>PUQB01000170.1:0-22969 GCA_003024785.1 Selaginella tamariscina | reverse complement strand
ATCCCCCTGCCCATCTCTTTCTCCTGCTCTCGTCTTCAATGTCACTTCAATTCCACATCTGAATACAAAAATGATTAATTCTTCAAACACATATCCGAGTATAACAGATTTTATTTTAATTCTACCTAGAATTTGACGACGACTCCAACTAATGACTCGATCTCCTTGTTTAATTAAATCGTCCTTCTGTAAAATAATACACTATGAATACAAATCATATAAAAATGCACACACACTTGTATAAACCCGAATATACAAAAATAATACACAGAGAAGAAGTGGACGGAATTAACTGTCCAAAGCTCACATTTGTGCTAGTGCAAAAGAAAGATAATATTTCGTTTTAAAACCACCACAAATGTGAGCTCTCGACAATTTTACATAGATTCCTAGCTTTTACTCGAAATATTATGATAAGATGATAAAAGTAAATAAAATGAGATATGCAACTTATATATACTAATACACATATATTTCACATGGAAGGTGCGGGATTAATCTCGCCACCCCTTCAATGCCTCCTGAAAGAGTGGGCGGGATTAATCTTGCCACCTTTCTGGAGGCCCTGAACGGGTGTGAGGATTAATCCTGCCACCCTTCTCGTCTCAGAGAGAACTTGGCAAGATTTATTTGGCACGCTTCTTTAGTGACTCCAAAAAGGCGGTGGGATTAATCTCACCCACCATGTAAGGGATGATGATGAAATGAATCTCGCCACTCTTCTTAGTCCCCTCCATTGGTATGTTGTAAACCTTCTAGGTCTCAGACAGAAACATTTGGGATTGGTCCGACTCACCAATGGAGGAAAAAGCGAAAGGTGGCGGGATTCATCCCTCCAACAGGCATTGAAGGCTCGGTGGATTAATCCCGCCGCCCAGGCCCTTCACTCGGGCCCTAGGTGGCGGGATTAATCCCGCCGGACGCCAATGCCTTGTGCAAAATCGGGCGGGATTAATCCCGCTGCCTAGGCCCTTCAGGCAGGCCTTTGGCGGCGGGATAAATCCCGCCCAATTTTCTGCAGGGCATGCGTATGCGGTGGGATTAATCCCGCCGCCCAAGCCCTTCACTCGGGCCCTAGGCGGCGGGATTAATCCCGCCGAACACCAATGCCCTGTGCGGAATTTGGCGAGATTAATCCCGCCGCCTAGGCCCTTCAAACAAGCCAATGGCGGCGGGATAAATCCCGCCGGATTCTGCACATGGATAAATCCCGCCGGATTCCGCGCAGGACATGCGTAGGCGGCAGGATTAATCCCGCTGCTCATGAGGCTAACCGAATAACCTGCTTGAAATGGCGGCGGGGATTAATCCCGCCGCTCATGAGGCTAACCAAATAGCCTGCCTGAAGGGCGGCGGGATTAATCTCGCCGCCGAGGTTTAACCATATAGCGGCAGGATTAATCCCACCGCTGAAGGGCTAACCATATAGCGGGGGTATTAGTCCCGCCGCTACACACGTCTCACCATATAGCGGCGAGATTAATCCTGCCGCTATACACGTCTCACCATATAGCGGCGGGATTAATCTCACCATATATATAGATCAAGTACTGAAATAATTAATTAAATTAATAATGATAATCATGTTTAATATTGAAATATTCTTGGAATAATAAGAAAATAATAAAGAATATCACATTAATATAAAGAAGATTAATTACTCAAGTAATTAAGAAAATGATATTAATATACACATTATGAACATATTTTAAATTATACATAATAATACATCATTTTATCTAATATATAGTCATATATAGTTTTAATAATATATATTAATTTAATATTGATAATAAGGTTTCACATAGGAATATTTTTGAAATAAAACAAATTAATTGAGAAAATCCCATTAATATATACAAATGTAGAATAATTACTGAGATAATTAAGAATAAGACTAATTTAATTATGATAATCAGGTTTAATATTGGAATATTCTTTGAATATTAAGAAAATAATAAAGAATATCCCATTAATAGTAGGAAATGTAAATTAATTACTCGAGTAATTAAGAAAATAATAATAATAAACAGACTATGAATATATTTTAAATGATACATAATAATATATCAATTTATTTATTGTATTAGTGTATATATATATATATATATATATATATATATATATATAATATAAACTTAATAAAATATACTTGAATATTAAGAATGTAAAATAATTACAAAAATTTCGTAATATTAAACAGCTTGAAGCACTTGAATAACATTAAATGCAATTTTAAAACACTCATTGGAATGGAGAGTATATATGTCAACTGTCGGTTATTTGTTTCAACTCATCTTAAATTTTATTTTATGTTATTTCAAAAATTTTGAATTTCTGACATAAGTATTGTCGATCTAACATGTAAATTTGAAAATGCATTTAATTTCCCACTCAAATTCAGATCTAGTTCTTTCTCCGGCAAGGTTTCTTCATTTACTTATTTTTCACTCTTCAAATTTTCTTTTTCTTCATTGTGATCATTTCAGGAGCGACATTAAATTGGGTGCGTTATTGTTTATAGAAAAACACGGCGCCTTCAGTGCTGTTTATAAGTAAGTATTATAAACAAATTTAGATATAGTTATAAAGATTCACTCTCTTACATTCTCTCTTAAATTTAGAATTTAGGGGTTTAAGAATGCATTAGGATTATAATATATTCCATTAGGGATTTATCCCGTTTAAATATACTTCTAACTTAATATTCTCGGTTAGCTGGGGCAGCAGGATTAATCCGGCCATCTTTTTTTGCCTCTTCGAAGAGGTGGCGGGATTAATCCCCCACCATCTCTTTGATAACTATGGCAGAATTAGTCTAGGCAATGCTTCTCCGCCTCTTAAAAAGAGCAACGAGATTAATCCTGCCGAAGAGTTACTTGAATTTATTAGAAAGAGTTATCTACGGGATTAATCTCGCCAACCATTTTAGGAGGCAGAGAAGGGGTGGTGGGATTAATCTCGCCATCACTTTTCTGTTTTAAATATTTATGGGCAGGATTCATCCCGAATCTCTTTGAAATCATAGTTTCGGAGAGAGTTGTGGGTGGGATTAATCCCACCGCTTATTCCTCGTCGTTTGAGTTGTGGGCGGGATTAATCCCGCTGCCTATTCTCCGTCGTCAATGTTGTGGGCGGGATTAATCCCGCCGCTTTTTCTCGGTCGTCAGTGTTGTGGGCAGGATTAATCCCGCCCCCTCTTCCTCGTCAGAGGGATTTGCGGCGGGATTAATCCCGCCAACTCTCACCGACAAGGAAGATCCGGCGGTGGGATTAATCCCGTCGCCTCTCTTCAACGAGGAAGTACCGGCAACGGGATTAATCCCGTCGATTCTTCCTCGCGGGAGTGAATCGGCGGTGGGATTAATCCCGCCGACTCTCTCCGATGGGGTAGAGTCGACGACGAAATTAATCCCGCTGACACTCTCCGATGGGGTAAAGTCAACGGCGGGATTAATCCCACCAACTCTCTCCGATGGGTAGAGTCGACGGCGAGATTAATCCCGCCGACACTCTCCGATGGGGTAGAGTCGACGACGGAATTAATCCCATCGACTCACTCCCAAGGGGTAGAGTCTGCGGCGGGATTAATCCCGCCCATCGTTCCTCGTCAGATGGAGTCGTGGGCGGGATTAATCCGCCCATCAGTTGTATTAATAAAGCATGAGATATTATCTTTATATATAATTATGTATTATTGCACATGCATATTATTAAGCAACCGCAGTTATGATTTCTTAAAAATATTGCATAAACAGATATCATAAATAACACAATTATTTATGTGCAGGACAACATGTATAATACTTGAGATAAAGTATATCTTCTTTGGAACAACGAGATAGTTGGCACTGGAACTGTGGAAGTTCGAGATGATAATGCATCATGTCACAATATTGCCCAAGGATCTTGTGTGTACGTATGGGTGAACACCATTTTCAAGCATGTTGAAGTTCCGGAAATGGAATTTGAGAAGGGTTCTCTTGTATTATGGAATTTAGATGAAGTCAAGGCTGACACAGAATATACAGAGTCACAAATAAACAGTAGCACGAGTTTTTCAGATGATGACTTGCCTGCTGTGATGGATGAGGTGATTCTCTTTCTTCATGAGATTGAGGTTGGGAGAGGCATCATCACAGTTATAAATCCAATGGAAGCAGTGTCAGAAGAGAAACTAGGGTCCGACTTCGTGGGTGTAGTTGTGACAGAGGTTTCACCTAATGGCACTTTGCATCCTGGATCCCTCGTGAGGTGGCGAACATCTGAATTAAGACGGCAAGATGGTTCAACATATTCTGGGTTGAATTTCAATAATAACAACCCGGAAGAACAACTCATATTTGAAGAGGTTCCTTGCATTGGTCCTATTGTAAGAAAAATGCCATTTATGGGTTGCAGATCTTCCCCTGCAAGTTTCAGCAAGAGCGTGAAGATGAATCCTACATCTTCTAAAAGTGTTACGAGCATTTTCATGATTGACTGCTGCAAGAAGAAGTGTTGTCAGATGGCAGACCGAAATGAAATTACCCAATGTAAACATGTCTTTCGTACGCTCACCCAAAAGCAAAGGCATGAGTTTGTATATGCTGCACTAACTGGGTGTATTGATGGAATGACCTCGGACACAAGTTATCAGAGTACATCCATGGTATTTAATAAGGTGGCCATCTGCTTCAAAGCTTGGTACAATATATACGAGATCCCAAAGACCACGTTCTACCATCGAAGGGAGGAGTGGCTAGATGGAGCGCAAACCTCAGTACATGGGAACACTCCCTTGGTCAAAACCCACTCTCACATTATGGCAGCCATAGAGATACTCAAGGCTTTTGTGGAAGCAAATGCAGACAGGATGCCTCACAAATGCCGAACCACAAATGCAGGGGTCAGGAAAAATCTCAAGGTTTTGCCTTCGATCTACTCTCAATTGAAGCTGTGTGAACATGTGAACAAGTGCCTCAGCTTGATAGGGCTGCAAGCAATCTGCACTGGTACCTTCAACAACATATGGAATACTCATTTTAAGGATGTGGAGATTGCAAAACACTCTAGCTTTTCCAAGTGTGACACTTGTACATCATTGAAGACTGCAGAGGCTTGTGCAAAAACCTTGGTGGAGATCACTGCCATTCAAAAGAAGATGGAGGCCCACATGATCATTCAAAGACCAGCATTTCAAAGCTTGTTGCAACACCAAAGTGCCTTGGAAATGTCATGAAACTTCCGATTTCATTGATAGGTGTGCTAACACATGGACACGGTTGTGAGTCATATGGACACTTTTCACTTCCACATTGGTCTAGCGACTCCAATTTCATTATTGGGTCGTTGGCCATGTGTTTTAGAAATCTTAAAGCCCACTCACAAACACGTCCTATCAGTGATTTCAAAGTGAAGAAACAACACCTTCAACCTTTATATAATGCTCTCATGAACACGTCTGCACTTGAGGCTACTTGGGAATATGAGAGGCATTGTCAACAGCCTGTACAAAAAACAAATGGCCTTGTTAAGAGTTTAGGTTTAGTGAAGGGATCTAGCTCAAATAGTGTATATGTATCCTTAACATTAAATAAGCTTCCTCGTCATTTGCTTTTACAGATGGATAATTGTGCAGGCGAGAACAAAAATAGGTAAATCATTTTACTTAAGGGTTTCTAAAGCTCATACTTACTTTTATTTTCTAGATATGTGCTAGCATACTTGTCAATGCTTGTTGCCAAAGGTGTGTTTGAGACAATCACGCTCAGTTTTCTTATGGTTGGTCACACCCATGAAGATATTGATGCGTTCTTCAACAAGGTCTCCAACTTTACAAAAAGGACAAGTGCACTTACCTTACCGCATATGATGAATCTTTTTGAAAACTACATCTCCAAAAAAAGTTGTGCTTTGCTTGTGATTGAGGTGCCAGACTTCAAAAAATTTCTCAAGGAGTATATAAAAGAGGGGAGTGATTCTTTAGTTGGTCACCTTGTGCCGCTACAATTCTTTTTCTCCATACGAGATGGTATACCTATTATGCAGTACAAGTTACGGCCATCAGAGCAGGAGTGCTTACGAAAAGAGGGGTTAATGCTCTTCAAAAGTGGAGAGAATGAAAAGCCACTTCTCCCAGAAGGACAACTAGACCCTATTCCATTGAGTGCCCAACTCAAGGAACAAGAGGTTATTATTGATGGCATCAAATAATATGTGGCATGGGTTCAAAAATCGATGCCAAAGAATTCTGATAAGGCAACTGGTTACTCAGAACTATATAAGCATGTGGTCGACTATTGGGAGACTGTTGTTCGAGAGTTGGAAGGGCCTACTGTCACAAGTACAGAATTGCAACACCCTTTTGGCCTAAAACAAGGTGGCAAGAAGATATTGAAATGACATCACTGAGCACAAACGACATAGAAGCTAGTAGTGATGTGGAAGTGCAAACCCCACACTTTGTTGGACAAAGGAATCAAAAACCTAAAGCATACTTTGATTACTACCAGGATCTTCAAAAACTAATGATGGTTCTCATTACTCCAGATGCGTCATATAATTAGCCTATTTGGATGGGTCAAATTATCAACACCCCTGAAGTAATCACAAAAAATAGTATTGTTAAGGTTGCATGGTTCAAACCACAAAAAAGGCAACACGAGAAGGAGAGCGAAAGATATAATGGATGCTTAGAGAAAACATGGTCTCCCAATCAAAAAGACCCAGCATGTTTTATAAATGTTAAATCCATTCAATATGGGTGGATGTCAAGAAGCGTTGATAAAGTCACAATTAACAAAACTGCAAGGGAATGTATATTTTCTGAAGCTTAAAGCAATTATAAAATTATAAAATATCATATATTTAATATTCATAATTATTATAAACTCTTTAATAATAGTATCAAATTGTTTACTTAACTATATAAATTTAAAAAACGATATGGAAGATTGAATATATTATAGGATTTTGTATATTATATATATATTTTACTAGTACAAATTTTTAATTAATAATGTTATATTTAAATATTAATATTTTAATAACAACATCAATATTTATATAATGTACCTCTTATGCTCTTCCTTAATTATTATATTAGGCAATATATTATATAATTTAATACTTTCTACTTTTATAATGTTATTAATTTTTGTTCAATGAATGCTATAATTTATTAAAGGGTCGAATACAAAATAGAATATTCTAAAGAATATTCTATTTTCAAACATATATTTTAAAGAATATTCCTTTAATATTAGAAAATGCTAATTAAATAGCTAAAATTGCTAATTATTAGGAAATGGGACTATAGCCATGCCCATTTTAGTTACAACTTGCATATCTTATCATAATATTTCGAGTAAAAGCTAGGAATCTATGTAAAACTGTCCAGAGCTCACATTTGTGGTGGTTCTAAAACGAAATGTTATCTTTCTTTTGCACTAGCACAAATGTGAGCTTTGGACAGTTAATTCCGTCACTTCTCTCTGTGTATTATTTTTGTATATTCGGGTTTATACAAGTGTGTGTGCGTTTTTATATGATTTGTATTCATAGTGTATTATTTTGCAGAAGGACGATTTGATCAAACAAGGAGATCGAGTCATTAGTATGGAGTCGTCAAATTCTGGGTAAGAATTAAAATAAAATCTGTTATACTCGGATATGTGCTTGAAGAACTAATCATTTTTGTATTCAGATGTGGAATTGAGGTGACATTAAGACGAGAGAGAGAGATGGGCAGGGGGATTCTGGAATCAACTTGGCCATATTTCAAACTAAACGGGAAGCGCATTGGAACAACCATGGTTGCTGTCAAACTAACCTCTGTCACATCGCATGGACAAGCAAAACAATGGAAAGTGGGTGTGCTAGTCAAGCATCCGAAAGCATGCTGCGAACCCAGATTGAACGATGCTCGACACATATGCCTTGTTCCATCCAATGTCACGTTCTCGGATCCAGAGGTCGCCAGTTACAACATTAATTTCGGGTGGTTTGTCGACTTGTGGATAATGACGTTCACGTGTTCACTAATGATGTTGACCGTGGAGTTCTTCTTCAACTCAACGAAAGCCCATCTATGGAGGGGATCCAACTGGATGTCTACTTCGAAGATCTTCAGACTCATCGAGTAGGTGTATTCTCAGAGAGATTGCTTCACAATACAGAAAATCCACAAGTGGAGCAATCGTCCCTCTTCACATTGAAGAAGAACACAGCGACATCATAAGGAGATTGAGAGGGTGGCTTGGTCTCAGGTTCTTTACAGATCACGTTCAATTTGCTTAGAAAATTTCGGGAGCTGGAAGAGTGTGCCGAGAACATTAGAACAGCATCAATCGGGGATCACACATGTTGATTCGGATCGTAAAAGAAAATCATCAATCGTTTTGTCAGCTGCACCTGTGGCATCCCATGCTGCAATAAGCCACAAGGAAATGATGTTGGATGATAGGATTTATGAGTGTAGGGTTAAGTATTGCAGCGTCAACCCAAACTTCAATTACAGGCCACTCAACCAGGAACGTGTAGCTGAGCTCATGGAGAAGATGAAGGACGACAATTCTTACACCGTTCCACATAATGCTGTTTTGTGCCATACTACGAGAGAAACAAAGGCGCTGACAAAGTGTGGATCACAACACCGGAACAAATGAGGAAGATTCAGACGGAGAATAGAAAATCAATAAGTACTACATCATTAGTGGCCAGCACACAATAACGGCAGCCCAACGACTTCTCGATGAACACAACAAAGGAACGATGGCAACAAAACTTTCCGAGCATACCCGTGAGAAGCTGACGAAAAGATCGGCGTTTTTAGCGAAGCCGAATCTCACAATCGAGCAGTACCATAAGTTATCGGCGGAATGGGACGCTGCAGACACCAACCACTACAACAGCAAAATATGGGAGAAGTTCAAACACACGCGAGCCGTGTGGGAATCTCTTCAGCGACCACAAAGAGCTACCGCAGGGAATACACAATCTGCGGATACCGGGTAAGCAAATTGTTTGGGCGGGATTTATCTCGCCGGTATATTAATCTGTTTTTTTTCTCAGAGAGTTGAAGAAATTGTAGCAGTTGATTTTGCCCAGGTGGGCGGGAAGGAAACATCCTTTTTGATGATGTTGATTTCTTGTCCCGAGGATAGGATCTTTGCCAAATGGTTGGGGATTATGGAATCCTTTGCAAAAGGAACACTGAAGAAGAAGCAGACAAGTGAAGGGAGCCCTAAGAAGTCTGCAAAGAAACCCAGTAAGACGCCGAAGGCTAAGTCTGTTCAATCTAAAGGATGTAGACAACGATTTCAAGCTCACATGGTTGAAGCCTTTAAATGGAACAACGATGGAGGAGATGGAAGTCTTGGCTGATTTGGTGATTGATGGCAAACTACAGATTAACAACAGCAGCCCCACCTCTCCTTTTCATCTCAAGGCAATGGAGTTGAAGACGGTCAGGCACTTCAAGGAGTGGTTGGGAATACACTGCCACAAACTGGGTTGGACCTCGGCTTCAACATACGAAGAGGTCAGCAAATATTTGCATGTGACAAACGATGATATGCTTGTCGAATGGGTGAATCAATCGGAAGATCTGGGCAAGAATCTATTGCACGCCAACGCCAAAAAGGAGAACATTGCGATGACGCCTTCTCTTATGGCAGTCCTTCAGCAGCGGAGAACCGAGTTGAACCTTATAAAGGAGGATGCTACGAATCACGACAAGCCCTACAGATGTTTGTTGTTGGATTCGGAGACTTTATGGGGTAACATCACTGCTTGTAGGAAACCGTTTCAATTGTTCGTGATGGATCGGCGGGTGTCAAAAAATCCTTCGACAGATAGGACACTAGAGGATTTGGTGGAGAAACTTAGCCGTGCAAGCATGTACAAAGAAGGTATTTATTATTGAATTCATGCTTGCACTCTTCACTGATATTACGTTTTCAGGTATTTATTTCTTGATTCTTGCTCATGTCACCGATACTTTTGCCTTCCTTTGCCAAGAAGAATAAACATCGTTGGACAGGATTTTATATGAATGATGCTGATCCGAAGTGCATTGATCGGTTGTTCACTTGGTTGTTAGGAATGCGCCAAACAATTTCAAACTTCCAAATGACTGGCCAGGCATCTGTTTGCACTCCAACGGCCCTGAACCTCCATCCGATACAATAGCTGAGAGTGACGTATTCGGCAATGTACGTTATCCAAACATTACAAGTCAAGCGGCACGGAGCATCGTCAACTTGATCAGGGGTCCTCACAGTGATGCGTGGGTTTTTGACTACTGCACTAGGGGGTCCGTCTTGAAGGAGTGTTACCTTCGGATACATGTGTTTTGCCGTTGAAAAGGATAAGACCATGGTTGAGGACCTGAACAAGTGGATAGAGAGGTTCTCAACTGACTACCCCAACAAACCCATAAGGAGTATTTGAGAAAGTTCCCTCCGATAAGTGCGATAGCTCTGAAGACGAATCTGGTTCAATGTCGGAGTCTGAGGACGAACTTCAATCAGATATTAGACCGGAAGTTATCTCGAGGAGTACAGAACATTCACACTCCATTACCCATGGAAACATCAACAGAATACAGAAGATCATGAACCATCTCACAAGCGGCTAGACCTTCTTCGCCTCACTCAGAAGGTAATAGCGAAGAAGAATTGTTAATAAGTTCTTAGAGTGACGAATAGTTGTAAATGAGTGTAACATAAGGCATTTTTGTATATTTCGTTTATATTTGTACAGAAAATAAATTCTCAAGGATTAATGAAGCTTTTAGTTCAAACATGGGTCACACATTAACAAGGTAAATAATATACCTTGATAATTATAAGGTCAGCTAACTATTATTTTGCAGATGTAATGAAACAGTTGAGAACATGGATTTTCAGCATTGCCATGAGGTAAGAGAGGGGTTTGGGAAAATTTCTTGTGCCACATGTCAGAATGACAGAGTTCATGCAGGAAATGGATAATAATGCAGCTCAAACATTGTACCATGGGGGCCACTTCAGTTTTTTCATCATCATTTTTATTGGCTTCAGTTCCGAAATCAATTTCTTCAGCGCATGCAATATCTGAATCTTGTAAGGATGATGTACAATTAAATGATGAAGGGATAGGCAACGAGATAGTGGCAACGATAAATGTGAAAGGGAGCAAACAAGTGATTTGCAAAGTATTCAAGAGGCAACGCTATCATGTTACTCATGGCCATATTGTGTTGTTGGATGTCAATGGTGTTCTGCTTCATCGACAAAGGCCCGAGGATAGGAAAAAAGAAATCAAACAAGGAGATTTCATTCCTTGTCATGGTAAATTTCGATATGATATTATTTTTCGTCCAGGGTTGGATCGTCTCTTTCAAAAGCTTAAGGAGATGGGTGCGCTTGTGGGGATTTGGTCATGCATGCAGATTCATAACTTAACACCGCTGTTGAATTTGCTTAAGAAACATTGTAGTGTTGCAGAAGAGGTGATTCGTAAAGATTGGATTTTTGACCAATGTATGTTATAAACCTCTCGAATTTCACAATATAAAAAAAAGCAAGCAAGCCATACTTCTTCAAGAATGAAAGAATAATTGGGACTCATGGGGAGATCAGTCGCTTAAGGATAATGAAGAACACACATATCTTAGTGTAGACGACTCTCCTCAGAAGGCTATGCTCAACCAAAACATTGCTTGTATTCATCCAATCACTTTCGATCCATATTCTGATACCGATATCATGGATGAGCTAGTGAACTACTTGGATACGTGCCTCAGAAAGAAGAATCTCGAAAATTTTGTGAGCAGTATCCACCGTATCAAACATTTCCTGAAGCTTTTCTTTCTCGTGATTTTGAATTTTATAAAATGAAGGATAGCAACCGGGCGCTTTATAATATTATTCTTAAGGAACGTCATTTTTAGATGAGCCTTTATGCAGACCTTCTCTTATCACATCTTATGTATTAACAAGGATGGCAACTCCCAATTGCATTCGTGAGAGTGTTAGGTGGGCAACAACATCAAGATATTGACCAAAATGATTTGATTAATCCGGAGAGTGATGATTTAGACAAAATGAGAAATTTCTTTGTATGATAGGTATTTATAAAAAATTAACATGTTGATAAGAAAATGATTTCATTTGTAATTATGTTTGATAGTATTTTTCATTATTGTAAACTATTTTTAGAATAATATGAATATTCTAAGATATTTTAGGAATATTCCTTACTAAGTAAGGTTATTGAAGGATTAATTAATTAATTAATTAATATTTAAGGCTTAATTACATATTAATTAAATGATTAATTAATAATTAAAACTTAAGTATTAATTAGTAATTTATTTTATATTCCATTTTCATGTATCATGCCCACTTTAGTTATAACTTGCATATTTTATTATATACTGAATTATATTGACAAGATCTGGATATAGAAAAAAACAAATACACATTCTAGATAAGCAATTCTTGGCAGTGTGTTTTCTACTAGTACGCATACAATAAGGAGCATTCGCATCTGGTATTCATCCATAAGCATGTTCTTAGCACATATTGCAAGATGGCCGGTTATTGCACTGCCGGGATTGAGCAGAAGCTAGAAGCCCTGAAAGATTACAAGGATTTATTGAGTGACGTCTAGTTGTCTGCAGATGAGCAATAGCCTAGATTCGCCTTTGGTTATGGATCAACAGGTTGAAGTAGAGCCAGGATAACAGGTTGAGCCCGGACAACATGTTAAAGTAGAGCCACAGCAAACAACAACAACAAACACGTTCGAACATCAACCTCGCCACCTCAAACAAGCCGGTTGAAGATATTCTCATCAGCGAAAGTGAGATCCATCGTTAACATAAGGTTTTTTTTTTTTTTTTCATTGTATCTATTTGTTTATACTTCTTCAAAATAGTTCCAATAATTTTTTATTTTTTTTTTAAAGACAAGTAGACAAGTGATTCACATAAGTGTTAATAGTGATTGATCTACAATTGACTGATGAACTATAAATTGATGTGCTGTTGATTGGTGGACAATGATGGTGACTGTTGAGTCTATTCTCATGTAATTACAAATAACTATGTAATCCAAAATATTCTTGGTACAAGATGTTACAAGGCCTTCAGAGCAAGGGAAATTATATTCACTTTGCTCTATCCTGTTATTTTAAAAAGGAGGAAGAAACTAGAATATACCAAGGATGATATTACATATTATGAGAATGAGAAACTCAATTTACTCTTGTTACTGTTCACAGGGCATGATGCTAATTCATGTGCTCTTACTATGACCATCAAGTTGTTGGCTGAAAATCCTTATTGGAAAGAACAGCTTCTTAAAGGTACTTGCACATTTATTCACTATTTGTGTGTGTGTGTGTGTGTGTTGATTAACGAATTTAATTTAATTATTCTAAAACTTATTTAATACCCTTTTGTAATAAATAGAATGGTGCTTAACTTTTGGACCAACTCTTTATAAAGTACTTCTCGATTTTTAATCCTTGGATATTTTTTACTTACACTAGTCAAGGTCATTTATTACATATTTTCCAGATTATTTTATTTATAAATATTTTCAATTCTCTTAAATTTATATTACACGTACATATGCAAGTGCAACACTACCTCTTAGTGAGCTTAACAGGAAGGCCATGAACAGGCAGTGGCATAGGATCAATACTCACTCTTTCGTTCTCCATTACTAAACGCCAGTCGTAATTTAACACTAAGTAGTGTATAAAAACCAGAAACTCCATCCTCGCAAACTCATTGCCTGGACACATACGAGGCCCTCCTCCAAATGGAGTAAACACATACGGTTCTGGTCCACTACCATCGAATCTACGTGGGTCAAACTTCTCCGGCTCGGGGAAGTACTCGGGTTTTAACCGGGTAGTGTTAACCGTCCAATACAACTTCAATAATATAGAACAAAGTCATGAATATAGACGTTCTTGTGTGTGTATATGCATACCTGCCATCCTTTGGGAATGAGATATCCGGCAAACTCGAAATCCTTTGTGGCCTTTCTGAATGAACCTTGAACTGAGGGATATAACCTCATGGATTCCATGGCGACTTTCCATGTCCATTTCATCTTTTTCAAGTCTTCCCATTCAAGCAAGTAGTGTTGTTGCTCACCCTTGCTTTTTCTTATTTCCATATGTTCTGCACATATACATATTTAGACAATATGTACACACGCGCCCGTGCGCACGCACACACACACACACACACACAAAATAGATAATAAATGTGAAAGTACCTTTAAGAAGCTGTTCTTTCCAGTAAGGATTTTCAGCCAACAACTTGATGGTCATAGTAAGAGCAGATGAACTAGTATCATGCCCTGCAAACAGTAACACGAGTAAATTATCCTTAATCGCAGCTGTACTCATGAGTTTCCCATTCTCATCGCATGTAATAAGAAAAACAGAAAGAATATCTCTAACATCATCTTTGGTATCTTCTAGCTCCTTCTTCCTATTTGAAATAACAGGATCAAGCAAATTGAATATAGTTTTCCTCGCTTTGAAAGCCTTGTAGCATCTTGTACCTGGTATATTCACAGGGAGAGAGAATATACCCTTGACATATTCATAAAACGGACCCCTAAGTTTCTCCTGTGACCCTTCATCCTCTAAACCCAGTAGTAGACTGCAAACTAATGAAAATGTGAAAGCCTTCATTGAGTTGTATATTAAAACCTGTTCGTTCATATTCCATTTTGATATGTGGTTTTTAGCTATTATACTCGCCTTGGGTATGTATCTCTGTAATGCCTCTGGCTTAAGAAATGTCATGTATTGTTGCTTTAATCTCCTGTGTTCTTGTCCATTCTTGACTGATAATGCATGCTCACCAAGTAATGCGATGGTTATCTGCATAAGGAATTGTTGTATATTGTACTTATAAATTTTTATAAATTTACTACAGGTTAAAATATATACATATTTAATTATACATAAAGTAATATGATAACAATTTACAATATGTGCGTCTGGTAAATTACAATGAGATATCAATTAATTACTAATAAATTAAAACTTAAATTAATTAATTTCTGGCCCGATCCGATGTTTCCTCTAATCGATGTACAAAACGGTAAATTGGAAGTTCTAAGGATGCTATGTACACTTACCTTGGGCCAGGCATTAACACCAGGTTATCTTCGTTGGAGAACAAGAATTTATTCCCAGATGGACTTGGCAAGACAATAGTCCGCTGACCAATGTAATGAGTCTTGAAGACAGCACCGAACTTTGCCATTCTCTCCTCGAAGAAGGTAACTGCTCGATTTGCTCGCTCTGCCCCAACCATTTGAATGTCTCCCCAATTAGGGGCCATCCCAATCTACCCGGAGGTACCTTGAGTTGATCTTTGTGTTTATTTCGGTACTGCCAGAAGATACTGCCTGCAATTATTAAGATGCAGGAAAATAAGAATACCACTGCGAGCTCAATCGTCGAGTCCATAGTTTTCAAGCCGATAAAAGAAATTACTAATCTGAGGAAATTCAGTGTTAGCTACGGTCAAAACGTAACAGCGTTTCATTATATATATATATACACACACTCACCGATGTACAAGTCGGATTATCACGTGAGTAAATATTTACTAATATTGTAGCTAATGATTTCTTAAGTAATATAAACAATGAAATTGTCAGAGTTAAAAATAAATTGCCAATGTAAACTGCTTACATTTTAAAAAAAAAAACAAAATAAAATAAAAAACAAAAACTGCTGCTGTTATACAATATGAATCAGCACTATCTATGATCATATTTCATTTTTGCAGCTTACCTGTGGCTGCATTTGAGTGTAATTTGAAATATTAATGTATTACAAAATGTATTTGTTTTAAATTAAGGATAGCTAAGTCTTATTTAATTATATAATATTGGCTGTAAACTCTTTTTTAGTAGTTAGTTAATCATGCTTATGAGTTAACAATGGTGCCACACCTAATATTAATATGTATAAGGCATATTGAAATTGAGGTTTGAAATTACGAGATGGAAGCTTTTTTCCCCTTGCAAATATTGTCCGTGTAAGTTAAAGAATGCAACAAGTCTAAAGTAAGTGGGCTCTTTTTATTTTTGGCAGCATGTGCACACGTGCATTGAATTTGAAATGTGAATTTGACTCTTGTTTATGACCACGTGTCTATAATTTAGTATTGGTGGCCCTACCACAAGGGGTTAAGCAAACCTTAAGGTTAAATTAATCCCTAACCCAATTGGACCGACCAATAATCTAAAACGAGGGTGAGATTTTTAAAAAGTTTTATCATTACTTAGAATTTTTTAAGAATATTTAATAACATTAGACAAAGCTGTTTTTTCATTTAAGACTCATTAATATAATTAGATAGAAAATAATAATTAATCTAAAATATAAAGTAAATTCATATTTAATTACAACCGAATGTGATATTGGGGTGTAATTACCATTTCAAATTTGAACACTTAGCGTCAGCATTAAGCAGCATAACTTCTTGAGGTGAGAGTGTTGCCAATTCTTGGTTTGTTAAAGATTATTCGGACTAAGTTGATAAGTTGATTCTTCAAGCAAATGTACGATGATATTGGAGAGTTGGCTCTTATAACTCTTGAGAAAAAAAACTGTTAATTATAAAAGTATGATTCATGAATCATGCAATGGTGCTCGTTGTTACAACATTCATCTAACAGATTTTGCTGTGTTTGAAATACACACCGAACAATTATCATCATTGCCACAGTAACTTATTCTTATTTTGGTTGGTGAAAAATCAGCATTCTATATGCTTAAGTAGCAGCATCATCTTATTTCAAAATGAGTATGTTCAATTGTATGTTCATCCTTGTTATTTACTTGAACTTGTGTACCTTATTGATTTGGATTTGGAGGGATGGCAATGGACAATATGTTACCACCGATTGTACGAAGAAGAAGCAGCATATTCGCACTAAGGGCGTGAAAAGTAAGCATAAGGTGTCAATTTGTAAATAAGAAAACTTTATAAGGATAATAAATATGTAACTTTAAAACTTCCGAAGCATTACGCTTAAGAGAAGAGAGCCGTTTATAGTTTCGTAATGGATCTCTCTTTTGATATGTCCATTTCATCCTTTTAAGTCTTCCCAATCAAGTAAGTAGTGTTGTTGCTCACCTTGCTTTCCCTTATTTCCATATGTTCTGCACATATTCATTTAAAGACAGATCATTTAGGATTATTAATGATTTATTTTAATATAGTATTGAGCATGATAAAAAATTGACACTTGAACCAGTGATATTTCAATGAGAAGTATTTTCGAAGAAGTTGTAGAATTGTAAAGAACATTCCAAAATTATTTCAATTTTAAGAATATGTTGTGGGCACCAGTAGAGGAGAACAAGAGCTTTTTTTTATAGAGTTCTTTGGACGGGAAACTGTTGTAGAAAATCATGCATATGTTCTTAATTACAATCTCCCAATTGAACGCTATTGAAAAGTCCACCGTTACAACATAGTTATAATGTAGTTTGTATAACAGCCCTACAATTAGTTATTTAGGGTTTGACTTACTCGGTACATGCTTTTGTTATAGATGTGGTTCTATTGGTCAGAAAGTGACAAGATCAAGTTGTTTTAAGCGTTATTCTTGCAAATGTGAATCATGCTTAGTAAAATAAGACGAATATGGTTGCTCATTCTCCAAGTCTGACTTTTATTTCCACATACAGGCTTGACCACGTAAGAGAATAGAGGTTGTGCTACAAACCAAGTGGAAGACCATGTTATAAACTAAGTGGAAGATTATGTTAATGGTGTAGACACAGCAATGCATTTTCATGAGTTCTATGTAACTGAAGTAGATGATGTTGAAGTAGATCAAGATGTTGTAGCAGATAAAGATGATTAGTGTCCAACTATACAATAATCAGTACAGTTTAATATTAATAATTAAGTAAGAAAGTTATTAAATTAGATTCTCAGAAGACAATTTAGAAACATTCTGCTAGGGATCGAACAAAATTCTGACAAATGGATTGTGGTGGTGCTGAGGAGCGGCTAGGGTAGACAGTGTTTCGTGAGGAAGAGTATGAGTGTGGTTGTGGCAGCGAACTAAGGTCTGAATAACATGGACGGAGCAGGAGCAAGGTGCAACCCAACGATGATGTTGTTACTTATTAGTGCACTGAGCGATACACCTTCTAGATGAGCGATTCTTGATGGTGTGTTTTCTACTAGTACGCATACGGTAAGGGGTGTTCATGCCTGGTATTCGTCCATAAGCATGTCCTTAGCACGGACTGCAAGATGACTTGTTGTTGCACCACCGAGATTAAGTAGAAGCTAGAAGCCTTGAAACTCTTCATGGTCAAGGAGTTGCCAAAGTACAAGGATCTATTGTGTGACGGTCTAGTTGTGTGCAAACCAGCACCTACCTCCTTATGGATCAACAAGTTGAAGTAGAGTCGGGATAACAAGTTGAGCCCGGACACATGTTGAAGCAGAGCCACAGCAGGTAGAGGAGAGACAACAACAACAAACACATTTGACATTAACCCTGCCACCTCAAAAAAGCCAGTTGAAAAAGATTATTCTCGTTTGCCAAAGTAAGATCAATCACTAGCATAGTTTTGTTTTTTTTTTTTTCATTCTACTTCTTTAAAATAGTTCTAACAATAATTTTTTCATTTTCTAAGACAAATAGACAAGTAAACAAGTGATTCACAAAAGTGCTAAGTCTAAAAAATGATTGATTGACAGTTAACTAACGAATTATAAGTTGATGCACTGTTGATTGGCAGATAATGATAGTGAGCGTTGACTCTATTCTCATGTAATTATAAGTAACCATGTAACCCAAAAATGACTAAAGATTTATATAAAGCGTAAAACGAGCATGTTTCTGTTAAATTCATTTTAAAGGGTTAACTAGAAGGGACATTGTGATACTGATTTTGTTTGGGTTAACAAGACATTTTAATGTTGAATATATATCATTGACTATCCAATTCAAGATGCTAAAACTCTTATTTGAGAATTAGTCTTGCAAGGTTGTTATTTAATGGTTCATGGTGTGGGACACTAGAAAGATTTAAGGAGCCAACATCATTTGCACTTTTAACAATATGTATGTGCAAATGGGCATGCCAGTTACTAAACGACATTACTCTTGCATCCACCAAGATGGGTAAACATATTTCTTTCATTCTTAAAAACAAAACTTACTACATAATCTTGAACATAGTGTTTTATAACTAGGGCGGTTGAGAATATGAAGCACAAAGATTGTAATGAATGCAAAGAGTTATACATACATTTAGACACATCATAAGCATTCAATTAAGTATGATTATTTGACAAAGATAGCTAAAAGGGCAAGTCAATATATCAACCTCCTAACAAATTAGCATTTTAATGAGCTCAAAGTTTGATTTGGATCAAAAAATGCTTGATATTTTTTATGGTTTTCAATTCGCAAGAACTATACAAATGAGCAATACTGCTTTCAATAAAATCTTAAAATTCATAAAAGCAAGACTACTTTATATACAATTGGATACTTTATGTTCTAAATGAATAGTTTGAGGTTGGAATAAAATCTTTTGACTCCTTTTTAAGACTTATTATTGATGAATTATTGTAATTGTGATTATTTCATTTGAGGAAAAAGCTAAGACCCTTTAAAACAATTATAACCACATGGGCACAACAAATTAAAAATGAAGAATCAAAAATATTAATATTCTTGTTGGATGTTGAACAACAAAATAAGGTAACCAAAATAAATGTATAAGCAATATGTAGGATTATTTAACAAGAATTAATAAAACTTTACACCCATTCACAACAAATCACACTATATGTTTGCATGAATTTATTTTAAAAACAAGAATAATTTTGGTGATAAAGGATCCAAAAAATATAGGTAATCCACTCACTTGATTTTAATAATGTTTAATATAGAATTATCTTCACATTTGATAAAGATGGAAAAATTTATGGACACGAACGTGTTCAAACATGGAGACTTTTGATACGAACTGAGATACCGGTTTAATGTAAAAAGGACCCTAAAGAAAACCTAAATATATGTAAAGGAATCTCTTCATAGAACCAGATTTCAACTCGTTACAAACTTGCAGGTCCAGGGGTCTTGTATGTGGCCTTGCTCGTAAACTGCACTACAGATAGTGAATTGATTCCACAAGGAGTGAATTGATTCCACAAGGAGTTTTACCTTTTCCCTGGATAATAAAATAGGTGGCTTGACGAGCCATTGCACCAACAATTGCCTCCTACTTGCGGAAAGAAACGTAAAAGATTGTAAAAGATTTTGGTTTAACTTGAAATATTCATTTAATTTGGTAACCCTTTGCAAATGGATCACGAGAGCCCATTTGCGAACAGGTTTTTACAAATCAAACACGTTTCTGGTAAATATGCTTGAAATTACTCGGGTTTTAATTGGGTAATGTTAACCGTCCAATACAACTTCAATATGGGAAAAAGCCATGAGTATAGACGTTCTTGTGTGTGTGCCTGCGCGTGCGCGTGCATATGCATACCTGCCATCCTTTGGGAAATTGGGAATGAGATATCTGGTAAACTCGAAATCCTTTGTGGCCTTTCTGAATGAACCTTGAAGTAAGGGATATAACCTCAAGGATTCCATGGCGACTTTCCATGTCCATTTCATCTTGGTGTTGCTCACCCTTGCTTTCCCTTATTTCCATATGTTCTGCACATATACATATATAGACAATATGTATGCACACACGTCCATGCGCACGCGTGCACACACACACACAAATAAATAATGAATGTGAAAGTACCTTTAAGAAGCAGTAAGGATTTTCATCCAACAACTTGATGGTCATAGTAAGAGCAGATGAATGAGTATCATGCCCTGCGAACAGTAACACGAGTAAATTATCTTAATCTCCGCTGTACTCATGAGTTTCCCATTCTTATTACATGTAATAAGAAAAACAAAAAGAACATCCCTAATGTCATCCTTGGTATATTTTAGTTCCTTCCTCCTTTTTTAAATAACAGGAACAAACAAATTGAATATAGTTTTCCTCACTCTGAAGGCCTTGTAGCATCTTGTATATTCACAGGGAGAGAGAATAGACCTTTCACATATTCATAAAATGGACCCCTAAATTTCTCCTGCAACCCTTCATTTTCTAAACCTAATAATGAAAATGTCAAAGCCTTCATGGTGTTTGGTTTGTATTCAATTTTGATATGTGGTTTTTAGCTATTATACTTGCCTTGGGTATGTATCTTTGTAATGCCTCTGGCTTAAGAAATGTCATGCCTTAATCTTATGTGTATTCTTTACTGGTAACGCATGCTCACCAAGTAATGCAATAGTTATCTGCATTGGAAATGTTATATATTGTATTTAAATTTATATAAAATTTAAAAAGTAGGTTAAAATATATACATATCTAACTATATATAATGTAATGTGATAACCATTACATAAATATGCACTACCATTAGGAACTCAATGGTTGAGTTCATATTTTTTCAGGCTTGTAAGAGAAATTATTTAGCTTGACCTTCTAATCTTGATAAATTTAGTAAGAAAATGTAACAGAGTTTCGTTATATTAATTGTATAATCAATATATATATTTCAGGAACAGCCCCTCCGTGATGTAGAAGGTGGTGACATGGTAAGTGGACTATATGGTGGTCATGTCTGATCTAGCAGATGATGTGGAAGGTGGTGACGTGGTAAACGATCTATTTAAATTATATTAAAATAGTAAATTAATAAATACTAAAATAAATAAATATCAAAATTTGTGTATATGCAAGTAACGGTAAAAGTCTTTTATGCGTTACATTTTAAGTGAAATCAAATATAAAATAATAAATTAATAAATATTAAAATTATATATATATATATATATAGTATAAATTAAAACACGTTTAACCCTAAAGGTTTTTTTTTGTTGTAGACTTAAAATTTCCACGTAAAAGGGTTGGGACTTTTATGTATATATTTATTATATTTATCATCATATGAGTCAATGGAAGAACTGTATTTACTAATATTGTAGCTAATAATGATTTTTAAGTAATACTTAGAATAAATATTGAAATTGCAAGAGTTAATATGTATTTAATATATGTTATTTCATATATTTATATGGGGTATTTGGCTTTTTCAAACTTTAAAAATTAATAATTTATCATCCAACCGGTAAAACTAGAAAAAAAAATTATAGATTAATTGGATTTTAGTTTTAAAAAATTATAGAACCAAACATAAATGTTTTTAATTATTGTGTTTAACCTATGTTCGACAGCTTCATTAACTTCATATTTCAATACATTACTTTCTAATAACCTGTATGGCAATGTTACATATATATCTTTATCGAGAATGTTAATGGTAAAACACTAAAATTTAATTCTTTAATTTTTTTTTTTTTTGAAAAAATTCTCATATACATTTTACTTATTAACATATTTTTATATTATTATTTTTTCAAGGCCAACCTGATTTTCTCTTCGGAGGAACCATATTTTAAAAACTAACTTCCGTGTTCAAAACGACACAACATTTTAAAACCCTAATTTTATTTTTATTTTTTAAATTTAATTTAATTTATGTTAGGGCTTGGTTGACCTAATAATTATTTATTTTTTCACCAGATTTAGTGACTATTTAGGAATCCCAAGTTTACTGTCGTTTTATGTGTTTAGTATATGTTATTTTAAAATCCTTACATATGAATATTTTAAACAACCATAATCACAACATATCCATTAGTAAATAACCTTTACTAAATAAACACATACTTTATTTTGTACTGCATTTTCTATTAGCTAATTTTGTTAACACCAATTTCTTTCAGCAGAATTACAGCCTGTTCATGTCATAAAATGGGAGGCGGCTCTGTTTAGGGTTGTTATATAGGGTTTATGTCGGTTCCGTTTGAGCTTGTGGACGAGGAAGAAATTGCAGGCA
>PUQB01000017.1:688520-1131330 GCA_003024785.1 Selaginella tamariscina | reverse complement strand
GTAAAAAGTAAACACGTCAGACGTTGTGTATGTGCATGTGTAAAAACACTAGAGAAACAAATAAATAATTCATTTATGCCACATAAACGAGCATGATAAGGAAATAAATACCTACATATGTACAAACAGGAATGTAATGCTTACTAACATGTAACATGTATATAGGAGGCACATTCACAAAACTATACATATATATAGTTTATAATGGTAGTATACGTATATGATCATATACATATGCACATAATATTTGGTGTGCCCATGGAAGTGTACGTGCATGTGTGTAATGCTCTTACAACGACTAACTATCCTCTTTACGAGTGGATGATTTATTTAATAAGTTATTAAAAGTAAAGTATTTTTCAAAGAATAAACTTGAAATATGAGTACCATTAAATTTAGGTAGCAAAAAATGATATTGAGAAGACTAATTTTCAAACGTGTTATGGATTATTCAAGGTTTTAGTCTTGCCATTCGAGTTGTGCAATGCTCTAGCAACTTTTTATACAATGATGAATGATGTGTTTAGAGACTATTTAAATGAGTTCATATTGGTGTATATTGATGACATTTTGGTCTTTAGTTCGACAATTGAAAAACATATAAAATACTTGAAAAAGGTGTTTCAAAGGTTGAGAAAGAACCAGTTGTACATTAAGGAAAGCAAGTACGCATTTAGTCAAATCAAGATAGACTTCTTGGGACACTTGATCTCTTAAAAATTCAAGCTATTACTGAGTGATTAATTTTGAAAGACGTGTATAAAGTTAGATCATTTCTTGACTAATAGAGTATTATTGTAAATTCATAAAGATTTCTCAAGATAGTAGCACCGTCAACAAATCTCACGAAGAACATTTCATGACATTGAACTTCAGAGTACCAATGGGCATTCGTCAAACTCAAAGAAGCTATTTCTTCTGAACCAAATTTGTAGTTGCCAATTTTTGAAGATTCATTTGAGATAGAGTGTGACGCTTCTGACTTTGTAATTGGTGGTGTATTGTAGTAGAAAGGACATTTAATGTCCTTTTTTTTGAAGAAAGTTGAATGTTGCACAAATTCGATAGCCTACTCACGAAAAGGAGATATATGCTATTGTTTCTTCTTTGAAGTATTGACGTATTTATTTTCCAAGTCATGGCAATGAGGTTTGGACCAATAATGTAACTTTGAGATACTTTAAAATGCAGCTGAAGCTATCACTGAAGTATGCTAGATGGCAGTAGAAATTAGCTTGATTTCAGCCTAAAATCAAACATAAAATTGGAAAAGACAATGTGGTAGTTGACACACTTAGTAGAAAGGGACATCTTCATATTATGTCGGTACAAGTGTAAACTTTAATAAATGAATTTGCGATGGCATATCCTCAGGATGAGTTTGTTAAGAAAGCTTTAGACCTTGTTATAGTTTTTTACTATGACTCAACCCTTTACTTTGGGGTTTGACTGTTGTACCTATCGAGATGTGTGACAAAACCTAGTTATAGTGAGAAATAGCCCCACTTAATGCACTTAGGTGTTTAAGGGTAGTCCGGCTAGCTGTCACTAGGTACCTCGAGAAACTCTAGGCAAAGGTAGTACTTACCTTTTAGAAAACTCTCCCCTGGTTTGACGTTCCAAAAGTAGGTTTTTCGTTAAAAGTATAGCTTGTCAAAAAAGGGTTAGGGACACCCCTAGGGTTTCCCTAACCCACGCCCTAAACCCCCCTAGGGGTTAGGTTTAGAGTTAGGTTAGGACAACTCATTTTCATTAAGGACTAGCATTTCCGTGCCAGCCCCACTTACTCATTTAGGAAAATAGGGGGGGGCCTCCATCACATAATTAAGGTAGAGTATATGTAGTGAGGCTTCCTGGGTTCAAAAGAGAGTTCGTTAACCTCCTATCGGTGCAAGCTAAGCTTATGTCGTCAAGATGCAACCCTCTGTTGTGCCACCCAAACTTTCACACGATAGGGGTACGTCCCACGTTTGGGTTAAACTATCCTTATCGTTGGCAGGATTTCGCCTTTGTGATAGGGGTATGTTACTTCCAAGGAGTTAGTAAAATTCTTTGGCCCGAAAACCTACTCACAAGCTCAAAAGGCATTGGCCGAGTTCACGTTCTACAGAACTAATGATTGAGACCTTGCCCTGGCTTGCCTCAACCAAGCCAAGCTAGGAACGATACATGTAGCTCGGCTAGTCCACGTGTTCTGATTCATAAGGTGAGCCTCGTTCATGGACTTGGTTAGCTAGGGGCTTAAGTTTCTAAGGGTTGGGTTCCTAATACGGGTTACTTTACTAGATTCCATGGGGTTTCCAAAGAGTGGATTCTGGGGTTGGCACCTGGCGAGCCGCCTTTGTGGCACCAAGGTAAAAACTCTGACAATTGGTATCGGAGCAAATTCTCTGCGGTCAGTAGGACTCCCTTAAGTCATAGGGTGTTTTAGTGTTTAGATAACTCTAAATTCCTGATCTACTCTATTGCTTTCGGTTGACATGTCTGTATTCTACGCATAGAGTATGATCCTGTGAATTATCAAACTTCGGGGAACACTTGCTCAGTGAGTCGGCGTGAGATTCTAGGCATGTCCGAAAGTTTTATGCTGGTTTAAGCCGATGTGTGTGGATGTACACATGTGCAGGGTGTTTCCAACTTCATATTGGGAATATTCCAAGCATATTCTTTGAGTGTTGAAACTAGGGTTCAATACATAAATTGAGATAAATTAAATCTTTTTATAATATTTTTAAATAAATATTTTTAAAGAATCTTTATATTCGAGTAAAAGAAAGCAACTAGAGCCTGAGGCAGAGAGGGCTGTCGCAAAGGCTCAAAATGAGGAGATGGATGAGGCTGATCCAGGTCGACCCCTAGAGTTAACAACGACCTGGTTGGCGAGAAATAATGATGGATGCCCTAAACGAACTTCAAGGGGATGTTTTGGGGTTGAACAGAGAATCGATAATGTTACGTTGGATTCAACGAACTACAGTGCCAGATGTTCCGCAACAAACACACGGAAAAAGAAGAAGAAGCATGACTCAGAGTCAGGTTCCTCTGAATCAGATTCTTCGACGGAAGTAGGTGGTGGAGGTCCCAGTAAATTCAAACCGGTAAAGCCTTCGATTTCATGGGTTCAAAGGATTACAAGGTTTTGGATGACTGGTTGTATGATATGGAAAGCTATTTCGAGGCTGCTTCCGTGAGAAAGACAGAAAAGGTTGCATGTGCCAAGCAGTTTCTTAAAGAAGAAGCTAAGACTTGGTGGCGAATTGTTGAAGGTGAACGTGGATACCGAAACAGCTGGAAGCACATGAAAAAGGAGATCAAAAAGCAGTATATGCCGGATGATCTCGGTTTGCGATTGCGTGCTGACCTGGCACTTTGTCAACAGGGAGTTCGGGGAAGTCCAATGGACCACGTTTATCGATTCGAAAGTGTACGGCGATTGGTGCCAAATATGAGTGATGATGAAGCTCGAAGTTGCTTCATGGCTAGCTTGAATGAGAAAACGCGAAGAAAATCTTAAGGTACAAGCCAACAAGCTATCGGGAATGTCAAGAGGCAGCTCAAAAGGTTGCTTATGGCATGTCGTTAGAAGACTTGTACAAAGGGGAGGAAGCAAAACCTAAACCAAGGAAGGTTTCCTCCAAAGTCTGGGTTTCAGAAGGTTTGATAGGCGACCAATCAATCATCAAATTCGAAGTGCAAGTCCCTTTGTCGGTAGTTCCAAGTTTTCGGACACATCAAGACCCAGGATTTCGGAAACCATTGGCGTTACCACCTCCTCAGCAGGCCAAAGGATCGGCTCCAAAGTCTGCTCCCCGCGTTCCGCAGGGGGGTGAAATGTTATAATTGTAACAAGCCTGGTCATTTTGCTAAAGAGTGTCGGCACCCTCACAACAATCAGGACATTTCAAGGCGATGGTAGAAGAGGAAGTTGCTGAACCAGAAACGCTTGAAGATCCGGAAGATGAGTCAGAAGAGGTAATGTTGTGCCAGACACAACCTGCCTTATTCGCTATTCAAGACAAAACTGACCCTTTGCTATATTTGACAGGAAGGATACGAGGGGACCGAGTCCGAATGATGATCGATACTGGAGCAACATACAACTTCATATCGACTAGTCTAGCTCGTCGATTGAATTTGGATGTAATAAAGATGTGTGAAATAAAGATCAATTTTGGCAAAGGTTCTCAAAATACTAATAATATAGCAAGGGCAGTTCCTGTCCAAATCAAAGATTGGAAGGCTAAGCTAGACTTAGTTGTTTGAATATGACGGGGTTTGACTTTTTTTGGGTATGGAATGGTTCCATAAACATGTAATCGAAATGAGGGGTTCTGGAGATAATCGAATCACGCTTAGCAGATAAAGAGACATTAGAAAAAACGCTCAAAATGGAAACGCTAACTGATAAGGATTGGAATCCTATGTTCCTTACCTTAACTCAGTTGCGTAAGCAGTTAGACATCGGGAACGTGTGTTTCTTGCAATGGTTTTGGATACTGGTGAAGTCAAAATAGGAGATGGTCAAGAATCTGTTCCGAACCTATTTTGGAAGTCTTGAACATGTTTAAGGATGTGTTGCCAAAGACTTGAGTTACCTCCACGTCGAGCTGTGGACCACAGATAGAGATTTTGCCAGGTTCGTCTCCACCGGCAAGAGCCCCATATCGGTTAAATCCTCAAGAGTTAGTAGAATTGAAGAGACAGCTGACAGAATTGATTGGTCGAGGACACATTCGACCTAGTCGATCCGTATGGTGCACCTATCTTGTTTGTAATGAAAAAGGATGGTACGATGCGAATGTGTGTGGACTATCGAGCTGAACGCGATAACTATCAAAAATAAGTATCCTCTTCCACGAGTGGACGACTTATTTGATAGGCTATAAAGCAAAGTATTTTTCAAGAATAGACTTGAGGGGTACCATCAGATTCGGGTAGCAGAGAATGACATTGAGAAGACCGCTTTTCGAACGCGTTATGGATCATTTGAGTTTCTAGTCTTGCCATTCGGGTTGTGCAATGCTCCAGCAACTTTTTGCACAATGATGGATGATGTGTTTAGAGACTATCTAGACGAGTTCGTAGTGGTGTATATTGATGACATTCTGATTTTCAGTTCGACAATTGAGAACATGTGGAACACTTAGAAAAAGTGTTTCAGAGGTTGAGAGAGAACCAGTTGTATGCTAAAGAAAGCAAGTGCGCATTTGGTCAAACCAAGATAGATTTCTTGGGACACTTGATCTCAGGTGGGGAGGTTGCCATGGACCCAAAGAAAATTCAAGCTATTACGAGTGGATGACTTTAAAAGATGTGCATGAAGTTAGATCATTTCTTGGTCTGACAGGGTATTACCGAAGATTCATAAAGGGTTACTCGGAAATAGCGGCCCCATTGACAGATCTTACGAAAAACATTCCATGGCATTGGACTCCAGAGTGCCAACGGTTCGTCAAACTCAAAGAGGCTATCTTTTGAGCCAGTTTTGAAGATTTTCCTTTGAAGTAGAATGTGACGCTTCCGACTTTGCAATTGGTGGTGTATTGCAACAGAAAGGACATCCAGTGTCCTTTTTCTCGAAAAGTTAGATGCCGCGCAAACTCGATGGCCTACTCACGAAAAGGAGATGTATGCTATTGTTGCTTCCTTGGAGTATTGGCGTCATTATCTTCCAAGTCATGGCACTGTGGTTTGGACAGATAGTGTAACTCTAAGGTATTTTGAAACGCAGCCGAAGCTATCACGAAGTATGCTAGATGGCAGCAGAAGTTGGCACGATTTCAGCCTGAAATCAAACATAAAGCGGGAAAGGACAATGTGGTAGCTGATGCACTCAGTAGAAAGGGTCATCTTCGTATTATGTCAGCACCCGTGTCAACTTTGGTGGATGAATTTGTGACGGCGTATCCTCAGGACAAGTTTGCTAAGGAGGCTTTGAGCCTGGTGGCAAAGAGGAAACAAGTTCATCAGTTACGAAGAGATGGTAATGTTCCAGCAGGAATAGAAAGTCGAATGGATGCACTCAAACAGGCGCATTTTGCGGTACGAGATGGAGTTCTTTATTATAAAGAAAAGAGACTCTATGTTCCAGAAGGGACATGGAGGGAGAGGCTGTTAAGAGAGCATCACGACGTTCCTTTGGCAGGACATGGTGGAAGGCATAAGACGTTGGCTTTGTTGAAACAGGGATTCTATTGGCCGGGTATGATAGACGATGTTGCCAATATGTCAAGACATGCCCCACATGTCAACAAGTGAAGAAGGTCGCAAAAACGAGCTGGGAAGTTGTAATGTATACCGATTCCAGAGCGGCCATTTCAAAGTGTTACTTTGGACTTTATCATGGGATTGCCAAAATCTTGTGGTTTTAACGCGCTCATGGTGGTATGATCGATTTTCAAAGGTTGCTCATTTCATTCCAACTGTAGAGACAGTGAATGCAATTCAAGCAGCAAAGTTGTTCTTCCACGAAGTCATAAGAGTGCGGCTACCGGAAACATGATCTCAGATCGGGATCCTGATTTAGGGAATTTTGGGGAACGTGTTTAAGCAATTTGGACGATGCTGAAGTTCAGTATAGCTTACCATCCGCAAACTGATGGTCAAACGGAGAGGGTGAACCAACAAGTCGAGGACTATCTCAGATGCTATGTTCAAGGTGATCAACTTGATTGGGCTGAACACTTAGATATGGCTGAGATATGTTACAATAACTCGATGCACACGATCGGATGTAGCCCGATGGAAGTGTTAACTGGGAATAAGGGTGGTATTCCTCAGAGTATGGTGTTACCGAAAGACGATAGCAATCGAGTTCCATCTGTAGCAGAGTTCACGGGACAATTGTATCGACATGGGAAGCTGCTCGTCAAGCGATGGCTGCAGCACAGGAAAGGTATCGTCAGCAGTACGATAAACATCGGCGGGATGTAGAGTATCAGGTTGGGGATATGGTATTGTTGAGTACCAAAAACCTGAAGGTTCCAAAACTCTTTCGAGGAAGTTTCTATCGCACTACATAGGTCCATACAAGGTGGTGAAGCAAGTAGGGAAAGTGGCTTATGAGTTAGATCTTCCTCCGGAGTTGGGAACAATACACAATGTGTTTCATGTCAATTTACTCGAGCCATTCCACAAGGATGAGAAACATCCGCAGAGATATGAAAACTTACGTCGCTTCCTGAGCTGGTCGGCGATACGAAGGAGTTCGAAGTTGAGTCGATTTGGATGCAAAGGATATTAAACGCCGAGGGACGGAAAACGTAAACGAGAATATCTTGTTAAGTGGAAGGGTTACCCGGCATGCGAGTCGACATGGGAACCATTGGATAATCTACAGAACGCGATGGAGAAGTGAAGGAGTTTGAGGCAAGGTCTCAAACTGTTAGTAATGATGATGAGAAATAAAGTGAACTTATTTCTTTTTAAACAACCTTAACTAGAGGCCTCCAATATAAATTCTAGTTAACTTAAAGAAATTAACTAACTTGTTGTCTGTGTCGGGTGACAGACTTTGCAGACGTGCAAAAGGTCTCCAAGTGACTTCTTGTCGCAGGTGGTGCCTCCGGCAGCTGAGTTGCTCAGTGAACGACGGTTCTGAAGTACTTGGCTTTGCGTAATGCAAGGGGGGTAATAAAACTTGTGAACTTTTGCTGACTCCGCATAGAGTGATTAGTTAGTTTTCAGTTAATTTTTCCTAACCTAGTCTAGTCTTGGAGTTAGACGTCAACGAGGACGTTGACATTTTCAAAGGCCATAGTTTTTACTATGACTCGACCCTTTACTTTGGGGTTTGACTGTTGTTACCTACCGAGTTGTGTGCGAACCCTAGTTGTAGTGAGAAACACCCCGCTTAGTGCACTTAGGTGTTTAGGGGTAGTCCGACCGGCTGTCACTAGGTACCTCGAGAAACTCTAGGCGAAGGTAGTACTTACCCTCTAGAAAACTCTCCCCCAGTTTGACGTTCAAAAAGTAGGTTTTGTTAAAATATAGCTTGTCAAAAAGGGTTAGGGACACCCCTAGGGTTGACCTAACCCTAGGGTTGCCCTAACCCACTCCCTAAACCCCATTTTCACTAAGGGTTGGCATTTCGTGCTAGCCCACTTACTCATTTAGGAAAACGGGGGGGGCAGGGGGGGCTCTATCACATAATTAAGGTAGAGTATATATAGTGAGGCTTCCTGGTTCAAAAGAGAGCTCGTTAACCTCCTATTAGTACAAGCTAAGCTTGTGTCGTCAAGGCGCAACCCTCTGTTGTGCCACCCAAACTTCCACACGACAGGAGTACGTCCCACCTTTGGGTTAGATTATCTTTATCATTGGCAGGATCTCGCTTTATGACAGGGGTATGTTACTTCCAAGGAGTTAGTCAAATTCTTTGGCCCGAAAACCTACTCGCAAGCTCAAAAGGCATTGCCTAAGTTCACGTTTCGCAAAACTAGTGGTTGAGGTCTTGCTTTGGCTGCCTCAACCACGCCAAGCTAGGAACAACACCTATTGCTCGACTAGTCCGCGTGTCCTGATTCACAAGGTGAGCCTCGTTCGTGGACTTGGTTAACTAGGGGCTTAAGTTCTTAAGGGTTGTGTTCCTAATATGGGTTACTTTACTAGATTCTGTGGGGTTTCCAAAGAGTGGATTCTAGGGTTGGCACCTGGTGAGCCACCTTTGTGGCACCAGGTAAAAACTCTGACAGACCTAATAGCAAAGAGGAAATAAGTTCATTAATTACGAAGAAATAGTGATATTCCAGCAAAAATAAAAAGTCGAATGGATGCACTAGGGCATTTGTTAAGCCAAATGGCATAACAGTGAACTTGAAATGCCCAAAGCTAGTGTTGAAAGTAGTTTTGTAGATATTTGCCTCCTTCACAGCAATCTGATGATACTCATGCAAATCTATTTTGGTGAACACTCTGGCTCCACCAAGATGATCCATGATAGTATCCACGTGGCATGGGCATCCTGTCCCTCACTGTTTGCTTGTTGAGAGCTCTGTAGTCTATGCACATCCTCATGGTGTCATCTTTCTTCCTGACAAGCAATATTGGTGCACCAAATGAAGACTTGCTCAGTTGTATGAAGCCATATTCCAATAATTCCATCACTTGTCTCTTAACCTCTTGCTCCTTAGCATGGTTCAGTCGGAATGGCTTATGATAAATGGCTTTCATACCCTGTTCCAACACAATCTCATGCTCCACACCTCTTGCATGTGGTAAGCCATGAGATAGCTCGAGAAGGAAGACGTCAGCAAACTCCTTGCACAACAGCTTTGCTCAAGGTGACAGTAAAAGAACTTGTTTGGAGACTCAAGCTTTGTTCCAAACCAAGTGTCTTTCACTTCACTATACTCAAGCTTCATGTGCTTGGTGCTCCACTAGATCTTAGGATCCACACGCACTAGCTCCGCAAGACTCCACCAGCTGGGTTTTAAAAGCCAACCTCCAGCTGTAACTCTTCCACACAAGCAATTTAGCTTTGTGTGACAATTGAGCCCTCAATCTTGTATTGAGGCACAGTCTTCACGCATCTCCACTAACTAGGTTTTGCCAACCTCCAGTTATAACTCCTCCACACAAGCAATTTAGCTTTGTGTAACAATTGAGCCCTCGATCTTGTATTGAGGCATAGTCTTCATGCATCTCCACCAGCTAGGTTTTGCCAACCTCCAGCTGTAACTCCTCCACACAAGCAATTTATCTTTGTGTGACAATTGAGCCCTCAATCTCTTGAGGCACAGTCTTCACGCTGTCAAAGAAAATCATTCGGGGACTCGTATGTTCGGGACTTGATGGCTTTAGTGATAGTGCATCGTAGTAGTCCTTGCTAATGATCACACACATGAATAAAATAATAGAAAAGAAAGGGAAAACATGAAATGAAATTCATAACACAAAAGATACACTAACTAATTTTTATATTTCATCATAAGAGCATACACAAAATAATGTCATCACACCTATTTACAAAGTAAGAAAAGAAAAGAAGAAACTAGAGACTCTTCTTTATATCTCTATATCTATATGTGTCCTCTCTCTCAAACCCTTAAGCCTTAGTTCCTTATATACCCAAAATTATATAAAGAATGCATGTAGGGTAGGGTAGGGAGTATAACATGGGGGTTACATAAGAATAATGGTAGGGGGTTATGGAAGAAGGTGGGCTTGACCCATAAATGATGGGGGTTATGAAAGAAGGTGGGCTTAACCCATAAATGATGGGGGTTATGGAAGAAGGTGGGCTTGACCCATAAATGATGGGGGTTATGAAAGAAGGTGGGCTTGACCCATAAATGATGGGGGTTATGGAAGAAGGTGACTTGGCTTTGACTTGGGAAGGTGACTAGGAAGGTGCATGGAAGAAGACAAATGTGCATGGTCAAAGCAGGCACTAATCATATGAATTAACATAATAATGTTGACTAGTTTGACCATGCAAGAAAAGACAAAGAAGGTGAATAGTAAAGTGAAATGTAGACGTATAATACGAGTAGAAGACTAGTAGAATACGAGTAAAAGATTAGTCCACTATATGCATACTAGGGCTACCAAGGTGATGGTCCAAATTTTCCCGTGACAATGCATCTCCACCAACTAGGTTTTACCAATCTCTAGCTGTAACTCCTCCACACAAGCACTATAGCTCTTTGTGATAGTGAGCCATTAATCTCGTATTGAGGCACAGTCTTCATGGGCAAGCTGCACTCCTCCACTAAGTTTGTTGACACAAAGTTATTGTTACTCCTACTATCCACAAGGATTCGCACTAGACACTCACCAAGTCGTCCCTCCACCACAATAGCACGTGTGTGTGGCTCCTCCCATGCCATGCAGTTTATCTGTCAAGCAAGAAGACAAAAATTTACCTCTTGGCTTAGAGAAGTCTTCTTTGTGCTCCTTTCCCCACTCCATCTCCTGAAGCTTCTTAGGCGTCTCCTTGTCCTTGGCGCCATTGAAACCCTTGTCCTTGGGCTTGTTCCTCTGTAACAGTCCTACCCACAACAGGCCTAATAGTAGTAAGCTGCCTCACTCACCACCCAACCGTAGAGCAAAGCTCACCCCGAGCTAGGCAGTCTCCCAATTCTCCACGCTCCTAGCTCCCCGTAAGCTCTCAGCTCTCTCTCGCTACCCCCCAAAAGCCCTTATACTATATTTATATATATTATAAATACAGTGTGCTATTATGGGCATACAGTCTCTCACATTCCTCCCCCTTATTGAAGTCCTTGTCCTCAAGGACGTATACTGTGCACATTCAAGTTCTGCGACGTCGCTTTGGAGGAGGTGGGACTGGACTATCATCATCTTGGGTTTCACCCTTGTGTCCATCATCCGTCTCTAGATTCACATGCACATCGTCATGTACAAGAGCAGTCTTCAACTGACTCACATGAAAGACCGGATGAAGTTGCACTCCTGCAGGTAGGTGCAACTTATACCTACTTCATTAACTGCGCAATAACCTCAAATGGACCAGCATAACGAGGTGCAAGCTTGTCTGACTTGCTGGCTTTGAGCTAAGTTATAGATCCCCACTTAAGAGATGAAGGAAATACCACTCTAGATATACCTTATCTCCAACCTTGAACTATAGAGTGTTTTGCATCAGCATACTTGCGTACTCTATCCTGAGCTTTAAGCAAGTTCTTCCTACAAATTAGTAGGATTTCTTCCAGTTCTCCAACAAGGCTACGAGCTTGTTGATCAGTACCAAGCTTACTCCACCGAATACCCACATCGGCTGGAGTTCTTGGATGCCTGCCATGATATGCATAATATGGACTGTAACCCAAGCCACTATGCATACTTTGTTGTAAGCAAACTCTGCTAATGGCAAAAACTTATCCCACTGCCCCGGCTTCTCGGACACTTGCTCGTAACATATCCTCCACAATTTGATTCACCCGCTCAGTTTGCCCATCAGTCTGAGGGTGATCTCCACTAGAAAAATTCAATTCGTTGATAAAGCTCGACAGAACAACACCCAAAAAGAACTGGTGAATTTGGAGTCACGATCGCTAATGATGTTCAACGGCATTCCATGCTCCGAAAACACTTGAGTCAAATAGACCACAGCTAACTCCTTGCTGGTTACATTCCCCTTCAACGGAATGAACTTAGCATACTTGGTCAAGCGATCAACAATCACCAGATTTGCTCGTTCTGCCTCACTGTGGCATATGAGTGATGAAATCCATCGAGATGCTCTCCCACCTTTGGTGCGGAATCTCCAAAGGCTTCAATAAACCTGGAGTAGCAACTCGCTCAGCCTTAATCATTTGGCAATCTTGACATGTCTTAACATGATTCAACACATTGCTTTCATGTTCTTCCAATATAAGCGATGTTTCACCAATTCATATGTCTTATTTTCCCCGAAATGTCCAGCAAATGGACTATCATGCATCTCATACATGATGGTTGCGATCAACTCTGCCTTCTTTGGAACAACAAGTCTGTTCTTATAAAGTAACAAACCATCAACTTTTGAATACGGTTCCACCAGATTGTTCAAGCGTTGTTGTACATCATCATCCTTTAATTGAGCTTCCCCGATCATAAACTAGCGAACTCTCCACTCTCCCCACAGCATTTAGTTGTCTTACTCTCGACAAAGCATCCGCAACTACGTTCTCCTTCCCCTCCTTATAGAGGATTGACATTCGTCCACCAAACTCATGTAGACGAACTGACCAACGAGCCTGTCTTCCATTCAGCTCTCGTTGAGTCAAGAAATGTCTAGAGGTTTATGATCGTAAAGACCTTAAAGTCTAACCCATTATGTAAGTAATGCCTCCAAATACAAAGCATGCACAATAGCAAGCAACTCTTGGTCATATGTAGAATAACGCTTCTCCACATCATTCAACTTCTGACTCTCAAAAGCTATAACATGACCAGCTTGCATCAACACGGCTCCAATCGCATACCCATGCATCAGTGTACACTTCGAATGGTGTATCATTATAGCGACAGCCAACACAGGAGCAGAAGTAAGTACTTGCTTCAATTCTCAAAAGCTCTGCTTCCTTGGCTGTCCACAAACAACTTGTCCTTCTTTAACAAAGTTGTTAGTGGAAGTGCAATACGAGAAAAGTTCTACACAAATCTCCGATAGTAATTGGCAAGTCCCATGAAACCTCGCAACTCTCGAACATCTTTTGGAGCTGCCAATTAGTCACAACCTCGACTTTCTTGGGATCAGGAGCAATGCCATGTGCTGAAACAATGTGACCAAGGTATTCTACCTCCTCCTTGAAGAAGTCACATTTAGATTCCTTTGCATAAAGCTTATGCATTCTCAATACAGTCAGAACCATTCGCAACTATTGCACATGCTCCTCCCATGTCTTGCTATAGATGAGAATATCATCTAAGAATACTTCGACAAACTTATCAATATACTCAGCAAAAATCAATTCATTAAATTCATAAATGTAGCAGGAGCATTGGTTAAACCAAAGCATAACAGTAAACTCAAAATGTCCATGCCTCGTTCGAAAAGCCGTCTTCAAAACATCTTGCTCCCTCACTGCTATCTAATGATAGCCGCTCCTCAAATTGATTTTGTTGAAATATCGTGCTCTTACAAGTCTGTCAAAGATATCATCAGCCCGAGGCATAGGAAACTTATTCTTCACAATCACCTTATTCAAGGCACAAATAATCAATGCACATCTGCATTGACCCGTCCTTCTTATGAATGAGCAACACCGACGCTCCATATGGTGACTTACTAGGACGAATAAATCCTTAGGCAATTCATCAGGAAACACATCCTTGAATTCTGCCTTCAGTTGCAAAATCTCAACGCCCTTGGTCAACATTGATGGTTGACCATTGACCATAGTCAATGTTGACAATTGACTGTTGACCATTGACCAGTCAACAACGGTGACCCCGTGTCTGCATCTTTTAGTTGAACCAAAAAGTACTCATCTTCCCCATTAGCTGCAGCATGCTCTTACAAGCAGACTTCATCGCAGTAACAAAAAGTAACTTCATTGGTGGAGTATAGGATTCATCATGAAAAGTGATCTTCCGACCCTCAACATAAAGAGTAACCTCTTTCGTCCTCCAGTCGATCCGAGGGTTAAACTTCTCCAACCAAGTCATACCGAGTATAATATCATATCGTTTCATCTCCACAAGATAGAATTGCTCACAAATAGGAGTTCCCTCCACAAAATTCACAGCTGTGTTTCAAGTTTGTTGTTCCGTAACAACTCCTTCAGTCCTATATGGAGGAACCTCCATAGTGGGAATGCTCAACTTCTCCATTAAATCCTTGGAAATGAACTGATCGCTGCTCCCTGGATCAACCAGCACACTCAAGCGAGTGTCATCCACAAAACCATAAAGATGAATCACTCATCCATTTATTTGTTGTGTCTTAGTGTTACCAACCACACAACTCAACTCCCTAGCAATCTGCGAAATAGCCACCTTCTTAGTAGAAATACTTGCTTCAACTGGCTTTTCCTTTGTCACTTCTCACACTAACTTGCCACGATTGTTCTCTTTCCTCCATTGAGGACAATCACGCTGATGGTGACTTGGATCACCACATATGTAACATCCCCGATTCCTTTGCTCTTTCCGTCGTTCCGAAGAGTGCTTATTTCCTCTCTCTCCATGTGAGTCTCAATGCTCCTTCCGTGAATGATAAGGCGACCTCTTATAAGACTTATAAGAGAGCTTCTTCTTCGAAGATTGATTGGAAGATTCAGGAACATGCACCTCGCTGCTCAAGAAGTGCACTACCTGCTCTGTGGCATAGGCTACCATCTTGTCAAAATCAGCAGGCTTTCAATTACTCAATTGACACTTCAATTGATGATTCTTCAAACCGTCAAGGAAGTAATCAATTTGCATCGCTGAAGGAATCGATAGATCTCATGCATAAAGGTCTTGCAACTCATTGATGTAGGCATCCAAAGACAACTTCCCTTGCACAAAGTTTCTCAAAGTTAACCTTGCTTGCTGCACATCATAGCCAGCAGTAAAGAATCGTGCCCAAGTGGTAATTGGCTTAGGTGAGTGCATGGTAACACGATTCCACCACCAATCAACTCATCCCTTCAACGCCAAGGACACTTCCAGAAGCTTGCCTTCATCGCTACTAAAGCGTCTCACATCCAAAAGTTTATCAACCTTCTCTAGCCAAGACAAGGCTTCAGTCGAATTCATTTTCTCCCAGTAGGGAACTTGGGTAACGTCTTCTTCTTGAAGAATCGAAGCTCGAGCCCTTTTTCTCATTTCCTCGCTAAGTTTGAACTAGGTCCTTTAACTCATCAAGTTGCTACTTGAGATAATCCATGTTTTGTGGAGAATGACCATACATTCAACTGACTCCGCATCATAAGTCTCCATCAACTTGTAAACAAATTGGAACTCATCACACAGTTCCTATTGCCAAAATGAGATGGTTCATAAGAAGAACCATCCTCCCACCACTTCATAGATGGAACATAATGGTTCCCACCATCACCCTCATAATCCGACATGGTGGCACAAAAAGGCAACCACACAAGCCTTAACTGCCTCCAATACCAATGTAACAGTCCTACCCACAGCAGGCCTAATAGTAGTAAGTTGCCTCACTCACCACTCAATTGTAGAGCAAGAGCTCACCCCGAGCTAGCCAATCTCCCCGCAATTCTCCACGCTCCATCTCCCCATAAGCTCTCAACTCTCTCTCGCTACCCCCTCAAAAAGCCCTTATACTATATTTATATATATATATTATAAATACAATGTATACAGTCTCTCACATCCTCCTTTGACAATTATAATTTGTCTTTCAATGTTCAACATCTCCACACATGTGGTATTATCCTCTCATTCCCATGGGTCACTCATTTCAAACCTTACTCCAATACCAATTGTTAAGCACCACTAAGTACAAACTAGAAACCTTCACAAAACCACCTGACCTCCCTCGAGCTGTCTTTAGTCTCCACATGTTGCTCTCCAATGCCTTCCTTACTTATCCTAATTCCTTTTATAATTTAGATCTATATCATTTTTAAATTCTTCTTTTAGAAATATTCTAGCTTATACTTTTATAAGAATATTTTTTAGCCAGTGGCACATATTTTCCCTTTTTTGCCACTGACATTACATCTTTGGGCATCTCTTGCTTTCTCATTTATGTTCTTACTGTGCCCAATTTCAGGATCTCCCTCGGCAAGATTTCCATCTTTGCTTGGATTGTTTAGAGGTTCTTCTAACCACCATGCCCAAGGGATGGAGTCGTTAATATATTTTTCATTAATCTCTAGTGCTACTGCTCTTGTTATCCATCTTTACCTTACGTATACTTAATGAGATGCTAGAAAATCCCTACTCTTACCTATAGAATATTCTCAATATATAAAAGAATATTCTAAGCACGCAAGTGATAAAAGATCTTCTAAATTATGGTTATATAACCAGGTTTATTAAATTTGGATATAAATTAATCACATTTACACACCTATCCACACACACAAATATATTCATATATATGGATTTATTGTATTTAATCTGGCATATATATATGTTGTGTGTGTATTGTATGTTTATCTGAGATAATTATAATTCATTCTTTTTCAAAGACTAACCACTGCTTATCTAGTTAATTGAGAAATGTATGGAAAAAACATTCAAGCACACTATTTACTCCAATGACAAATAGACATTACAGATATAGCATTGGTCCATCTCATACATAATGATCTTCAGTACGTGTCCATCTCTTCATCGATAAATATAAGTTCAATTTATAGTCAATGTGAATGCGACCTATATATATATATATATATATATATATATATATATATATATATTATAGTTCCTAATTTCTATATATTTATGCATATAGTGGCAAAGACTGTATATCAACATTAAACGTAGAAGCTTATTAAAAAGTATAAACTGAAAATATATCACATTAATAAGTGAGTTTTAATATATCTTAAACTTGTATAATTGATCTTAAAATAAAGAAATAATGAAATTATATATAATTAAATATCATTTTAAAGTATTATAAGCTTAAAGTTTAGATCGTTTACATAAAATATGCTTATAAATGGATATTTTTATAAATAAAACTAGCAGCCTTTTATTTTAATAAACGGCGGGATGTCTGAACACTGGTTAAGTTGGAACCCAACTTAAAGAATCCATAAATTAAACTCACTGCTACGATAACTGTCCCAATAAATCCTTCGGGCTGAGGGAGCTTATTCAAAAACGGATATGGATACACCTGTTTAGTGAAATAAATTAAATTTACGCACATGCGCGTGTGTGTTGCGCGTGTGGCGTGCGTGTGTGTGAGCTAACCTTGTTTTTAACAGCACATATTTGAATCCACAGTACGTATAAGAGAGCGAATATAAATGACTGATTTAGTGACGATTTCCTGTAAACGAAAGTGTTAATATTGTTAATACAATATTAGAATTTATAAAGCCAAAACTATGACAATATTATCTGTATAATTAATACCTAAATGTTCGTTCGGATATGTGCACGTCAATCCACGCCACTAGAGCATTTGCCACGTGAACGGTCAGGTTCAGCCACACTGGTGAAGCACTTCGAATATTCCTGCCAAACGAAAACGAATATTACGAGTAACACTTCGAAGTCCACAAGTTAAACTAAATAAATATTTTATGAAAAAAATTAGATTATTTAGTAAATAAATGTCTTTTAAATGCTATAGATAAATAATACTTACAAGCCACGTATTATTGTTGTTTCGATCAGTGTGATATTGTTGTCAACCGGTGCAGACGTGGTAAAATATAGAACCCAGTGCATTAATGTGATCACATTTGCAATAGCAAAACTGGTACATGATAAATCATCTGCTGCACGCCTCATTCCTCGTACCTAGTAAAATTATAGTCACACGCACACGTGTGTGTGTGTGTGTGTGGGCGTGTGTGTGTGTGTATGTCTTGTGTGTATTTTACACGATTGCCTATAACATGCAACTATGATACATCTCATACTATATATAATAAATGTAATAATTTTAAATGGTTACAGATTTATCTGCTCACCTCTGGGAGTATATGTGTAAGTACACAAACGAAGAGTGACACCGTTTGGAATGTGAAACCGCAAAAGGTGAGATACTGTACAAATAAAAGCTATGAGAACACCACCTTATGTTCACACACACGAAAAACACACATATAATTCCAAGACATATATATACACATGTACATACACGTGTGTGTGTATTCATATATACAGTGTGTCCATTGTTGGGTCGTGTATACTCCACTCAATTGATGATATATAATGAAATTTACATAGTGTATGTATATCATATACAATACATATTTACCTATCTATATATCTATCTATCTATATATATATATATTATAATATATAGAGAGAGAGAGAGAGAGAGAGAGAGAGAAGAAGAGAGAAGAGAGAGAGAGAGAGAGAGAGAGAGAGAGAGAGAGAGAGAGAGAGAGCACACATACAAGTGTGTGTGTGTGCATAGACAAAAACATACCTTGAAAAACCATCCAAAGTCCTGCGATTGGGGAAGTGTCTTAGCAGTACTACCAAAATGCCAACACCAAGTAGACAAAAACCTTGAAATAAATTTAAAATAATAAAAAATGAACCATGTAATTAAATGAGAAATTAGAAACAATATATCCAATAAATATAAAATACCATAGAAACGCAATCAAATGAAATACAAAGTGCGCATTGCGCGTGGCTGTGGACTTCTTCATCTGAACCTGAAGCTAATCCTGTTTAGGTCAACTTGGTTTTATTAAGAAGAATATACCCAAGATCTGGACTGTATCAATACACACATATATATTAAAATCACAGCAGATGTATATGGTCAACTTGTTAAATGCACATTTTTTACATATTTATTTAATTATTCTTATATATTAATATTTTTATTTATTTCTATTTTATTTAGATATATATATTTCAAAAATATATATCATAATAAATATTTATAACACATTTCTAGCTAAATAAAATAGAAATTGATAAAAATATATCATATATGTATAAATCATATATAAAAATAAATATATAAAAAATGCGTTTTTTTGCTAAAGTTTTTAGATAAATTGTTCACTATTAAGGTATTTAGATTAGAGGGAAAATTAAACATAGAGTTTTAAATTTATGAATATTTCCACTTGAAAGTTTATATATACGCGTGTGTTCAACAGATTTTAAGAGTATGTTTAATTATACACCGATTGATGTTACTTTGTATATACATTAAATTTTATACATACATTTAAATATGTAAATGAATTTTAATTTAAAGCTTTCATTGTATTTTGATTTTTTTAAATTAATAATAAATAAATAAAGATACAACTTAAAAAATTTAGAATGCATTAGTTTATATCATAAGAAAATGTTATATGGTACAAATTTTTTAATACTATATTTTCTTGCTATTATATATTTAATTAATTTATTTTTGAATTTAAATACCACGAATACAAACTAATTACAAATTTTTATTCATATTTTGAAGTATAATTTGATATTTTTAAAGTCTCACGTGTGTGTAATTGTTTATAAGTGTATATATATTTATATATGTTTTATATACGAAGACATATGGTCCACAAATGGTCATTGTTAAAGTCCTACCTAACGCACAGGTAGAAGTTAAATTCCTTATATGAAATCGTAATTGAAATAAAACACTAGTATTTAAATAAGCTGCTACATGTCAAAAAGGTAGTTAAATTAGGGTTTATAGGGAGAGAATGCCAGTGATAGTGAGGAGCGTGGAGGAGGAATGGGGGAGCCACGGGATGAAGAAAGTGGCGGAAGTGCTGAAGATCTACAAGGCGGAAGGCGAATTCGAGGACGAGGAAGAAGACGAGGGATCCGGTGAGATTGCGTCCAGTGTGGGTGTCCCGGAATCAAAATCTACGGCTGTTGCGATCCCGTCCAAGAAAGCATCGGTGTTAATCTGCTTGTTTGAGCGCGGAGGGGAGCTCAGAGTTATTCTCACAAAGAGGGCCGCCTCCCTCAAATCACACTCAGGTAATGTATGTGTATCAATGTGTGTTCATTGAGCATAGAGTATATGTATATATCAAAAGTCTATCAATAGGAGATAATTTTAAACATTAAAATTAATACTGCATATAATTATATATGACATGAGTTAGATTTTAAGTTGGCATTCTTGGCTTTTTCTGAATGAAGTGTGTGTATGTGGAGAGAGTTTGACGGTTTCTAAGTCTTTATGTTTGTTTTGGATATTTCTAGAAAATCATATATACTTAATATATTATACAACACATATATGATTAACTACTGATTAAATACTTAAATATACAGGAGAAGTCGCGTTACCAGGAGGTAAAAGAGACGAGCAAGATGTGGATGACGTAGCAACTGCTCTGAGAGAAGCTCATGAAGAAATCGGATTGGATCCAAGTTCAGTCAAGGTTGTGGCTTCGCTTGAGCCCTTTTTATCAAAGGTAAATAATAATAATAATAATAGATAATAGATAATAATTATTGTTATTATATTCCTAATAACTTTAGTGATAAATTTATATAGTTTGTATTTATAAACTTTGTTACACAATATGAACTCGTAGCCGAATATTTATAATAATATATATATTATGTGTATGTGTAATGTGTGATATTTGATGCAGTATTTTGTTGACTATTTGATGCAGCATTTGTTTAGGGTTACACCTATTGTTGCAATTCTGCCAGATCCACATAAGTTCAATCCTGTATTAAACGAAGCAGAAGTAGAGTCTCTGTTCGATGCTCCTCTTGAAATGTTTCTCAAGGTACATAATACATACATTTATAATATGTGTGTGTGTGTGTGTGTGTGTGTGTGTCGAGAGAGAGAGGGAGAGAGAGAGAGAGATGTGTGTGTATTATTTACAGATATATATGCATTTTGCATCTCTCTCTCGACTTGATTGTTGTCACATAAGCGAGAGACACTTATAATGTGTGTATATGTGTGTTTACAGACGGTTTAGGCTAGTTTAAATTTGTACCATGTATTGCTGAGAAGTGTTCAAACACAAATACACACACTAAACTGAATATTTATATAAGAACTAGCATGTTTATAGCTGAGAGGTTAGAAATACTTGTAATATATGTTAGTTAATTCAATATATTTCTATATTTATAGATTTATTTATTTATTTATTATTACATCTCTAATTCATGTTAGGATGAGAACCATAGATCTGATTTCCATGAACGCTGTGGGAGTGTGTATATGCTACATTACTTCGATCTGGATTACAATGGTAGAAAATTATGATATGGGGCCTCACTGCTGCCATTTTGATTCGAGCTGCATCCATTGTTTACCAGAGGCCACCTGCATTTGAGGAGTTTGCACCGGACTTCAGATCGATCAAGAAACATCTCGTCAAAAGGATGATGCTCGAAACTAAATAAGGTAATATATATATATATATATATATATATATATATATATATATATATATATGACATCCCTTTTTGCCTAGAGACAACACACACACACACACACACATACACAAACGCAAACGCAAACACACTCTTCTGGCACGCCATTTTTTGCAGAGGCCATCGCATTTGAGGAGTACCTATGATGCTTGAAAACAAGGGAGACTACAATTTGAATTTATAATTTAGGAAGTATAGTTTATGCAATATATATTAATGACCTTTGTGTTGAAACACGTTAAGTGCAAATATATACACCGTATGTTTACATATGCACGTATTTACATCTAAAGTCAGAGGGTATTTGTATTTAAGTTCCCATATATTATAGATATGTTCATCCTTTTATATATGCGTGTTTATATGTAAATGCATACATGTGTGTTTGTAACATATATGTATTATAAGTTCCATATATATTTTATATGTGTAAGTTATATGTATTTATAGCATACATACTACCCTATTGGTATATTAATTAAAAACAGAGCTTTGCAAACAGACATAGATACATACATAATACATACATACACGCTCACACACACACATATATGCTAATAAATCCTGAAACTTTAAACTTTTATGCATAAGAGTGGAATTATTGTATATTAAATTACGTTTATTAATATAAGAATGATAATGCTTGCAAAGTTTCCCATTTGTCGGTCGTGTGTGTGTGTGTGTGGCAGGCGCGTACCATACACCCACATGCTACATACATACATTGTTAACTGCTGTAAGTTATTATAACTTGTGTTACAGATTAATTGGAATCATAATTTAAAACAACATAATGCAACTTTTGTGCTTGGTTAATAATATTAATAAAATAATTATATGTATAATTGCTTTCAAAAAAAGAAGCTAAATAGAATGTTTTGAAGGTTTCACAAATAATTAGAATATTCGCCGAGGATTAAGATGTGCTTATAATTAAAATTGCCCTAATGCGCTGCGGACATGGATGTCGCAATGGAGATTTCATTATACATGGATCGATTTCACAATCTTGATCTCTGGCAACAAGGGTAAGCATCTCTCTATGATGAGCGATCTATGTATTAATTCATGAATTCAGATGGTACGCGTTGAAGATCACTTGTAATTGGGAAGGAGAAGAACAGGAACATGGTGTTCCTTCACGAGTTGTTCAATACGAAGGTAATATGAAATGCATAAGAATACTACAAGTATGGTACAACCTAAGTACTTATCGATTACATCCGTAGATATACATGGTATATATATTTGTATTTATATATGTAGAGCGATAGATATGATTAATAACATATGACTTTGTCTGTTGTCAGAAATCATATATATATTCATATATCGTGTAGTTACACTATAAAATATAAACATATACAAATGATATATCTATTTACTAATGCTAATATATACTAGTTCCATGCGTAATAGCAAACACGAACACACACACACACACAATACACATATATACGCGGTATAAACTGGGAGTATTTGTGTTATTTTATAGATGCAAGTGATGGTCTCTCAACAGTGTGGCATATCAATGACACCGATCATAGCTTCTGCACAAGGCCATTCAAGATTAAATATGCACGACAAGACGTGTATTTAGCTGTAATAGTTTCTTTCAGCCTTCCCGTCAAATCTGTAGAGGTATATATATAATTTGGAGTGTATTCAAATGCATAAATGCATACATATGTGTATGCTCATACTAAAAATTTGATGATATACATGGGTATAGTGAAATATATGTGTAATCGCGTTTCCTTTTCATTAGGCCTTGATCAAGTCCTCTGCTATAATCAAGTTCCAGCTTCTGTTTGCTCCTCTCGATGGGTTTCTGTAAGTTTAAATTGCTATATGTACTTATATTCTCTCTCTCTCTCTCTCTCTCTCTCTCACACACACACACACACACACACACACATATAGGTCAAATCATTATACACACTCATATACATATCCATATGTGTGTGTGTTTATTCTGTTTTCTATTTGTTAAAGATTATTCAACTCTATGCACATGGAGCTACCTTCAGTAGCGAGTCATATATACAGGCTATCACCAAAATCAGTTAAGGGCATACATGCTTATTGCCCTTTAACCTTTGACACTTCACACATGGTTCTGGTTGACGTATTTGTACACACAGTTGTTCTGAGTGTTTCACATCACGAGGTTTCACATCATGAAAGGTTAATTAATTTCGAATTTTAACGTCTTAAGTTGTGCTAACAGAATCTTATAAAATGGAGCCAGTAATAATTCTCCAAGTAAGGTCAGTAAAAGTATTAACTAAACTTTAATGGTTTTTCATTGATTATTATCACTTCATATAGGAATTAAAAATTCTACAGGAATCGAAAGATGCACTTATCGCGCAACTTAATTCTTTTGGATATCAAGACATAGAACAACTTGAAAAGGAGATGCTGGTACATTTATTATATTGAACTAATTTATTAGTATTTATCAGTATTATTACTTAAGTTTATTAATATTAATTGGATTAATTAGTTCCTATTTATGCTTAACTTTAAACTTTGCAGGATGGTTTAGCTGTATCCAAAAACAAAGAACTAGATATGCAGCTATCAAGTTTATGGAACCTTTTCTTGAAGCTTCACAGGTACGTGTGTGTGTGTGTTTGTGAGTGTGTATGCACATGCTATACATTCATACATATGTATTATATGTGTGTATACATATATGGTTATTGTTCTTGCAGAAAGAACAAGGGTGCAATATGCAAATTACTTCGTGATGCATGGAAACAAGCAAGGCACACACAATGCTCAATGTGGATTCGTCATGTTGAAGTGCCTGTTAAAGAGCCTGTCGACTTTGAAGACGTAAGTTGTGTGTGTGTGTGTGTGTGTGAGAGAGAGAGAGAGGGGGAGGGAGGGAGGGGAGGGAGCATACAAATAGATACCCTTGGTTGTCAACGCTATAACATGTATAATCTTATAGAGGGACGTTGTTCTTTGTGCTGAAACGCATAGGAAACCCTCATGCAAGCCCAGGTATCTATATTATTATTATCATTTAGAAGTTTTATGTATGGTTTTTTATTTACGTACAGATAGCTATATGTGGTTTAGAGGATATGCAATTATTTGGTAAACCTCTACAACAGCCTATTATATTTGTGGAACATGAACAGATACCACCATCTACGGAATATTCTGAAGCGACTGAAGCTGCACGTGAACTACGACTCGTTATCTTTGTACATGGTTTCCAGGTTTGTAAACCTTATACATACGTTTACACACGGATAACATACATGTTAGTCATATACATATATATCGCTTTCAGCTTATATATATGAGTAAGGCTATTTTAAGGTATGCATACACACACACAACACACACACACACATGCATTCATGCATAAACTGCATAGCTAAATGTATCTGTATGTCTATGTATTTATATATGTCTCACACAGACGCACACACACACACACACACTCTGACACGCACAAGGAACAATCATATATATAATCGTTTAATATTATATATTATTTATTGATCTTAACTTTTAACAGGGACATCATTTGGATTTAAGGATTATTAGAAACCATTGGTTAATAATCGATCCAGATGCAGAAGTATTAATGTCACAAGCGAATGAAGATAAAACATCGGGAGATTTATCTGAACTAGGACATCGTTTAGCAGAAGAGGTTTCACAGTTCTTAAATGTGAAACTTAGTAAAATCAAACGAAACACAAATATTAAACTTAGTTTTGTTGGTCACTCCATTGGTAATCTCATTATTCGAGCTGCATTAACAGGTAGGTGTACACACGTGTATATAATATACACTTCTGTAACTCTCTCTCTCTCTCTCTCTCTCTCTATCTATCTATCTATCTATCTATCTATCTTCTATCTATCTATATATATATATATATATATATATATATATATATATATTAGTATATATATATTAGTATATAAGATAACTAATAGTATTGTAAGTGATAATATATACGACTTTTACATAGCGCCAAACATTGCTGCAGTTTATATAGTAGGTAAACAGTTTGCCCAGTATATGATTGCTCCATATAGTGGGCCTATACACTATCATAGTTTTGTGTGAATACACACACATAGATAATATAAATTTTGATAGTTTTTTTTTTTAATTTTGCAGAGGATTGTTTGCAGCCTTATGTGAAATACTTGTACACATTCGTGTCGGTGTCTGGGCCTCATTTGGGATACATGTACAGCTCCAATTCACTGTTTAACTCGGGTATGTGGATACTTAAGAAATGGAAGGGTTCAGCATGTATGCACCAATTGACTTTTACTGATAAACCCAACACGGAAGGCTGTTATCTTTTAAACTAAGCCAGGTACGTGCTTGCATGTGTGTGTGTCTGTGTGTCTGTGTGTGTGTGTGTGTGTGTGAGAGAGAGAGAGAGAGAGAGTTAAATTAAGAAGATATTCTTATGTACAGGCAAAGACATTTGAGCTTTTCCAACACGTACTTCTGCTTTCGTCACCACAGGTACTGTGTATATATATTTATCTATGTAATATATCCATTTATTATGTGAGAAATCTGTTATGCTAGTTCTCTCTCTCTCTCTCTCTCTCTCTCTCTCTCTCTCTCTCTCTCTATATATATATATATATATTAGGACCGCTACGTGCCATATCATTCAGCGAGGATAGAGATGTGTCAAGCAGCAAAACGAGATACAAAGAGAGGTCCAGCTTACATAACTATGCTACACAACTGCCCTCACAGCTTAAAAAGGCATATTCCTCCAAACCCAGGAGTTTGATTCGCTGTGACGTCAGCTTCGATATATCTGCACAGTCTCGAACTCTCAACAGTTTGATCGGACGTACGGCTCACATTGAGTTCCTTGAGACGGATGCTTTTGTACGGTTCATCATGTGGACCTTCCCCCAGTGCTTTACTTGAGTGTAAGTTCTCTCTCTCTCTCTCACACCACATAATATAGATATATATACATTTATCATTATAATGATTTGGGTCATAACAGAGATCGGATGCATCATATGGTGTTTTACTAGAGTATGCGAATGGGTAAATCTTGTATATATGTATGTACAAATTAAACATTTACAATAATATAATTCATATCATGCACAGCATATGTAACTATATCTGCAAACGTATTGTGTGAAAAGTGGTTAAAACTAACAATATATTATATAATATACAATATATATATGCAGTATATTTGAGGTGGACTAAATTTTGATAAAAATTATAGAGCTATCAAGTTATAGATTCTTGAATTATTTTTAGCTTCTTAAATCAATCTCGATGTATAAATAATTTAAATTAAATGTTTTATTTACTAATGCCATAAAACATGTATAAAACATACTACCTTAGAACATTCATGCGAGAACAATAGAGAATTTTATGATTTATGACAAGAAAAAAACATGTATTTATATATTACTGTTAAATTAATGAGCTATATATTAAATATTATATTATTATTTTAAATTTATACTCTTTCTTTTTAGTAAAACATATGTAAACGTTGAAGTTCTCACGTTGATAACATATGTTTTAAATATTTACATTTTTAAAATAAATTTACTAGTTTTCTCTATAATTTTATATTTGACCAGAGTATAAATTATTAAGTATATTAAATTATAAATTAATATCTATAAAATGAACTCGATGGATACAAAATAATAAAGTTTTGTTGGAATTGAAAAAGTGAATTTTTACAAGTGACTTGTTTAAATTCTCTTTTTCTATTCATTGATATGAGATAATTAATGTCAAAATTTCTGTTACACATACATACACGCTCACACACACGAGGAGTCACTGCATTATTTTTCACATACACCTATATACACATGCATACATGCAATTGTTGGGCAACACATAATTGAGAAATATTATGTGTTTGCCCACACACATAATATTTCTCAATTATCATGTATATACTGATCTTCGTACTCTTTAAACACCTCCGTTTACAAAGTCAGCTTTAGATTATATTAATAAGATGTGTGTGTGTGCGTGCCCAAAAAAACAAAGATAAATAAAAATTATAAATTTAAATAATTGCACACTCAAAACTTTGCATTCCATCACTTCGTGATGTAGCACACACTTAACTCAAACCTACATTATTATATGTAGAAAAAATTCTATATATGTCAGGCAAGCGTATGAATCCATCTATCCTGCCACTTTTTTTAGGGGACATTCTATATTATAATCTCCACGTTGTACTCTTGTACTCCAACACACACCATCCCACAAACCTGTCTCACAATCCCCATCTTGTCCCCCAAATCCCCTTCTGTGGGATTTCACGAATCTCTATACAAGCCTGTACAAATTCCGTCCCTAATGGCTGCTTGTCGGGAAAAGTGTCAATATCCTCCTTGGAGGAGACCCCGGCTGTCCCCCTTGATTCTCCATGACCATCTCTCTGTGCTCCATTCTCTGAGGAACAGACCTAGCTATGGTGCTGTATGGATGATGCTCGAAACCTGAGTACGGAGGTCTGGGACCGAATGCACCCGGTATCGGAACCGGGACGACTGGAAACGCCACCACGTCGTCTCTGTGTCCCGGTATGAAATGTGCAGCAGCAGCTAGACCTGGAGGAACTGGCGTGGAAGCAAAGAGATGATCTGAAGCAGACGGTCCCTCAGAAGAAAGCCCTTGCATGCGCTTGAGATACAAACCTGTACTTCTGTAAATGGGAGGCTACATTCTCCCGTGTAAGACCCTCCACATTCATCAGCTGCATGATCGTCTTGGGGACAGCATTCTTGATACCCAAGTGAGCAACTGCGTCCACGAATCTCTTATGAAGCTGTGGAGTCCATACAAGTCTCGGTCTCTTAAGTGTCCGAGCAGCCGGCTCTTCCCCAGAATTCTCCGGCCCACCACCTGAGTCTGCCTCTTCTTCCTCACCCAGATCTGAAGATTGCTGCTTTCTCAGCTTCTTCGCAGTGTTGCTGCTGTCTTCGTTCCCGCTAGTCTCTGCTCGGCGCTCATATGGGCTGTACGGGAGACTACTCAACAGGGGCGGATTTGCACTCACCTCCGTTCTCCGTGAATCTAGACTGGGATTACCTTGAAAATGAAGAGCTTGAGCGCCAGATCCAGGATCGCTCAATCCATTACCGCCTTTGTCAATCTCTTCTTCCGGAGCTACTGGAAAAGCCGGAACCGATTCAAACACACCTCCTGGAGAAGATGTTTGTCGCCGGAGAGCCGTAACAGTAGCAATCGATGCGTGAAGAACATCCGAGGAAGACTTGGCCGATTCTTGTGAAATGCTAAAGGCGCTGGCGAGCTCCGGCGTAATCAAGCTCTGATTCAGAGGCGTGAGCTCATCCGGCGTGGGAAGACCTTGCTCCCATTCTTCTACACGGTCGTCCTCCTTCATCGTCATTTGCCCTAATCCGCCATAGCCATTAGCCCTAATCCACCATAGCCAGATGCTTCGGATATGCTGCCATATCTTTTTGGTCGGCCGGACATGTGATTCGCTGCGGCAAATTTCATTGGTCCACGTGGATTTTGGAGTAGTAAAAGAATCTAGGGCTGATCCAGATCTAGTTCGGATATTTTTCGGCGCTGTCCACCAACCAACCAAAGAAGCTTTCTAGATTGATCTGGGTTTGTTATCTTTATAACCATTTGACCTTATCCCATGGGCCTACGTGTCAACAATTTTTAATTTAATTTAATTTTAATTTTAAACTAGAAATATATAAATATTTAATAATAATATGTATTGTTCAATATAAGGTATATTTATATAGTAACCAAATATAAACCTCATTATTTATAACCCTTGTGAATTTCTGAGAATGGCGGAGAGAGAATTTATGTCTTAATAAAAGAATTTAAACATTAAGGACTTAATAATTACAAAACTCATTTACATTAGGAGAATATTCCACTGATAAAAGGCATAATATTGAATATAATGGAATATAAAAATTAAACCTTCAAATGTATAAATATATATCCTTTTAAAAAATATAGAGAATATCTGGCTGTCTAACTCAATCATTACAATGGAACTTATACAAATGAGTAAGTTAAAATGTTGTACACTGTATGTACGTATATATTCACATATACATAGTTACAGTTACATATCCATGATGTTTCTTGGGTTTGCATTAATAATTATACTTGTATAATGCATGTATACATTTATTCTCTATATTATTATACAGAAAACTTATTTACGTGCATAATTATTATGTTCTCTTAGTATACATGTGTGTGTGTGTCTTTCACATAGTTTAACAATTCTAAGAGAACCTCCATTACAAACTCAACATTGAGAACTAAAGTAGCTCTATTAAATAGTTAATGTAAATTTGATGATGTTTACTTTTAATTAATTCAGGTTTAGTTTAATGATTTTTTTATACTATACATTCAATGAAATTTCTCAACAGGAAAATACATGTGTATTGTAAAATAATCTAATTAATTAAAGGCTAATGAAATTAATTTGCACCCTTGCAACATAAATGTTTGTGCAGCATTTCAATGCTAAGACTCTGCAAAGAAGCTCCCATGTAACTCAAACTTTTATAATAATTAATTATACCACACACACACACACACACACACGTAGGTTTTTGATATGAGAAGGTTCTTACTAGCGATGATTAATGACTACTCTAGCTATACAAATACAACTCCTCTAGAAACGTATATTGATTGTATATCTACTATAGGTTGGTTTATTTGTTGTTATTACCAGCATTGTAAATACGGTTGGAGGTTTGCCATCCATGTTTTACTAAACAATTCAATTTGAATTGTTCTACTTGTCTTCTTGTGTATACTCTTTTTAACCTTTTATATGTTTAAACCTTAAACGCTTCATGACAACGGTAGGTGCTGTAAGGGAGCAACACTTAATTTAATTGATTAAGGAGGCATTTACAAACATGATAATACTATTATATATGTTAGTAATTACTCTCTTTATTACAATTTCAACTATGTTAAGCAGTGTAGTAATTTCTTTTAACTTGGTTATAATATAATATGCTCTAGATCTTATTTGTAATAGTTACAGAGTTAATTAATAACCTAAATTAGCAAATAATTATGCTTGTAATATTAGAGCTTAAAGTTATCGAGACGTTTGTTAGATTTTCTGAAAATATTTCTTACCATTATATATTACACTTCATCAATTTATAAACATTAAATAGTATATAAAAGAAAATATTAATACATACGGTCTATTTAATAATATGTGCACAACATACGAGATTGATTTATCAGCCACTGGATCACTTGCTTAAACGTGTGTTCCACGTGCGTGCGCGTGAGTTGGTCATATATAAATAGGTGAATGTTTAGCCCTAGGTCAATTCCACGTTAAAGGCGCTTCTCTTGGGAATAAATCCAAATGCTTTTAAAAGATATCTTTTTATCCTCTATGGAATGATGAGTTTCATTTGTGATTAATTTGTACTTGCATTTGAGCTAGCGACTTTGGAGTTTAGTTCATGAAGCCATTGGATTTGGCTTAAGTCGGCTTTCGTTAAGGGAAAATGACGAGCAAAGTAACAATGCAGTGCGTAGAAGTGAGATTCCAGTGGCAATCCGGATGAAGAATCTCAGGTTTCAAATGCTCAAGCCTTTGAAATGGAATGAGCATGTAAAGCAAGAAGAATTCATTGATCTCCTCAAAAGTACGCAGCTGCACAATTTCTTCACAATGGAACTATCGCATCTCTTCACAGTCCATGGCCGTTTATCTGAAGAAGACAAAGAGCACTGCCAGAGTTTCATTTCCACGTACAATAAGGAAGATCGAATTGGCAAGGTTAAGGGTCAGTCTGTGTCACTTGATCCCTCTGTCCTTGCTAGAGTTCTTCACCTTCCCCAAGGCAATCTTGATATCGAGGATGTACCAAAGCCAACAGATGAACAAGTTGTAGAGATGTTCCATCCAGGTGAACGTGTCAAGGTAATACTTTGTTATACACCTTTATACTAGGAATTATCATTTTCAACATTTATTTTTCATTTTCACATTCATATTCATGATGTATTATACACATCTTTAATAGAAACAGCACATAATCACAAGTGTTTGACTTAATTACAGGTGGTCGGGAATGGTTACATTGTCAAACATATCAAAGACCCTAGTTTCCAGCAACTTGTGACATGGATCAATGCACGCTTTTGTTCGAAGGCAAATCATATATATGTAAAAGAAAGAATATTCAATGCTGCAAAGTTCATTTGGGAAACTCGAGAAGTCTTGAACTGGGCAGGATTCCTAAGCGACACTACAAAGACACAGTGGGGAAGGTACAAAAAACTACTCAGGAAAGGTTCCACTATGCAGAATATCTCCTCAAGGTTATACATTCCCACCTGGGAATTTCTCAAGGTGATCCACATGTTGCACACGAAGACACTCGGCTGACAGACAATCAACAGGTGTCCGCAGGTAATGACTCTTCTTGTCAAGGTAATGCTACTTCCTTTTGCGTTCCCGACGATCTGCTAGTTTCCCAAAGCATCCTCTATCAAAGTGGCACAACTCAGAATAGGGAACATGTACAGTGCACGGGCAATCTCTCTGAGCATAGTAACTTGACAATGGCACATCAGGGACCACATAACACATTGGAGCACCCTACAGCAAAGGGAATAGAGGAACTTGACCGAGATCAAGGGTGGGCTGAGTTGGACAAGTTGGATTCAAATTTGGATCTTTTTAACGATGTCGTAGGAGAAGCCGAGACAGTACACTTGAATGACTTGATGGACCTGACGTTTTCAAAAGAAGAAGAGGCATTTTTACAACGAATGGACGAGGATTGGAATGATTAGGTAGCATGAATCTTTACATATAGTTACAGTGTAATATTGCTTTTATTTTTTATAGTACACGCTTGCTTATCATTTGCATGTGCAACAGTATATGTGGTGCCATTAACATCAGTCTTTATATCCAGTTCAACTATTGTATATAATTTATACAAACCAACTCATGCAAATGAGAATACATCTATGTGTAAGCCATAATGTTATACACTGTATGTATGCGTACATAGTTATAGTTGTATATCCATGGTGTTTCTTGAGTTTGCATTAGGCACATTATATATAAATATGAAAATTGTGTAGCTGTAAAATATACAGCATTTGATATACTGGAGCTACAAGACTCGTTACCAATGAATGCACAATAACTAATTACATAATTGATTAGACACATATTAACCAATTTGTTTTAATGGGGTTTTAGTACTTAAAAGACTAATTTCTATGAAGTGCTTTTATTTTCAGTGCAAAATAATAGTTAATTCTATAGATATATTTCTATATAAAGAGAGATAGATATAGAGACATTGCTTGTCTATTTGATATTAGAAATGCATGGAAAAAACATTTAAACACACTCTTTACTCTAAATTGATGGAGAAATAGATATTACATATATAGCATCGATTCATCACATATATATACAAATATAACCATTTCTACTACCTGTTTAACGACATCACTAAATAAAAATCTAATTTCCAGTCAATGTGAATATGTCATGCTTTTCACACGTAAGTTTTTGTTTCACACATGACATAAATCTTGATCATTAGTTAGATATGTAGACAATTATAATGACCATCGTGTGTATGAGGCTCGTGATTTAAGAGAACCCTGTGTTTCCTTGGTTTTCTAGGGTTATAGACCTTTCCATATGTAAAGTGACGTTGCATTGATTGGAACTATACATGGGGAAGCTTTCCCCCATTGAAAGAATTAAGCTTTGATGTATGCCCACGTTGACAACATGGGATTACTTGAGGTGACATAGACCTCAAAAGCTTCTTGTTTTCACTATTTAGTTTACTCACCTTATCATAGTATCTTGGGTTGAGATTTTTATCGAGATCAGTCCTAACTTGCTCATGTTCCTCAGCTTCAATTGCTGGAGCATATTATTAGTGTCTCATCACAAATTCTTGCAGGAACTTCTCAAGTTCATCACTCACTTGCTGATGGCGTGTGTTCTCACTTTTTCCAAATTCATGATCTCCCTTGGTAGGAATTCCATCATTGATTGGATTGTTGGGAGGTTCCTCTAGCCACAATGGCTGGGGATGTTTAGAGCCTTTTTAATCGAGTCATTAGTATATTTTTTCATTAAGTCCTTAGCACTACTGCTCATGTTATCCATCTTTCCCTAGGTATACTTAATGAGATGCTAGAAAATCCTATGGTTATGACATACGCACTCTATATTCACAATATATAAAGATTAGAGTATATCTTTGCTTTTCAACTTGTGATAAAAGATATTTTAAATTATGGTTATTGACAAGTGGAAATTAATCACACACACACAAACACACACATATATATATGGATTTATTGTGCATATTTATATATACATATGAATTTATTGTAATTATCTGAGATAATTATATATTACTGGTTTTAAAACTTTTGGGAATTGATGAAAGCCAAAACTCCATCCACAGTGAAAAAGAGCATCCTTATCACTTGGCATTTATATACATGCATAACGCATATATGGAAATTCATACATAATCTTATATACAAACTAAGTTTATATATATATATTATGAATTTAAATAATATGCCTACACACACGCATATATATGTTCACCCATTCTTCTAATAATTAATACACTGGTATATAAACTAAAGACTGGGTCTTGCATGTGTGTATATGATCTTTTTATAACAACATTAATACATCGGAGTGGTTAAGGAGATAGACTTGAAAGTGGGGAGGGCTATTTTGCACGTTGACATTCCATATAGTTCCGTACATTTCCTAAGATATGTTCATGACCTAGAACTATGCTATTTTACAATGGAATAAAATAATTTTCACATTTTCTCGACACCAACTTCGAGGATCACCCTCTTTTTATATAAAGACGAACACACACAAAATGACATAACAATTACTAGTGATTCATAAATAAAAGTTGAGTGCTTGAATATGCACTCTCCATGACAACCATAACATTCTTTTTTACAGGGAAACATCTCTTTCAACTTCTTACAACCACGAAAGAGAATATAACATTAACTTCGTACTTCAACAACTCAGAATAATGAATGAAAACGTCTTCTCTGCATCCTTTGTCAAAACCTTACACATGATTTAATACATGTGCATGCAGGGGTGTAAAAGAAATAAGCATTTAGCAATTGCATTTAGGATATTACAATATGGTGATTGCACATATGTTGTTTAAACCGTCTTTCTAATATATAAAATGAAACAAGTGCTCCAAAGGTGAAACAATGATTGTTCCTAAAGAGTCACTCTTAAATACATATCTTGACAAACGAAGTTGCATGCTTTTTTGATGACCTCCTTTGCATTTAGACACATGCCTTTTTATGTTTATAAAGATATTTTGGGATAAAAAAGACAGGGATGGACCCGCAACCGAACCTGTAAGTTTGGTTACAAGTGTGTGTACTTGATTAACTGTGAAAATAAAATGAAATCCCCTTTGGTTAAGGTTGCAATCTCTCCCTTTATTAGATTTATTCCAACAACAACAAGAAAGGGATTAGAAACATTTTTCAGCACTTGGAGAAACATTAGAAGCAATTTGTAAGAGTGGAAAATGTTTTTTGCATGTTTGAGAACAATTAAACTGATGAATATGTGGATTCTAAAGAAGACATCCTAATGCTTGTAGTATGTTGCCCTCAGTGTTGAGGACAACATAAACATATATGAAAGTGAAAAAAATTACATAAGAACACTTTAATCAATTTTGAAGTCATTTTACTTGGGCAAGTATGGATTAATTGAGTACTTTTTCTTTTGTAGTGATTTGGACATCACTAAAGAAACCAAAAACATAAATGTTTTGCAATGCATAAGGGCAAATTGGAAAACCGCATTTCTTTTATGAATTAGAATTGAGTATCTAACACCTTGCTTTCCCTATGTGTTATCGTATAGCCTAGTCTTTGTCATGTATTAATTCCCTCTTCACAATTTTTTTTGCGCATGATAAATGTTGTTAAAATTTAGTCTTGGCATTGTTGCAATATTATTGCTTGTCTTAGACCTCTTGAACATTGTGCAATATATGTACTCTGATATCTGTGAATCACTTTCCAAAATCATAACCATTGATTCCTCTTGAGTTATTTGTTAATTATTTGGTGCTTGAGTTAAATAACAACATGCTTCCTAGACCAGCAACACAACATCCCTAATGGATATAAAGGTCTTACTTATGTGTCTAATAAAAGGTCAATTAAAAATGGACCAATACCAAGTGTGCCCAAAGAGGTAGCATATGCCTTGGCACAATACATGAAAGCATCAGTGAGATCAAACTTGGTTGCATCCACAATGTCTAGTTTATTCCCTCATGCTCTTAAATATCACTTTCATCTAGGGTTTTTTTATTTGATGAGGTTGACATTGGACATAAGGGATTTTTGCTTTGAAGTTCTTTGTATTGGATATAGTTAGAGATTGTTTTAAATATTATAATGATATACTTGCAAACTATGCCGGTTCTAATGATGTTTTCTTACCATCCACCATGCAAGCCACGTGTGGAGGTTACGTAAGTGTTTCTCTATTGCATTATTAAATGTTTAGAATCTTATAAATTCTTCACTCAGTTGTTGTTGTTTCTCAAGGCTTTCTCTATTTGTTAATTTTTAGCACAATGATTGATGTTGTTTGTGAGCTTTTAGAATTATATATTTATTTGTGTGTTTATAACTACTTTGTATGTGAAGAAACTAGCACCCACATTCATGTACCACATCATTACCAAAGACTTTCCACACAACATTCCATTCGACAACTGCTTCATTACCCATGAAACTATGAATTTGTGATACTTTGAATCTGAATGCACAACAACACTAACAAGTTTATTCTAATAGAGTTCAATCTCAATATATTGCAACCATATTAATGAATTTATATAATAATAGTAGAAATATTTTGAATAATGCATTAATAATACTTTCAAATGGTCGTAAACAAATGTGTCCATAGTGGCCCAATATAATCAAAACACAAATAGGCTGTGACGTGGCTGCTGATGTAGTGAGGTGGAGGCACATGAGCTAAGGTGTACATAGTATTCTTGAGTTAGTAGCGAAGTAGTTAGACGGCGTAGAAAGTGGGGAAAACTTGGAATTGTTGATTGTAATTTTGCCCCATAAATAAACTTCTAACATTCTTCAAAACACAAATACGCATCTTCCAAGTCAGCCTTAGGATGCATCCTATTAATTAGATGCACATCGAAGTAACAACATTTTGAACACACGAGGAACCCATTAGCACACTGACCTAGAAATATAAATGACTCTAGATATAACCATCTCAAGGACCTCTTAAGTTTCAATAGCCTATTCAAATCCTCACTTATGACAATTGACTTCATTTTGGTTAAATGCAAGAAGTTCCTAATCCTACAAGAGAAAAAATGAATAATTGTTTACAATATTTCAATACACGATATATTTAAAAATGTACTACTCTTAATACTTTCATCCTTGGCATTGAGGATAAAGTTTTTACCAAAAAGGCCAACACATAGTTGCCAAGTGATCATTCGATGTCAATACCTTGTACATGTGTGAACAACGTTATGTCTTTTAAGATAACCCCAAGAGTCTGCCTCATATGACCAAAATAAGCACAAGACTTAGGGTTTAACCCTAAGTCCCATAGAATGATTATCCCCAAACCCTAGAGGATAATTCAAGTAAACTTTATAATTATGCCCCAGAAAACCTAACAGGCTCATGCCCTAATTCCACTAAGGAGATGTGCCTCACACATATCCATGTGACAAAGTTAAAGCATCGTCACTTACCCTATGATGAATCATCCTCATCCACGAGTACAACCCTAGTAGGAAGACGAGGGGTACCTTGATCCACGACTAACCCTTAAGGGTTTTAGTGGTCATGTCATACCTTAAACCTAGGGCAACTACTTAGTGAGAACAAGTGTGTGCCATAAGTAGTCATGAGTGTTTTGCTAAGTAAACTCTTTAAGGCTAGGTTTAAACAACCCTAAGCATGCAACCACGCAAGTGCCTCATGGAAGGGTTTTTGCTAATGAATTTAAGTTGTTCAACCCCTAGACATTTTTCACACCTTAAGGAAGAACATCCCTAACCAAGTGTGTGTTGTTAGTACACCCAATTATGAGACATAATCTCCCTTGAGTGGATGCCTAAGGCATAACACCCTAATGCGAGCACAAGCATGTCTGCTTATTAAAGTATTCAACCCCTTGGCATTAAACCCATGACACAACCCCAAAGGGCGTGCCTTAGGTGTTGTACTGTGTGTCATCTAGCTTAATATCACATATTCGTGTGACATTGTTTTCCAAGATGTACATGTGGGTTATCTTATCATAGCCCCTTAAATTCAAAAGTTACACATGGTGACATGAATGTGACTCACAAATGCCAACTCTAGAACCTCCCTTGGTGAACCTTTAAAAACATAGTAAAGAGAACTTGTCAATTAAGATTTCACACTCACAATTAAACAAGAACACATATGTGTCCTATTTAGCTGCAAGTGTTGCTCTTAACTTGATGTGAAGGAGAAGGTTGAAGACATGCTTCAACCTGTAACCATTAGAACATATATTTCAAAAGACCTCCCAGGTGTGGATTGGCCAATGATAAGGGTAAGCTACCCTTAAAGTGTGACTTACCTGGTTTGGCTCGAAGTTAGAATGGCACAATATGGATTATGCCTTGACAATACAAGCTAAAGCTTACACCAATAGGACAATAACGAGCTCATTTATAAACCCAAAAATTCTCTATACAACTACCACACCTTATTTTCATGATAGACCCCCCCACTTTTCTTACTTGCTTAAGTGGGTTGGTATGGAATCCCAATCCCATGGTAATTGACTTGATGAGTTTTTGCCTGCCTTAAACCCTAACTTGAGAGGTTAGGGTGTGGGTTAGGGCAACCCTAGGGTTAGGTTAACCCTATGGGTGTTTCTAGCCAAACCGACATGTCAAACTCACCAACTAGGATGGCAAATGAACTTTTTTATATAGAAGTGCTAGCTTCGCCTAGAGTTTCCTATAAGTATCTACAACATCAAGCCGAACCATCACTAGATAACCAAATTGCACTAAGTAAGTTTGTTTCCTCAACACCTAGTGTCAAAAACCAAGCCGAGAAGACAAGAAAAGCTGATTATAAAGATCAGAATAAGACAAGAGGCTTAATGCCTAAATTGATGTTGAACTAGAATGCTTAACCCTAATCATGTCTGCCCTTATATACTATAAGGGAAGCCAAATCTAGTCTTGGACTATCTTTTATCTTGGAACCCTAATCTAGACTTTGGCTAACTTTAATGACATGTATCCATATTCGTATTTGGATCTTGGACTTGGTTAACTTAAGTGATCCTTATCCTTATCTATATCCGTATCCTGGACTTGCTAACTTTAGTGACTCTTATCAGTATTCTATCCATATCCATGTGACATAGTCAGATTGTCACATCACTCCCCTCCTTTAAGAGCTGGGCTTATCTGGATACAACTTGTTGACGGCGTTGCAAGCGTGTTACAAATTCATTGCGGGTTCCCAAAAAGGTTCACTGGAGGGTAACCAACCCAATTGATGAAGTAATAGAGTTGGTAGCAAAGTAACTTAGAGTCCAAGATTTTGTTAACTTCGTATTCCAAATTGTTGTCAACTATAATTAGAGTTAGAGGCGGTGAAGTTCGACCAAGGAGTGTATTCAAATGATATGGCTCAAGAAAAGAAATGTGAAATATCGAATCGATGTGCATCGAGGAAGGAAGCTCCAACCGATAAGCCACATCGTTGATATAGAATGCCACCAGAAATGACTGAGGCATTGATAGTTGAACTTCTTAGAAAGCCGCTTAGTCTTGATGTTGCATCGAAGAAGCAAAACCTACTCACCAACTTAATAAATCAGACTGTTCTTACAATATCAATCAGCAAATTTCTTCTAATGTTCTGTACCTTTAGAAGATGTTGATGAAGCATGGCATGGATAGACTGGAGACATCAAGTTGATCTTTGGTAGAATAAATTTACCAAACTCTCAAGTGTATCAAAACACTATCATGGATGCTGACTTGTCAAGGCATAGAAGGGTGATATATCAGTTGATGCATGTTCGGAATTATATAAAAGAACTTAGCTAAGGGCAATAGCAATAATCAATCATCTCGTTGGTAATTGATGAAGCACCATAAATAGTGTTCAAGGTTTTGGATAGTGTATTCTGACTGATCATCAAATTCTAGATGATAACTCAAAGATAATGACCTCTTGATCTTGAGTAACTCAAGAAGTCGTTGCTAGAACTTAGCAATAAACTACGAACCATGATCACTTATAATGTTGTTGGGGAGTCCATGTAACCGAAAAATGTTCTTCATAACCAAGTTACTTGTTTCTTCACTGGAGATAGCCTTTATACATGACAAGAAGTGAGCCATCTTAGTAAAACAATCCATGACAATGAGAACAACATCAAATCCTTAAGTTTGTTGCAAATCAATCACAAAGTTTATTAAGATGCAAGACCAAGGAGTTAATGGAGCTGGAAGCAGCTAAAGGAGACCATACATGCGATAATTAAGAATTTTAAAGTGAGCACAAATGTCACAAGTACAAATAAACTCTTCCACCAATTGATGTAGTCGAGGCCACCAATAGTTACCATTGATTAACTCCATTGTTTTTGTAACGCCAAAGTGACCAACACATGAAGTGCCATGATGAGACTACAGCACTTAAACTCGAGGATCACCTTGTGGAACATAAATCAAGTCGTCATGGAGAAGCAAACTGTTGGCGAATCAATAGATCGTAGTCGGGTCATGAGAACAAAGTGTTACATGAAGGTGAATCAAGATATCATGACCCAGCAGATCGAAGACAAGTTCATAGCATATAGTGTTAAGAAGGCTAGAGTTAAAGGGTGTAACATGATCGGCAAGTGCTTGGAGGCATTTAAGATCAAGTACCACTTGCTTTTGTTGGTCAAACACAATCGAAGATGTTGTTGGAGGCAAAGTCAAAGTCAGAGCTGATGTCATTGGAGACACAAGACATTGTCAGGCCAGAGTTGTGGTCAGAGCCAGAAATGAAGATGAAGTCAGAGTCGGAGTTGGATTTAGAGTTGGAGCCAAAGTGAAGATGCAAAAGTGCTTCTAGGAATTGGAGGTGCCAAATGCAGTTAGGAGTTAGAGTTGCAAAGGTACTGCCAGGAGCCAGAGTTGTAAATAGCCAGGAGTCAAAGATAGAACAAAATCTGTATATTGAGGGTTTTAAACTAAGGAAGACCAAGAATAACAAGAATGTCCAAAATTTAAGTGATATTGAAGGAGATCCATCAACTCAATTGGATCAGAATGTGGATGAAACTTCAAATTATGTTCTTGTATGAAGAGGCGATCAATTAAGTTGCCAGTTGCACCACTGTCAAGTAGAGCTGCTACGTTAACTTGAATACCATCAGATGTTGAGATAATAATAGGGCTTACTAGAGTTCATTGTCAGGATTATAGGTAGAAATGTCAAAAAAAGAAATATTTGGAGCATACTTGTAATGGTCCAATTGGAGTGCTCCTATTTGGACTAGACCTCCTTGTTTTCTGACTCAGCCAAGGACCATTCACCACCTTAGCTTGAATTCGTATCAATTTGGGCACCTAGCAATTCGGTATTTGTCCTTACCACAATAAAAACACAAGTTTGTTTAAAGATGTCATTGTTGCTCGGCTTGTGTCAATGGCCCTCATGGTTGAAGAAAAAACATCCACTTGCATTGGTTCGGCATCATAAACATAAAGTAGACAAAGTACATGTGTACACATGGGCTCAACTTTTGCTTTTCTGAAAGGTAGAACAACTGCATGTAGGATAAGTACTAATAATCACCTTTGTAGAGTCATTTCCTACCGACACAACGAAAGCCTCCTTCCATTCTCTAACTGTCACTTCAACATTTATTACTCGACCTAAAAACGTCTTGGCCTTGTGGAAATTCTTCTGTTGTTCCTTAGACATTTTTGTTGGAGTTCGGACTAGGCATCCTTTGAAAGGTGGAATTGTTGTAGATCCAACTCCACGTGGTGGCGATGGTGTTTTGTCCTTCTGACCCTCATCTACTCTTCCTGTCGTCCCCTGTAAACCTTCCAAAACAAAGCCTGCATCCTATAGTTTTAACCTCCCCTTGTCAGCTTTGTTTCCTTGAGCACAAGCCAAACCATTGGTGATGTTGGAATTCTTGACTGAAGAATTTTGCTGTTTGGCCGCGTAAAACACCCTGAATCTCTTGGGCAGAACCACATCATCTGTTGTACATATTCCTCATTCCCCAAGGCATCACTGTACATTCGTTTTCCATAGAATCCTGGTGCTGGCACTCTGCTTGGATAATCGATTGGTTTTCCACACAAAGCAATTCTTTTCTGATTCATCCCCAAACACTTAACCTTACTGGATGCTCCAATTCATCTGATGGCCACTCTATTTGTGCAATCTCTCTCCAAAACCTCTTCAAACCTTAACCTCTTTCTCCTATTGTTTTGGACCACCCACTCTGTGTACTCTACATCATGTCTGTGTGAACATCGAGCATCAAACTGTTCTGTTCCTGTGACTGTTCTCCTGACAATTTGCACTCGATTGTTAGTGGTACTTGTGAACTCCGGGCTGGTCAAGTGTTCCTCGTCTTCCACCAGATTGATAATTGTTGATGGAGATACACTTTTCCCCTTAGAGAGTTTGTGTTGCACTCGTTTCAATAGAGTTTCCTTCAAAGGACCTAACCCTGTATACCTCCCTTCTATTGTGCTTTCACCTTCGCACTCTGCAAAACTGCATCGGTGAGGTCTAACATTGTCGCCTCCAACAGTGGTACTCTTTTGGCCAATTTTGCTCTTCTTGCTCTTGCGTGAATCACTTCAACATTGTTTGTAGTTGGAACGCTCGCGAGTCCTTCTTCTGTCATGTCTCTCCATGAAGATGTGGTCCTCATGCCTGATCCACCAAGACAACCATGTCTTCAAAGCATGAATGTTTGACACTCGTCCTTCCCAAAAAGACTCGAGAATTGCTAGTTGCTCTTTTTTAGATTGTTCATTCAGTGCTGTAGGCCAGGCATGAGCAAGCTTCATGTGTTCTTCGCGGTGTTCTTCTGCGATCCATTTCTTTGTCACCTGACGCACGGATTGCATAAAGTGAAATAGACAACTTCTTTCTTTCCTTTCATCTTTGCTCCATTATTGAATACTTGGTGCAAAGCTATCCATATCACTCCAGCCTCATCCGACATGAAACCAGCAAAGTTTACATTCTCCAAACCCTGTTTCTTACAAACCTCTAGCATTGTGTTCAAGAACTTTAGCACCGCAACATTATCTTCGTGGCACATATCTGTGTAAGCTATAGTGACCATGAATTTGACATTGTAAGAGAGCATTAGATAACAAAGATTTAAAAGTGTTATGAAGAGTTCTACAACTTACAATGGGTCATAAAGGTGTATTCCAATTGTCGCCCAGTTTGGTATACGGTGTGTGGTCCAAAACAACCCATTAATCATGAAGGTCTCCTCCACTTTGATACCTTCTGATGTAGTCAACTCCTAAACCTGATCCCTCATCTATCATTTTGAAAATCAAAGGCTGCTCCTCAGCACCATGCAGTTCCATCCCTAAAACATGTATGACGTGAATGAAAGGTCTTGGCAACTTTGTCTTTAGCTCTAGAAGATCCTCATAACCCTCTCTAAAGTGTGTCTCCTTCTGTCTTGATTATGTAATCCAATCCCGAGTCCTAAAGAAAAGGTCACATCAATGTGCCGAGATATAAAGAAAAATACCTTCGATGATTTGTAAGAGGTTCAAGTTTTAAGAGTAAACCAGTGTACGAGACTTCTCCTCCTTCCTTGAAAAGTTCTTCAAAGATGAATTTCATGTGTAGCTTGAAACTCAATCACTCGTTGATTGGTTCATGGACTGCTTTTTACCACGTTATTGACACTAGCTCTGGCACGCTAAAAGTTTAAAGCTAACACTAAGGGGCTGATTGGATGCTGATGAACACCTCTATGAATGAACAACCTTGTAAATGAAATGTTGTCTAGTAGAATGTAGTACACATAAGCCGGACAAGTGTGCACTAGCAATGGCTCCTCTCCACAATGCTTACATTTCATGCCTTTTACTTTGCTTAACTCAGTTGTCTTTGCCTTCTCCACAGCACCCTTGAAGTGGCATTCATTTGCTTTCTTCTCAAAAGCCAAGTAGGGGTAGATAGCATTGATGCACTTGAGATGTCTGACACATGAACTTCGACTAACTCGCGCCAAAACATGCCAGTGTGTTGTGCTCGAGTGTGTCCAATGGTAGCAACCATCCTTGCGATTTATCCCCAAGTACTTCTATGTGCTTTCTTTCTTTGGAGGAAGTTCGTAAATCACATTTCCATTGTATATATCCAGTAGTTTAAAGATTCGTTTAACTTCAGACGAACCAATGAATCCTTCTTTATCCATTTGTCTGCTCTTAGAAGACATACCAGCATGGATTCTTCATGCTCCTTTATCCGCAACCTGAATAACGGGCCCTTTGCCAGGCACAATGTGTAAAAGATAAATTGGTTTGATGCATTACTTTCTAGTAACAACTCCACATCTTCTCCAGAACTCGCAGAAACTGACATCAATTGAACCATATATACTAAACCAACAAGGAATATTGAAAGTAATGTGAAGATCATGTTCAAACACAAAAGCATTTCCATCTTCATCGATTGGGAAATCTTTGTCAATGCCTTCATAGGTAACTCTGGCCATGACAATGCAAGGAGAAACTCGGTGGTTTAGGAAAGCAAAGCAAAAGATTAAACACACTCTCGTTCGCCAAAAAAATTATAATCGTTGATAATAAAGTGAACACACTTTTGTATATAATTAATTCTACGCTGCCCCAATGTTCTTAATTATCCTCTCTAGTATCACCAATGTAATTTAATTATTACCTTTTATGATATGAAATATCTTCACCTTTACCAATTATTCACATATTTTAATATTAACCCTAAATTTTAATGTCACATTTATTCCGTAGGGTTTACTGTTTTCATTGTGGCTAGGGTTTTTTGGTAGATAGGTTTACTGTTTCCATTTGGCTAGGGTTTTTTCTATTTCAGATTGATATCTGAAATCTCCTCCAAGCGGCGCATCCATTTGAGTCGATTCGTGTAGCACCCAAGTAAACCAGTCGAGATTTTATACCGATTTAATTGTCGACACCATCCTGCTCAGTCGGCAGCCACAAGGTTTGTTCAATTTCTTTTTCTTTAATTTGCGGCTCAAGTATCCATATCACAATGTGTTTTTTTTATGAGGGTCTTCCCATTTGTGCCGTCTGAGAGAGACGGCACCATCCTGGCTCAGTGACAGCCACAAGGTCTGTTCAATTTTTTTTTTTTTAATTTGCGGCTCAAGTATCCATATCACAATGTGTTTTTTTTTTATGCCAAAGTTAAAGGGTCTTCCCATTTGTCCTGTCTAAGAGAGACGGCACCATCCTGGCTCAGTCGGTAGCCACAAGGTCTGTTCAATTTCTTTTTCTTTAATTTGCGGCTCAAGTATCCATATCACAATGTGTTTTTTTTTTATGCAGAGTTAAAGGGTCTTCCCATTTGTGCCATTTGAGAGGGACGGCACCATCCTAGCTCAATCGACATACATCATACATCATCTCATTTGTGTCTGAGAGGGTCGGCACCAACCGGTCTCAGTCGGCAGGTTTTGCTCATCGACTTTTCTGTGCCGACTGAGAGGGTCAGCACCATCTAGCCTGAGTCGGCAGCCACAAGGTTAGTCATCTTTGGTTTTTGTTTTTCCTTTTGTCTCCGAATCAATTGACTTGTGTGTTTGCTTTCAGAGTCTACAAAATGGTGAGAGCTTCAAAACATCTAGAGCTTGTGCCTGATGAAGAGCCACGGGAAGAGAAGAAGATATCGAAGCACAAGCAAGGAAAGAGAGGAGAACCATCTAATGTAGCAAAGGAGGATCCTCCAGTGACTCAGCCTCAAGTAGTACCAGTTGAGCAGGAGCAGCCTCCATCAACCATCACAGCTTTTCCGGAGAGCTCGTCACAGTTGCCTCCTTCATCCGCTGAGGTTGTAGTCTGAAAGAGCAAGTGCAGATGACAAAGGCAGTTGAAGCTCTTTCTTCTTTTAGCGAGGACGACTTGGAGGAGGCAGTCAGCAAAAAAGAGGCCGTGGGAAAGCTGATCCAAAAGGCAAGAAGGCGAAGAGCGATAAGGAGCCGAAGGAGTTATACACATACTGGCCAGCTTGCATTTGGAGAGCTCAGTGAACCTGCTTGACAAAATTACTATCAAGGGACTTGGTGATCTCCTGATGTGCCAATCTGTAGAATGCATTCGAACGAGGTGGTTGACAAGTGAACCCAGGGGACTTGGATAGCTGGTGTCATCGTTGAAGAAGGCTGGTTATCTATGCAACACGGCCTTGTTCATTCTGTTCATCGGAGATCACTCATTGTTGAGGAGCTATCGGAGCTGTCGAAGGACATGGTTCAGTACGAGCAACACCGATCTTTCAAGCAAGTCTTACTCAGCCGGAGTACAAATAGTGGGCTTGAGGCTATCAAACCGGAAGTTCACTGCTGGGACGGGAACCATAGGCTATAGGCTTTGCAGAAGCTTACCGGAGGATGCAGAGGACAACCAACGATGGGCTATTCACGTTGATCAAGTTTCATCTCCACAGAGAACCTCGACAATCTTCACTGGTTTCAATTTCCAATCGATAAACATGTGAGTATTTTCTTTTCTTTTCGTTAAAAGTCTAGACTTATAGTTTCAATGAACAGATCTTCAGCAACATCTATGGAAACAACACTACCACATATTCTCCTGCTGTAAAGATGGTCTACACTAGTACTGAAGGAACTCAAAAATCCTGAGTCACTCATGGAGGTTGATCGTCTTGAGGTGCGGAAGTGGAAGGAGAGTGCAACAGGAAAGGCAGCTCTTCCGAACCTGATCTGCACAAAGATTCTTTTTAAGGTAACTTTCAGTTTGATTGATAGGAAAGAAGTTTTTAACTTATTCTATGTGCAGAACGAGATCGACGATGATCTCGACAGAGAAGTCACCAGTGCTAAAGCAATCCACATCTTGAATTGAACCTGAAGTAGCTAGTGTACAAGAACATGATAAGCGTATGCACAAGTTCCTCTCCATCATAGACCCAGAGTTGGGGGAGGAGTGGTTCCAGAAGGTGACAAACATTTCTCATAAGTAGTGTCGCTGGATGGGCATTGAGAAGCTGTACGCGATGTCAAAGGCAAAGATTTAAACATGCTGCAACTCCAATACTTGAACAAGCTCACTCGTCTCAAATCCAAGGCAAACAATAGACACTTGGGCTATTAGGCATGCAGGACAAAGAGTGGATCAAGTGGTTCACCTTGGACTTGTATTGGAAGGCTATGCGCAAGGAAGCCATTCAGATCCTTAAGGGATTGCGAGAGGATGGTAAAGAAGTCGAAACAGATGTTAACTTCATGAGCTGGTTTGAAGATGCGAACTCAGAGCAAGTGCCTGGTCTTTCAGCCCTTCCATGACTGCATACGGTTCACTTATTTGATGGAGCCGAATGAGTTTCTAGAGCGTGAGGAGTCTGCATGTCGGATGATATGGAGGTAAGCTTTCATTCCTGCATTGCTACTAACTAACTTTGTGTTACATGTTCATACTAGCGAAGAAAATGGCACCATCTCAGATGATGAAGCTGTGGACAGATCATAAAGCGAGCCTTACATGTGGTCGAAGAGCAGAGGAGCTTTAACACCATTCGAACACGAGCATGTTCCATTTTGGCTCGACTGTCCGTCGCAGCAGCCACCAGCTTGGGAAGCTCACTGTTCAATGTGCATGCCAATGATCTTCTAACGATTGTTTGGGAGCCGGACGAAGTAGAGGCTATCAAGAAGAGCAAGATGAAGAAGACGGTGCGGAAGACATCTATACCTGCAAAGGCATCAAGAGTGGGACCAAGCTTTCTACAACACCTCCGCTGGCAATCGACTTTACATTCAATGAGGTGCAGCCACTTGTAGCTGGTTTGGACATCAAGAACAACCTAATGACCTTCATCGACACTGGCTACATCCCGTGGATCCTACGACCTGGTTATGTGCGATATGGAGGAGATGAGCAGGTCTTCTTCGAGCCGGGTGCTTCCCAGACAGAGGTGTACACCAAGCTCTGACAATAAGTTGACAAACTACATACGGCTGAGTCACAAACGTTGTTCCAGGAAGTGGCATGTGAATACGGCTTCAACCTTGTCATCCTCGACTTGCCCAATGAGCTTGTGTATGGAGGTGCTAGCATCAACAAGGACATTGTGTAGTTAGATCTAGTGAAGTTTGCAGTTCAGTGGAATGCACTTGGCAACGAGTGGTTTCATGGTCATCTTCATGACTTCTCCTTCAGTTTCGGCGGTAATTCAGGTGGTTGCAGTAATCAACATGGAGGTTGCAGAGACTTACAGCGTCTACCGTGCATGAGGCTGGGGATACCGTGACAAAATTAAGGTACGCTAGCTATTCATGTTCAAGTTTAACTTGGTCTATGTGGCAGGATAACTTGTTGGTTCTCTTGGTGCTGCAAAGCTCTGAGAGGAAGTCAAAGAAGCCAAACCCTCTAGTGTTGACGAACACGATCCTTGTCAATATTGCCGATTGTTTTCAGGAAGCTTGGTAAGGAAGTACTTTGCTTTGTCTATCCTAATGAAAGTTTGTACAAGATGATGATTCAATCGAAGAGTGTTCGACTCATGCAGCTTTTGATCGAGCGTCTCAGTAGACCTAGCAACCTTGTCTAGGATATTAGTTCCAGAACTGGATCATCATTGTTAACTACTGTTGAGCTCGAAAGGAATATTATAGGAACTGAGAAGAGTTTTGAACTCTCTAGGTTGGCAACAAACAAGCTCGCAGAGAACATCAAATACCAACTTAGACACCTCCACATCCAAGCCTAATTAGTGATTCAAGAATTGCAGCTTTACTTAAGATGAAGAAGAAACTTTAGCTAGTGTGTATTGAGTAATAAATTAAATTAATATAAAAAAGAATAAAGTAGAAATACAACGGTTTTACTAGGAAAAAAATTACCAACCCAAAAAGAATATTCCAGAATATTCGAGCCCAGGCCTCCTGGGCCCCAAGCCTCTATAATGGCGTATATTTTCATCTCCAAATTTAGAGTGCAAGCTACTTTAAGTCTTTAACATTCCGGAGGAATCATTTGTGCAGGGCATGCTCATCCTTGACTTTTCTAGATCTGCCACTAGTTTACATTCAAATCCTTCTATTCAATCAACTCTCATAGTGTGTACCATTAGGTTATTTTAAGTAGTCCATAGACCATCACCTAGGTGAATAAAACTGCCTTCTTAATGAGGCACTTGGCACGGTAGATTTCTCAAAATGCATGTACCTTGCAAATATGAGCAAGCCTCCAAACCTGATAATGGAATGGATTAACAAGAATATTTGGATTTGCTCGTAACCACTAAAATTAATCAGTTCATATATATAATTGAGTTCTGTAGACAAAAGATTTGACATCCTGCTCAATGCAATTGGTATAAATTATCTAGTTGGAACCTATGATTTTTGTGTTTCTTAATTAGTTGGGAATATCTCAGCTCAAACAGAAAGGATAAGGAATATTCCATCTCTATTAGAACATGTCATGTATGATTCAATGGAAGTCTTGATAATGTACGCATTTGACATATATATACAAATGTATTATAATATAATGTATAATTATATACACACACACACACCCCATATATATATATGTATGTATGTATATATATACACACACGATAGTTTCTGTATCTTTAACATTAACAGAGACGACATACATTTTGCGTACGTCTATTCTTGTTAACTATTACCCCACAAACGACACGCGTACACTTGAAGCCGGCAGGACTGTTATGGGCGGCTTTGCCATTTGTACTCTATAATGGCGTATCCCACTATGGTGGTAGACAGCATTTTCAAGGCTTATAAGACTAATTATGTGCACACACACACACACACATATACGCAGATATACAAGAGTTTTCCCTTTTACTGCTAGATTTCATAATGCAGCGTTCAAGACCAATATGGTGGAAAGGCGATCATCCAGTCACACTTGAAGACTCTCCGGATTCATACTCCTCACATACAATTGATAACAATAAAGAAGAAAATGAATTCAGCTTCCAAAGTAGCCTCTCACCTTATAGCATGCTTGAGAAGGAGCCAAGTTTCTCCCAATACTCACGTTTCCATGAGGTTCACATGTGGTGTGCGTGTGTGTTTTACAGAGAGGAAGAGAAATATGTGTGTGTAGCAAACAACGTACACACGCACGCATTATTGCAGGCGTCTTGTGAACCAAGTGGCCATGTATTTACCGTGCCGGTTAGGGGGTCAGAAACGCCCATAACCAGATCGAAACTCCCAACACTACATGGAGCATGCCGAACTCCAGAAGTTAGAAACAAGCTGCAGAATGCAAGTGCGCGAGGTGTACAGGTGGCGGCTATGGAGATGTTTAGAGTTCTTCGTAGGAACGGGCTTGTTTCCGAAGCAGACAAAGCTCTCCAGCAGATGGATCATAGCCGGGTTGAGGATGCGAGTACAGTAGTGGGTATGGAGTTTATACTGAAAGATGGGATTGTTAACTATTTGAAAGAAATCGCCAAGCTTGCACCTCCAATCCCCAAGCAGGTAAGAGAGAGAGAGAAGAGAGCATCTTATATAATACAAAGACAGGCAAGTGAATGTGATTGTATGAAATTGTGTGTGTGTGTGTGTGTTTTATGCATTAAATTGACTGTATTTTCATATATTGGTTTGCTCTAGGTGATGAGATTCTCAGATATATCCCTCACTGTGACACAAGAACAGTGGGTGGGATATGAAACATTTGGGAGAAATGTTATGGGTTGTTTATTGGGTCCATTATCTAATGTTCTTGGAAAAAAATCTATCAAAAAAAAGATTCAAGTACTTAATAATCTGGATGGATACATCATGCCTGGTACCATTACATTGCTCTTGGGCCCACCTGGCAGTGGCAAGAGCTCTTTACTCAATGTATGTGTATTACACAACACACACATACATAATAGATAGTTTTATTATTATTATTATTATATTACTGAAATTTGCCCCTATATAAATTTCATTGTATTTCCATTTTATAAATTATAATAATAGATCTGAAATGAAATAGATTGAGTGGGCATTAATAAATTGTCATATAAGTATTATAAATATAATAAATACCATAATTTTCTAAATAACTACGTTATATATGTTTAATTGATTGTGTTTTAATTCATTAGAAACTAATTAAAAACATTTACTGCATTTTTCTGTATTTTCTTGTAATTATATTTTTATTAGTTAATTAATTGGTTGCATTTGTGTTTTTTTAGGTACTCGCTGGCAGATGTAAATCTAACAAAGCCACAAAGTTACAAGGCACAGTGATGTACAATAACAGACTAGCTTCAGAAATCCTTCTCACTCGTCTCATTGCTTATATAAATGGACAAGTAAACAGGTATATATATTTTATATATATAATATATATCATACACACAAACATAAACGTTCTTAGTTTTAATAATTAGCATATTTATGGTAAATTATTTTCTAATATACATGTCACAGGCATTTACCATTTCTAACAGTTCGCGAGACGTTAGAGTTTGCTGGGGAATGTACACAAAGTGTGAAACCCGAGAGTTTCACACCAGAGATGCGTAAATATTTCGCACAAGCACTTGTACAAGGCCAAGACCCGTACTTGGAATATGTATTACATGTTTTAGGCCTTAAGCCTGTTGAAAATCACCTCGTTGGATCTGGCCAAGATGGTTTAAGTAGTGCAGATAAACACAGGTAATAAATAAATAATATATATATAATAAATATTAATTTATCATAATTAGGCTGACGAGTGCGGAGATAGCCATGGGGACATATGCAGTTATGTTATACGATCAACCGTGTTATGGACAAGATGCGCAGGCGACATATGACTTAGTTTCTACACTGCGTGCGATGAGCAGAATACAACATTCTTCAGTTGTCATGTCTCTGGTTCAAGTCTCTCCAGAGGTTTTTGAGCTTTTCGATCGAGTTATACTGCTGAGTCAGGGTTCGATTCTTTACCAGGGCCCTCGACAAGATGTTCTTGATTATTTCTCTGCCCTTGGGTACGTTAGCTTCACACACACACACATACACGCACGCACACATGCACACGCACTTATGCTAGTACTTTCGAACAGATATATCAAGCCATCACACATAGACACTGCAGCATTCTTGCAAGACATTGCAGCAGACGAAGGGGATCAATACATTAGCGGAAACTACAAAGCTTATGGGATTGATGAACTTGCCAGCTTTTTCAAAGCATCTGATATATACAAGGATATTCTAAGAATCGTTAATAGTGAGGATATTCCTTACACGTATTGGGTTGAAAATGAACCCAACATTGGCCTTTCATTACGTAAATCCTCCACAGGAGTTACAGGTAGTGTGTGATGTGTGTATGCATGTGTGCGTTGTGTACAAAACAGGTATACTTGTTTAGAATTTGAACTAATCAAATAAATATCATTTTATTTAAATTGTTTTGCAGAGGTTATAGTAAGTAAGGTATCTGGCAGTGCTCAAGGTATGGAGAGTACTAGAAATATACAAGAAGGTGATGTGGTAACTGGGATATCAGATCAATGTGGTATTTTGAAATATATAGCGATTAAAAACGAAACTGATCGTAAAAACTACTTGGTTAATCTACTTGAAAGTGCTAGAGGTCATATTCGACTCCAAGTTGAACGCAGAACATCCCAACAGGTATTAATTAAAACTATTAGTAATAATCAATTAAACAAATTAATTAAGCAATTAAATACGGTAGTTCTCTATATCAGGATGAAGATGAGAATGAGCACTTTAGGAAAGCTTACGTACAAAGTTGGTGGCAATCCACGAAAACACTTATAAAACGTCAGATGAGATTCAACATCACGTCTTCGGATTTTGATCATACTGCGGATAATACAGGTTAAACAAACAAAACACACACACACACACACACACACACACATGCAGACATACAGGCTATATGGTTAGGCTTAGGGTTTAAGATTGTATATATAGAGAGAGATCAAAACATGCAGACAAATATAAATATTTATATTTGTGAAGGTGGTGATTTTGGGGGTTTTGGGGGACCATATTTTACAAGTTTGGAGGGAGTGTGGCTGCGGTAGATATGAACATAGTAAGAGCAATAGGGTTCGTATCAACGTTCAGTATAATGCTGGTTAATGTTGTTCAGCTGCCTGTATACATGATCCAACGGCCAGTTTTCTACAAGCATAGAGCTCAGAGGTTCTTCAGAGCTTCTTCATATCTTGTGGCTCATAGTATTGTCAATGCTCCACAGTCATTCCTTGAGGTAAGTAAATACTTATTATTACATACATGGAGTATGCACACACACAATTGTAAGTAAAGATTTAAATATAGAACATCATAATTAGTAAGATATAGGACTTTATTACGTTATTATTATTTTCAATGGTTAATTTCATCTAATTCAATTGTTATGTGTTACATTTTAAGGCACTTTTATACGGGATTCCAGTGTATTTTCTTTCTAAGTTATCTTTGGAGCAAGCCGGCATACACGTATTCCAGTTTCTCTTGCTTTTAGTAATGATAGCTTACATGGGATCTTTCCTTGTTATCTTTCTGAGCACAATCACTCCTGTATTAGAAGCTGGAAACGCTTTAGCAGGTACACTTGTGTGTGTGTGTGTGTGTGTGTGTGTGTGTGTGTGTGTTATGGCTTTACTTCATATAACTAGATAAAGTTCACTGAAGAATTGATAAACTACCGAACTATTCAAACATATAAGATACTATACATTATAATACATACACACATATATACATACGTGCATGTATATATGTATATATATTGTTTACAGGAATGGTGGTCTCACTTGGTCTATTGTTTTCTGGCTTTATAATATTTCCAAGTTTGACACCCAGTTATTGGAAATGGATGCTTACTGTAAATCCACTACATTGGGGAAACATCATCTTTTGTATGAACGAGTTCTTAAGCCACTTTAATCATGTACGCATGTGTGTGATGAATATACATGTATATTATATGTATGTGCGTATATACATGTATATTTACATATATCTTTATATATGCATACACGTGTGTGTGTGTAACACCATTTTGTATCAGTTACAGTGCAAGGATTATCAAAACCTACAGTTTTGTACAATACATCCAGAATATTCGGTTGGTCGAGCATTCCTCGAGTTTTTCCAAGTGGACACAGATACTCGGTATATTCTTATATCGTATTTGGCAATTGCTTTGGCCATTGTGTCCTGTTTATTTTATCTTATATTGGACTCCGTACTGTCGTCTTCCCTGATGTAAGTCCGTACTTGTCCAGGCACGAAATAAAACAACAGTACCATTCACTGGTAAGTTTAACATTATGAAACATTAATGTCTCTTAATCACAGCTAATTAAGTTAATTATTTATATAAGTTTTCTTTAAATACATGTTTTTTCTATGGCTTTTATATTTATCAATTAATTAAGTTCTAATTAATCACTAATATAAAAGGGGGTTGGATAGTCTCTTCTGAAAAATAACATATTCATTAATTTACGATTTTATATTAATTTTGACATCTTATTAGTTATTTATTTAGTATTATTTAAATTAGAAATATGTTTTTTAATTTATTTTTTCTTATATTTGAAATTGCCAAAATATGTTTGAAATCCTTATAAAACATTATTAATATTAATTAAGAATTATTTAATATTTTATTGATAAATATGAGACTATGAAATGTATTAAATTAATGAATACAACATTTTACGTTTTAAAATACAAATTACCTTCAAATTTAAATACATGTGTTTTAATTTTCCAATAAAATTAAATATCTTACACACTATCAATATTATCTTTATTAACATATATACATATAGGCACACACACAAACATTTATTTACATATATAAACTTGTACATATGTTTTACAGGATCAGGATTCCAATGAAGAAAACTCTGTTACATGGAATGAACTCTCAAGGATTACAGAGTTAAGCAACAACTTAACCTGGATTAAGAACCATAATGACAACCAGTACGACCAAGAATACGGTCAATCAGATGGTCAACTCAGTGGTCAACTATGGAAAAGTTCAAACACTGCGGTCCGACCATTGACTTTGTCATTCCACCAGCTGACCTTGACTCTTAGTAATGAGAAGCTTGTTCTGGATAGAGTTTCTGGGTATGCTAAACCTGGGAATATGCTTGCTATAATAGGGAATATGAAGTCTGGTAAATCTACACTTCTTCGCTGTATAGCTGGGAGAACTTGTGACAAACAAATGAAAGGTAGTGTGTGTGTGTGATATTTCTCTATACGTTTTTTGATGTTTTTTTTTTTATAGGAGATGTACTAGTGAATGGATTCAAGCTGAATAAGGCAACATTTTCACATATTTCAGGCTTTGTTGAGGAAGTGGATGCGCATCAACCCTTCTTGACAGTAAAGGAATCGCTCGAGTTCAGTGCAGGTATTGTGCGGGCGTGCGTGCGCGCGCGTGTGTGTGATGATGTTCTTATAATAAAAACCGTATATAGGTCTCCGATTTGGTGGCAATACAAGTCCCGGTCGTAGAGCTTTCCATGTGGAGCTCGTTCTTGAGCTTATGAACCTTGGTAATGTAAAACACCATCTTGTTGGATCTCTTAAGTTTGCCAATGGTAAGAATTAATATGTTATATATTGATACCACAATATATATATATTTGGTATTTTAAACAGGCACTTATTTTCTAGCGAAAAAGCTTACGATAGCAGTTGAACTAGCTGCAAACCCTAGTATCATCTTTCTGGAAGATCCAACGGCGGAGCTTGATAGTGTGGCTACCAGGAATATTCTTTTTGCACTTCAAACTGTAGCTGCTTCTGGCAGAACAATCATTAGCACAATCCAGCAACCAAGTACTCGAGTTCTTAGCGTTTTTAACAATGTCTTAATTCTTAAGCCAGGAGGTATTTACAAAGCTATAAAAATGACTGCATATACATTTTGACATGCAGGAGAGCAAGTTTACTTTGGACCAGTCGGATGGAACTGCAACCAGCTAGTCTCCTACTTTGCAGCAGTCAACGAAGGTCAACAAGTCAACAAGATTCAGTACGACACGCAGAACCCAGTCACATACGTATTCGATTCCATAAAGAATATCCAGCAGAATCTCTCTCTCGTATACAAGGCCAGCCCAGTAGGCATCTCAACAGCTGAGGAACTTAAAAGACTCAGAAAACAACACAGGAAGAATGTACTTGTTTTACAGAATCCAGTATATGCCGCTTCGTACAGAACTCAAGCCCGGTTAGTGTTACTGAGAACACATAGGTTCTTGTACCGGAACGTACGGTACACGTTTGGCCGGCTTACCGGCTCGATCACTCTGGGTCTCCTCTTCGGCTCGGTGTACTTCCAGATTGAGTCTGAAGATACATTCTCAGTCTCCTCTCGGTCACTGTTTATCTACATACAGGTATATGAAATCTGTATCTATATGTACGTGATGATCTAACCAACCATGTAATGATCAGGTGATGTTGTTGGGCGTGGTAATAGCCAACAATGTAGTTCCACAGCTTGGTACAGACAGGATCATATATTACAGGGAACAAAGATCTAATATGTATGCACCAATCTTCTACCCATTGGCATGGGCAGTATTAGAAATCCCATACCTGTTCATCTCACGCTTGCTTTCGTGGGGATTGCAAACGGGATGGCCGGAGTGGCAACGGAGAGTTCCGGCTTTTGTGGTTTACTGGCTCTGTCTTTTCCTGTTCACAACCACGGTCATGTACTTTGGTATGCTGGTCACCTTTGCAACTCCATCCCCAATTCTTGCTGCATTCATAGTCTCGGTGACAAACTCTATATGGGTGTCTGCGTCTGGTGTGATCGTTCCAAAACTGAAAATGAGGTTTTACCAGTGGCTCTACTGGGCGAATCCTTTCCAGTTTGTGACGGACGGTTTAACTGCGGTGAGCTTCTACTGCGACACTGGTATTCCAGCGTGTGTCAACTGTCGAGTAGGGCTAGACTGCAGTGGATGTTCATGTAAGAGACTGTTTAACTTGGAGAGTTCTGTTCCTGGGAGTTTGCCTTTGTATGTTTGGGATCGGATAAGTAAGCAGCGGTCTTTGAGTATACACAAGGTGGCTGCGGATTTTGCAGCACTTGGGGGCATGAGCATTTTATTTGCCATACTTGGATTTGTGTTGTTTATTTGTTTAAAACACAACAGGGTACCTCCTGTTTAGATTATATCTCTTTATCCTTTTTTCTAACTATATTATTGTTTAAATATTCAAAACGAATTTAAATATTATTAATTACATTTACATAAACCAAATTAGCTACAAATCTTCTATATTATCTAAAAATATTGTTAAATTAATTTAAAATATCTTTAATTGCTAAAGTATTGCTTGAGTATTACTATCTACGTATATGCAGCACAAACACAAGTACGTATACATATAGTCATGAATCTCTTGCATTAGAGAGAATATATTCATACTATATACATATTTTACAGTAATCGAGTTATACTTGTACATATAATTCAGACATAAACATATACATATATTTAAGCCTGTCGATTGATTTAATTATTATTTTTTTTTATTAAAGTACACTGTTTATAAATAATTAATAAATTAATGAGAGAATGAATTTATTTACAAGCTATATATCAATCGTCAACTTCTAGAAGGCCAACCCTAGGCCCAGGAATAGTTTGAGATGACGCTTTACCACATAGGATTGAATTTTGGGGTATCCAAGACTCTGTTCTCGTGGAGTTCTCTGGGTTAAACACGCGCAGGTAAAACTCCTGCCCTAAATATTGTCTTCTCAAACACTGTGATCTCACATTCCACGTCCCTACGTTGTCAACTGAAAATAAAATAGCTGTCCAGCCTCTGGGATACACCTGTATGTTTAACATAATTAATTAGCTCAAACGCATGTTAATTATAATTTTGAGTTAAGAAAGATACCTGAACAGTAGACCGTGAAACTGCATCAACCAAGTTATATCGTAACCTGCTCGAGGGTGTCCAGGTCTCTCCAATACCATATCTGCATAATCGGAGATTAATTACCTAGGCTTGTATGCATAACTTGTGTGTGTGTGTGTGCGTGCGTACATGGTACTTACCCAACAACCCAGAAGTTAAGTCCATCTATGTGCCAGACTTGAATCTCATTTTCAGGATTAATAAATATGATTTCAACGAAGCCCTTGTAGTCTATGGGCAAAACTTGTGTGCCCAACCTTGGAGGATCGCTAGGGTTCGGGTTATTCCACCACGTAAACCCCAGAAATATTGAAGAAATCCGCAAGCTTGATTGGTGTGTCAGGATTAACATAAGATAATCCGTTTACTGCATAAATAAATTATCTTATTAAAGCTTTATAAAATATAATTAGTTACGATTACCTGCATATCGTGGATTGGTTATTCAATGTAACTGGAGAGTTGGCAAGCAACACTGTGTTGGTCACATTCACCTTTCCATAGTGGTATGATCCTTGTGGATTTGGACGCGCTGCACCAGCTGTTAAATTCCACCTGTGTATATACCAAATCAGCATAGAAGACCAAACGTATGCCTCGTGTACACACTAATGACATACACATACTTACTTGATGGTGAGCGCCTGGTTAAGGGAAAACAGGTAGTCATTAGGATCAGGCCCAGAGGGAATTGAACCAGAAGCTTGACAGGCAGAGTTTTGATAATGAAGAACCCCAATACCATTAAGAACTTTGGAGCTAAACTTAGTGCTTGCCACAATGTAATAATCGCAAGGGGTTTGATCGGCTTTAACAAGGACCGAGTACGATTGCCCAACATGGATATCTAGTGAGTCATACCACGTTTGATTTGTGTATGAGCCTTCTGTCTCCACTAGAAAAAGCTTGTGACCTTGTATACGGAAGTTGAGTGAACTGCATGTTCCCACGTTGGATATTCTGAACCGGTATACTTGTCCTATAATAAGTTTATAAATAATTTATATAAATATTTCATATTATATATGTTTACCGGGTATAACAGTGATCTGTTCAAAGGCTGCATTTGTGCCCGGGGAGTATGGGCCTTTGCCGTTGATTAAAACACCATTTGGCCTTCCTAACCCTAAACCCTTGTTAAGTCTGCTCCTACTCTTCTGTCAAAGTTCACAAGCTTTAGATGAGAAATATGCCTATACACATCCAGACAGTTTTAGGTGCACACACACGACTTCCATATGAAGAGCATAACACACATGTGCATGCACACGCACAAACACACACCTTGTAGTCGCGTATGTACCAGTCACCAATGAGAATGGTTATGTCGTTAGAGTCGGGAGGTAGTGGGAAAGGTACTTTAATAACCTCGCGGTTAGCAATCTGAAATCCACCATAGCCACCAGCAGCTCTCTGGAAATTAGCCGACGGGTAATAAAAGAAAGATCCAATCTGATCCTTCGCCTGGAAGTTATATGTCCAGTTTTGTCCAGGCAATATTGGACAGTTTGTACCCAATACACCGTCTTGCCATGACGATTTCCGTTGTTGTATTCCATTCCTAAAACACAAAGTGTGTGTGTGTGTGTGTGCGTGTGTGTGTTTGTGTATGTTTAAAGCATAAGAAAACACCCAATGATGTGAAACATAGTGTGTAAAGTTAAAGCAACGCAGAACTATAACCAACACCTACCATGTGAAGAGCAATGGTTCATCGAGCTGATTCTTAACATTGATGTGAAGATTGTGATTAGTGACTGTTTTGATTGGTGGACCGGGGAATTGTCCATTGATGCAAATCACCTGCAAAATGTAGTTTTGTAAGATTATATAACATATATGAATTATATGCACTTACACGCTGCACTGTACCAAAGAGAGAGACCGGTTTAGATGTGACTGTCCACTCCATGAAATCATCAGGATCAGCAGGTGTGTGGTGACAATTGTGAGAAGCAAGAGAATTATACATGTTCTTCCCATACCTGCTCTACAAAACTGATGTGAAACTAGTGTGAAACTTGTTCGTCTTATAAACAGAGGAATAAACAAAAGCTATTGCGAAACTTCAAAGCGACCAGTTAAATTCCGCAATGAGCTGCACATGGTTGGATACCAACTGGATCGTAGACAACTGAAAGATCTAAAAAACTGTGTGAAACTCTTCACCGCAAAGACTGTATGCTATAAAGTCTAAGCTTATATGGATCCCACCGGTCCGAGCGCGTGAGGAATATGGGATTAGTGAGAATTGTTGGGGATTATCCAGAGAATGAGAGATTTCACGCGTCGTTTGGTGTCCATATGTGCTGTGTGTGTTTCTTTGCGGCAACGGAGTTTTCTAAACACGCAATTTGTGCCTGGCCGTCCGATAGAGCGCGGATCCGGTGGATTGAAATCTTGCCACGTGACTTCCCGGGAAGTCGTTTATGTGGCGCGTTGCACGGACAGCTGTTTTTTGAGGTCAAAACGACATTGTTACACAATCTTATCACGTTCAAAAAAATTAAACCAGGAATAAGGTACATATGAAGTATTAAACTAAGGTTAAAGCTTTTGATATTAATTAATATACCACTTTGCTTATGGTTCAAGTTTAAAAATAACAATGATGAAAATGGAGTTGTCTTCTTATTCAAGAGAAATGCATAGTGGATGTAATGAGGAAGAGTTTGACGCGGTTTTATGTCATAATAATTAATTATGGCTTTGTTGAGGACACTTGTATAAATTTGCATAGAAAACATATTTGGGGAGAAAAATAAGATTAATTTATTACATTTAATATATATTTATGAAAATCTACAGAGAAACATATAATCATAACATTATATTATGTATCTTGTATATGCTTTATAATTTTTTACATATATTATATAGTTTTTAATGATGTGAACTTAATACCTAAAAGAAAATCGTAGTGGTAAAAAAATAAAATATCGAGTAGTTTAATTTTATTTCACTTTTACACACGACACACACACTGTATATTCGATAACTAGGTTTAAGTCCATATTAAATTACATGGACACGTAAATAGTTTTTTAAAATAATTTTAACACAATACTAGTATGCTAATTAAATTATAACTATGAGAACATACACCGAACTAGCACATGCATATTGTGTGGTAACCATGCATATACATGTTTATATAAAATTAAACACATACGCCCGCGCGGGGAGATATAAAGTTGTTGACAAGCCATAAAATTTAAAAAGATATAGATCAACTAACTGTACTGACTTCAGGTGCAAACCTTAAAAAAAGAGAGATTCCCGTAACTAGAACTCTATACTGTTATATATATATATTATATAATATTTCTGTCCGATGAAGAATATACTCAATATGTATAAAAAGTATAAAATTTACGAAAGTATAATAGTATTAATTTTCTCTATTTTAAGAATTGTTTGATATCTCGTGTTATATTGTATTTATGGATCATCAACTCCTGGCCGTCGGATCAATGGACACGTGAAATTGTCAATCTAATTTATTAGGGAAAGTTAAAAATGGTTCTGTATGGTGTATATATATAATGTATTTAAGTGGTGAATGCTCTCTCTCTCTCTATATATATATATCTATCTATATAAACTTCAGATAAAAACTTCATTTAAAAATTACGTTTAGAGAGTAATTTTCATAGTTATATTATCTAGAAAGTATGTTTAACATATAATTGTTCCTTTACCGTAAAATATCTACAGGGAAAAATGATACATAAGGAATTTTCGGAAACGAAAAAAAAACTCAATCAGCATGCGTGCGTGTGTACGCGTGTGTGTGTGGTGGTGTGAGAGAGAGAGAAGAGAGAGTTTCAAACAGGTGACTTCGGTATATTATTTAACTGTATGCTCATGTAGGACTTATTTACAAAAAAATTCCTCTTTTGTAGATTAGGTTGATAAGTACGTGGTACAAAAAGTTAAGTTATATAATGGTCTTGTGATAAATTTTAAGTACATCCTATGATATTTAAGTTAATGATGTAGATAATACAGAAAAACTTGTGTTTTATTCATTTTAAAAGAGTTTTATATTGAAAAACAATTTTATGTATTTCATTGATAAATATTAAATTAAAAAATTGATGGTCATTATTTATACAAAATGAAACTCTATCCATCTCACAAATGAAGGTTAAGAATAAAAAATGAGAAAGTCACGCCCCACAATGTGAAGACTAACAAACACAAAGTAAAACAAATAAACCCCTAAAATATTTATAATTTTATTAATTTTTACATAATAACATAAATTTTATTGTGTGAATTACTCATTCATAAAGGTTTCTAAATAAATTTTCATTTTTAAAGAAAAATGTTCTTATATATTTAATTATGTTAATTAAGTAATCATTTATGAAACAAACTTTAAATTTAATAATTTGTTGTCATTGTATGTTACCAATGGATATATTAAATATAAAATTTATCTACATTAAAATATCTTATAAAATAAAATGTAACATTTTTAAGTTTATATTTGATTGAAGTACTTTGTAGTACTAATAGATGAAGAATATTTCCGGTGAAAATGAATGTCATAAATTAGATTTTTATGGTATAATAGGAAAATTTCATGTCTCTTGTAGACCATATAATGGTGGAGGATATGGTGATATATCAAAATAAATATGTCTTCTTCGATCGTTTCAAAGTTTTTGAATTGTACGTATTTAGGACTAGATCGTGAATTTTTTAATCGTAATACTTATTCCATTCTGGCATTGGTTGATAATTTCATAAACAAATGTTTAAGTTCACATACACACATAAACATATATAATTTTTATTAATTATTAACATCATAAATTCTATAATAAAGATAGTAATTGAATAGTTTTACTTAATAAAATATAATTTATTAATTATTTAAATCTAATTTATTAAGGTTTGTGAGATACATCATATAATACATAATTTTATCTTAAATTTATTTTTAAAAAGACATTAGACTCACAAGTTCAATTAATAAAGATATATAAATAAAAAATTATATGATTTAGATATATTATAATAGTTCATTCTCAATTTATGATAATGATAATTCACTATATAAACTCATTAGGTCTTAAAGTTTTTTTTAAAAAATATTAAAATTAAGAAAACTCAATAAATTATTAAAATAAAAGCATTTAAATGGACATGTATGTCTATCCACGTATGACTCACTTCATTAATAATTATTTCAATTTGTGAATTATAAAGGTATTGAAATGATAGTTGTTACATATTTTATTATGTATTTAATAAGACACTAAAAACATATATAATTTGACTATGTGATGATTATGTTATTTGATGCTATGTATCAGTGTTTATAAGGTTTTATTATGATTTAAAACTTGTGATTCATTATTAAATACATTATCAGTTTTTTTTTGAAATTCAAGTTTTATGTTTGATAATTTTACAAAATACATGTATAAAGGTTTTAAATGTATTTGTGCATAGGATACATGTATATATTTATATGTAATATCCCTAGATAATTAATATCTTTAAAGAGTGACAATACTCAATTTATTTCCTATTCAATATATAAGAACAATAACTTATAAAAATAAAGAATTTTAATAAAACTTTAATAATACCTTAGCTTTTATAAAATTGCCACTTATTAAAGGTTTTTAAAATAATTTTAAAATAATCTTATAAGAATTAATCTAAGGGTATCTTTTCTTTCTTTTTTTTATTTTATTTTATTTTTTCATTCTTTCTCCTTTTTTTATATTAAATATACTTTACTTATAAAACTTAATATGGCCTCCTCAGCTAGATAACTTTCTCATTTATGAAAGTATTTTTGACTTATAATATTTAAGTTATTTTAAAAGTTTTTACAACCAAATATTCCCTAGTTTCTTCAATTATTCATACATTTCTTAAATGTTAAACTCCCGGCTTAATAAATTTATATAAGGCTTACTTATTAAAGATTATATATAAATAGTGATTATTTAAAAGTATAGTAAAAAAAAAGAATTATAATTTAAAATATAAATATTTACCTTAACAATAACAAAAATTTATTATATAGCTATGTTTAAACATGCAGTGTCTTTCAGCCTCTGTAGATTTCAATAATAACTTGTTGTCTGAAATATTATAAGCATTTAAATACTATAATACATATAGATATCATTACATAATGTAATATATTTTTTTTAATAGAATTATTAAAAAGAAAATACATTATATGATAATTACCTTTGAAAAAAAACATGTAAAAACATATATGCACACGCACACTCTTACACTTATGATATTAAATAGCATGGACTCAACAATAAGTACACAAGGAAAACCAACAAGAAGAAATGCATACATATGAAACTTTACCACCAAAAATTAAACGCTCAAAACATGTGTGCGTGTGTGTGTGAGTGAGTGAGAGAGAGTTTAAACAGATGAAGTATATTATTAACTGTATACCCATACAGAAGTATGGATGCTCCATCATACAATTATTAAACAATTAAAAACTAATAACTTGACAAAGGCAAACTTAAACTAGGAATAAGACTTCATAAATATCTGATATATATCCAATTATTAATATGCATGTATCATATGTCCATGTGAAATTTTTATGTAAATTTAATTATTTATGCTACAATTTAATTATTAGTTATATAATATATTTAAATTATACACTTAATAATATCTTTGAATTTTAAGTATATCTTTAACACGGCAGGTTTATTCTTAAACACTCGTGTCAATGTAAATTTAATATTTAGAATGCTTAACCATTTATTTATTTAACTTAATGAGTTTATTTCTTAGTTAAATTTTTAATTTAGTAAGTTTATAACCTTTAACTTAATTGTTATTTTTAATTTAATGAGTTTATTTTTAATCTTTTATAGGCTTAAATTATTTAACAACCTTTAATTTAAATTATCCTTAATATGGTGAGTATTCTTAAAAATTAATTATATTTTTAATTTAATCTTTAATTAAATTTAAAATAACCGTTGAATAAAATTTAGAGTGATGGATGATGAAGTGTCGACGGCAGACACATGTACACACAAAAATAAATTTATTATATTTATAAGATTATTTAATTTTAAAATATAATATACACATAAAAGTGTATTAACTAAGTGTAAAATTTTAAATCCAATGGAATATACCCGCGTTTTAAATTTCTGGGTGCTCATTAGTATAATGTACGTACGTGTTTGACTGAACAAGTAGAGGAGTGGATAACATGAACAGGCAGGGTTTCCTGTATACAATACACACACTCAATGTCTCCACGCATGAACAGAAGTGCATCAGAATGGGCATTCCAAGAGTTCCTGCGAGAGCACGATACGGATCCCCATCAATCCCATCAGGATCCCAAGAATCCCCTCCATATCCCCAACATCCATGAAGAATTCCAGGAGAATCCCCAATCCGAGAGCGATCGATCCGAACTAAGGGGTGTATTGAATCTCTATTTTCTAGATTGCCCAATGAGAAATTATCTTCTAATGGTAATTATACATATTTATACATACACATACACGTATATGTGTAGTATGTAGTGTGTATATACTTGCAAAGTATAATCTTATATCATCTAGTTATGTGTAAATAGAAACATGATTAACTACTGTATGTATAGTATTTACTTATATATGTTCTCGTATGTATTTGGTACATATTCATCTATAAAAATAATAAATAAATAAAAAATATATATATATTATATATATATATTTAATTACTTCAGCTCGATCCACAAGAATATGAAAATTATCTGAAAAAGAAGCTGGAGCTCGCGTGTGCTGCTGTGGCTCTCTCTCGGACGTGTGTGTGTGTGTGTGTGTGGTGTGAGAGAGAGAGAGAGAGAGAGAGAGAGAGAGAGAGTTCTTACATATAGATTATAGACGCGTAGAATTATTGTGACTGAGTCTTCATTTATGCACAGTTTCATTAATTTAATTAATATTTGCTATTATTTATTAATATTATTTATTTTATATATTAATAGGCAAGCTCTGAAAATGGGAACAGAAGAAGTGGTCCATTGGGGTGGGATACCTGCTTTCCACCAAAAACCGGAATATACTGAGAATTATAAACCTTCGATTACCAGCGGTTCATCTCGTGACGACCATTCCGAGGATGAAGAAGCCGATGCAGATCTTAGCACTGTTGAACAATCGGCAGATCCAACTGATGTTAAACGCATTAGAAGGTAAATATATATCTATATATAATGTAAATTCCTCTCTCTAATTTATTAGAGAGAGAACACACAACACACACACACACCATGCATATTAACATGCTTTGTGTGTGGAAACAGGATGTTGTCAAAATAGGGAGTCAGCAAGGCGTTCTAGGAGGCGAAAACAGGCACATATGAGTGATTTGGAGATGAAGTTGCTCAATTAAGAGTGGAAACTCGTCGTTATTAAAGCAACTAAACGAGATTAACAAGAAGTTTAGCGAGGCGCCGTTGATAATCGTGTTCTTAAGTCTGAGTTGGAAGCTTACGTGCAAAGGTACGTGTTGTGTGTATAAGTATACACCTGTTATACAATCTATAGGCATGACATTTGTGTGTGTATGTACACGTATGTGTATATAATCATTGTAACAGGTAAAGATGGCTGAAGACGTTGTATCAAGGGCACGATTTAACAAACCAAGTTATAAACATCCAGCTTTAGTCAATAATAAGCTTATTAATCAACAACAAGGTGGAAATAAGATGAATCGTACACCGTCGATGCAAAGAGTTGCGAGCCTTGAACACCTTCAGAAGCGTATACGTGTACACCGTATGCGTTGAACAGCAGCCAGGCGTTCCCCGAGAAGGATGAGTTAAACGATCTCTATTTAACTTGTTATTAATTTGTATAGTTAAACTTTTAAACACGCAGTATATTCTTTGGTAACATGGATATGCTTGATCAGCATCTAATAAATCTGTTTGTTTTGGTAAACCATTTTAATTACTTGAAACTTAACAACTGAAAAGATGGTTTAATGGGAGAGCCCAGTTCAATCTCCAACCCTTCTTCCACGACTGTTTCTCCATTGCACATGATCGATCCTCCAATGAACATACCGTTTTAAACTTATAGGCCCATCAACCTGCTTCTCTACATGCCAAGTCCCTGTATCCATATTTAACACAATTGATAACGGTGTCACATAGCTATAACTTGTTAAATGCAGCTCATTACCAATCGTGTACCACATTCTACCAGTTTAGCTATTTCCACCCATCCTTAAGATGTAGGTGGATCATCTCACTTGGAAGAGTCCATTAGTTACCCATTCCATATTAGATAGATCTTCTAGCACTATAACCACGATCGTGCTACTTACTATCTCATGCTTAACTATAGTTAGCTTTCCCTGCAAAATTATAAAATGCAGTATCTTATAACGCGAATGTCTACCGGCTAATCCAATGGGAAGTACCCCAATGTCTATAAACTGGTGAGTTTTCAGTTTATACTTCCAGAGGTTAGTAGCACCGAAGAAATAATAGTCTTCGATACCATCCATACTCCGTATAATTGTGAGTCACATGATCACCGGGTAACCTAGCGGTTTTCCACACTCCTTCACGGGTGGTGAATATATATAGCTGTGATGTGCAAATAATACTTATAACAAAGTGATTCCCATGTGATACCATGCTATAATGTTCTAGTATAAATTCATATTCTCCAGATTCACAGTCAGGTAAGGTAACCCACTTAGATGATATTAAAGGATTATTAACTATTAATGATATCAGGCTTTTGTCTTTAAAATACCTCCAGCATACTAACCGTTAGAACTCACAACAGGTATACTAGCTCTTGCATTTAGGGCCGGCGGTGGAACAAAGTGGCTTGGATTGTAGAATTTCCCGCTCTTGGGATTATAACATGAAAGTTGGCGGCCATGCATGGTATTTGTTGCTTAAGTATAAAAGTTAGATTGAGATATGGATTGAACCTGTGAATAAATTCCCTCCATGGCTTGCATACACAGCATGAGATCCCCAGGGTGTCCAGTGGCAACATGGAAAAGACGGGATGGAAAATATCATACGGTAGGCTCTCCATGACTAGCTTGTTATGGATCGAGGATATTCCATATTAATCCTCTTATAGACCACGAGAATATACTGGAGTATATATCTAGTAAGAAAACGGAGATTTTCTCAGTATGTCAACCATGAACACATTTGTATTCATAGCTCAACGCAACAGAAGAGTTTTAGTGTGTATCGGATATTCTAAACTAGTAAGCAGTTGTTTATCTAATAAGCAAAATTAAAGAGACATCTTACATAAAACTATACTTTGACAATCATAGGATTAAATAATTTTTATGAGATATTTAATGTTTTATAAATCTTTGAGTCCCACACTGGTTACGACCTATTCAAACATGTGAAGCCCTTTATCAACCCAATGAAACTGGTGGACCAACTTGTGAACCATAGTTGACATTTTGGATGTAAAATGTAACTTAATTTATATAATTTTGTCTTTTAAAAAACTAGTACCCATCCTTGGTGCATGTAATAAAACTTACATGGTGTATATATAAGGTGGATGTAGAACATACATCATATGTTAAAAGAGAACAAAAGAAACATAGAAAATAAATATTTTATTTTTTAATTTCTTAAGATTCTTGAAGTTTACCCCTTAGTTTCATAGTCTTTTAGTGTACATAGTGTCACCAACAACCTTAGTTGTCTTCTTGGCAGGACTAACATAGTCAAAATTCCATGTTAATTCTTCTCGATGGGCTAATGACTATCAAAACTTCATTTTAATTATTCTTACTTGGACTTCTTTAATATATCGCTTGATAATCCTTCCTTGACTAGTCAATATCATGAGGGGCTTTCTTTTTATTTTTTTGATATAGCTTAAGAGTCCTTTTTTGACTAGTCAATATTATGGGGCTTTTCTTTTTATTTTTTAAAGTGGGAAAAAAGGTGGTGTCTTTTTGGCTTCTTTTCTTTTTTGATATTGAGATGTCTTTTCTTTCGGTTGGGTGGTAGAGGTGGTTTTTGACTCTATGTGTTTTTTTACTTGGTCCACATTAACTTTTCCCTCCAACACCTAATTCATCTTTATAATCTTCTCTTCTTCCTCCTCTTCATTACTCTTATTGGTAACGTTTGCACAAGTTTTTTTCGATATGACAGGTGCATAGTGTAACTATCTCTTTCACATAGTAAACTGTAAACATCTTAATATCGAAATTATTACTCACAATATTTTGGCCATGTTTTTACTATTGATGCAATACGTTCATTCCTCATATTACAAAATCACATGGCCTTCTTAACCACTTTATAATTAAGTTTATGAGGTCCTTCAATTTTTCATTGCCCCATCTCATGCTCAAGCATAGATGAGTGTTTTTCCTAAAGAAAATATATGGGAGCTTACAAATAAAATCATCTGAAGCTCTAGTGTAATGTGGTTTATTTGCGATGGTGTTGAAATTAACTTGAAGTGCATTCTATTCAATTTCTCTAGCTTCCCTTCTTACAAGCACCATTGAGGCCAAATTCAAAATTTGGTCAAGTAAGATAAAACATCAGTTTATGGCAAAATAAAAAACTTTTGTTAATTAAAAAAATAAAGATTGCCTAATAGAATTTTGGTAAATTCAATGATACTTTGACATCATTGTGAGCCTTAATGGTCCTCAATGCAAGGACACACTAGGGGTCTCATATACCGGACTCTTCACGTGGCACTTTCCATCCTTGCATCGAGGATGGAAAATGACAAGTGAGGAGTCTAGTATATGGGATCCTTGTCCAACAAAGGTAGTGAGTGGATGCACACACAATGTGTCGATATGTATTTTAACTTATAAAATTGAAATATAACTTAATGCCACTGTTGAGTTTTCAATCTATTTTGTAGTTGCTTAAACCTCGATTGACATAGGAGTCATATCATTTCAATTCTACTTATGATGATGACATAACCTTCTTCATCAAAAAACATGTTGCATAATGCAAAAAGCTCTTCTCATTATGTTTGTTGTTAAGTTCCAAGACTTAGGATCAACGTTCGCCCTTTTAACAAACTTATTAAAAAATCACCAAACCATGAGTTTGTACATCGTAGTTCCAACTTGTTGAGATGTAGAGGTGGATGCACCATGATCATTCTTTAATCTGTTTGCATTGTAGAAAATGATGAATCTGTCCAAGGTTGTAGGATTCGGTTTGGCATCCTCAAACGAGGCTCCTCGACATGTGATGTCACACAACAACAACATGAGGAAAGAAAAACAATGTTTATTGAACTTGCAAAATCTAAGAAAACACAATTTTAGTAACACTTAACATACAGTGAAACCAATCTTCTTACCTAAGCAATATTTGACATGCAACTTGGTGTATGTGATATTTGAAGAGTTCCCTCCTATCCTTCTAAACACCTTTATCATGTATTGATACCATAATAGATGGAGAAACTTCTAGTGGATCTTATTAAAAAATTTCTTTAGTCGGATGGTGATGTCTCTTCCACAATTCACTCCATAACTACGGTTGCATGGTGTATGTGATATTTGAAGAGTTCCCTCCTATCCTTCTAAACACCTTTATAATGTATTGATACCATAATAGATAGAGAAACTTCTAGTGGATCTTATTAAAAAAATTCTTTAGTCGGATGATGATGTCTTCCACGATTCACTCCATAGCTATGATCAAAGTGTGATAAACTATTAGGTTTTTCCTTAATTACTTAAAAATGCATCCTGTCACAACCTTCCTTCAGAAGGTGCAGTCAGAGGCGTTTCTACTCACGCTTGACTGTACATATGTGATCGAGGGGTTAGCTAGGCAAGATTAAGTTTCTACTCACGCTTTATTATACACATGTGATCGAGGGGTTTAGTTAGGCAAGATTAAGTTTCTACTCACGCTTGAGTGTACACATTGATCAAGGGGTTTAGTTAGGCAAGATTAAGTTTCTACTCACGCTTGAGTGTACACATGTGATCAAGGGGTTTAGTTAGGCAAGATTAAGTTTCTACTCACGCTTGAGTGTACACATGTGATCAAGGGGTTTTAGTTCGATAAGGTTAAGTGTGCAAGTGTGATGATCAAGGGGTTTAGTTAGATAAGGTTAAGTGCGCAAGTGTGGATGATCAAGGGTTTAGTTCAGTAAGGTTAAGTGTGCAAGCGTGATGATCAAGGGTTTAGTTAGGTAAGGTTAAGTGCGCAAGCGTGATGATCAAGGGGTTTAGTTAGATAAGGTTAAGTGAGCAAGTGTGATGATCAAGGGTTTAATTAGGTAAGGTTATGTGCGCAAGCATGATGATCAAGGGGTTTAGTTAGGTAAGGTTATGTGCGCAAGCGTGATGATCAAGGGGTTTAGTTAGTAGGTCAAGGGGTTTAGTTAGGTAAGGTTAAGTGAGCAGGGGTTTAGTTAGGTAAGGTCAAGGGGTTTAATTAGGTAAGGTTAAGTGAGCAAGCGTGATGATCAAGGGGTTTAGTTAGGTAAGGTTATGTGCGCAAGCGTGATGATCAAGGGGTTTAGTTAGGTAAGGTTTATGTGCGCAAGCGTGAGTGTACACATGTGATCAAGGGTTTAGTTAGGTAAGGTTAAGTGTGCCAACCTTAGTGGCATGAGCTTTACTTAAAATTCACCTCTAATGAAAATCAAACCCAGAACTACTTCGATATAACCTTTCCCTTTCCTTTTATGCCAACTAGGCAAAAAGCTAATTGGTGTTTATGGGAAGGCCCTGGTCATGATGACTCAGTTATGCTTAAGTCTTTTTACCCACATATCCACAATCTTTACCTAGGTAATCGACCCACCAGGTTAGAACTATGACACATCTACTTAATTTATAACCATGACTTGAAGTCATTGTCTTTTCTTTTTGATGTCAGTACAATTGTAGTTCTTCTTGGCAGTGTTGAACTATTCACTTTTCAAGCTTGAGATTCTTGTTCTCTGCTTTTGACTACTGGAATCTTGTGACCTTTTATACAAATTCAAACTCATTCAACTTTTCATCGACTATGGAAAAGTACTTCCCCATTGTTATCATTTAATGATTGTGCTCGTCTTACTTGATGTTGTTTATTATAGCCACACTTGCCTATTCTTTCCTCCTTAGATCTTTTCCCTCTTCTTTATCATGTAATCATGCTATAAAAGACCCAATAGTTAAGTGTTAATATCATCCTTGACACTGTAGTTGATATCATATTAGATAGACTTTTGTCCTCGTTGCCAAGACTATTGTGGATGTAAAATATAATATTGCCCACTCAAATTCAAAATTGCAATGACTTACCCAGAAACATATGATCACATGGGCTGCTTTCAATAAATAACTAACTACTTTAGCACCTGAATGATCTTTTTGTCTTTTTTAGAAAGCCTCTTGATGTAGTACTCATAATTGTCAAACTTGATGCACTAGTATAGAGCATAAAGTCGTTTTGGTAGCTCCATCTTCATACTTTTTGTGGTGAGAGCTTTGGACAATTGCATGAATACATTAGAACAATTGAGTTCATGGTAGCAATCTTAACTTACATGTTCATAGTTATTAGGGTCTGGATGAGTGTGACCTTCTTAGAGTCGCATGGATTTTGAGTAGTGTCACATCAATACAAATGTGGTAATCTTTACTATTACAAAAGGCTTCTTTTGCTTTATTATGTTAAGCTATTGAAGCCTATGGTTAGCATCCCACACATTGAACGTCTTACTATTCAAATAGCTAAGCTCAAGATTGGCATGGCACTCATTCCAGAAATTCTTATATTTCTCCTTCTAAAATGGATTTCAAGAGATCCTACTTCCTCATCCTTTATCAAACTGGCTCCAACGGACACAATGAATGTTTGTGAGGTGCTTAGGTATCCGTGTTTAAGAAAGGAATCCATGAGGTTCTTGACGTTCTTGGATAGCACACATACACATTCATTCTTATTCAATAGAATGAGGGGCATGTGGGGTATTTTGTTGCAACCCTTCTTTTACATTTTTGTAACTCTGATGTCAATGTTTTTGCAAACTTAGTTAGCAAAGTCAAAACTTGTGGTTCAGCTTTCTCCTCAACAGGGATAGCAGCCGATGGAGCCTTAAGTGAAATGGCTGTGTCACTCTTTCTCTTCACCATGATGGAAACTTACTTCAACATTAAGAAAACATAAGAAAAACTGTATAGTTGATAAACAAATAAGCTAATAATGATTACACATCAAAACTATTAAGAAGTTGTAATGGAATGGTTTTAAATGCACTAGTTAATCAAGGTTTTTGTAGTATGTTCTAGTGCCATGAAAACAACAGGACTATCTCAACATCAAGGATGGTTAATGCACTTAATTGCTCAACAAGAAAAGACAATGCTCATCCTTGGCACCAAGGATGAGTAATGAAGGTTAAGGATGTATGCTAAGATGCCCAAGGAAAAAGGTCAACGATGATTCTCATTGTCAAGGATACATATGCAAATAAATCGAGTACATGTGTTATTGGTTGAATCAGGCAAACACCTCCTCAACACAACAACACCTGCTCCAATACCAAAACCTAAACCTAATCATATGCATGTTGAACAAGTGACGGGCTTATTCTTAGTTCTAACCTGGTGGGTTGACCACCTCTGAATATGTGGGATATATAAGAAAAAGACCTAAGCAAACCTGAGTCATCATGACCAGAAGTGCTTTCAAAAACATCAATTAGTCCTTTGCTTAGTTAGCTTAAGGAGAGAGGAAAGGTTGTGATAATAAGTGTGCATGAATATTATTTAAACCTCTCAAAGGAATATACTTTTCTAGTCATTTATGAATATTCTCTTCACTCATTGCAAGATAAGCAATTTGCATACGATTAGTAGGTGTGTTTATCACTTATTCATAATTTGCTTGTGAGTGATTGTATATAATATAATCTTCTTTAGTATTAGTATTAAATAATCCGCATAAATTTATAAGAAACATCTAATACTAGATTGATTACAAACTATCATTTTGTTATCCTTAACCAGTGACCCACACAACAAATTTTCAAAGATCACCAATTTATATCCTTACCATCCAGATTCATTCATTTTTTATAATTGTTTAAAATGGACTCCTCGATAGTATTCATATAAAAAAAATATAAAGAGCTATCCATGCGATCATAATAACATGATTTTTTAGCACATTTTATACTACATGCAGATTTCACAATACCTAGGGGAGTATATATTAAGCTTGACAATTCTAATTGGACTTGGAGGATTAGAAAGAGAAATTATAAGTGAACAAGGAACATTTAACATCAATAGTGAATTGGGGAAGGATGTAATCATATATGTGCAAGAACCTTCTTGCATTCATGTTCTTAACAACTCATCTAGTGATTCTTAGAATTTTGACAAAATGATACATATGTAGATTTAAGAATAGATAACTCTCATACTAATGTACTTTTGCTCTAATAAACTCATGTAAGCACCCTCTTCATCTACTTAGAAGCGGCGTAAAGGAATTCTAATGCAAAACTTCCAGTTAAAGGTCAAATGACATCCTCATATGATTGTTGATGCACTTCTCTAGTCATGTGAAGAATTTATTGACCAAATGCTACCTAGTGATGTGTATAGAAGTCTCCCAAGTATATGAAGGTGATATGATTTTTGAGCTTTCTTCAATCCCTGGAGAGTGTAAGGGTTCACTAACATGAATGCAAAAAGATAGTCGTGTTTAGACTAGGAACCATGATTCACATTGGAGGGATTTTTAAGGGCAGTGTTCAAATAAGTTATTGTGAAGGGCATCTTTCATGTTGATTGTGCTTATCTTGACAAGAAAGTAAAGAACACCAATAGTTTTGGAATAACACTTTGAAATGCAAAACCATTCTTGCACCTTGCCATGGAGTAATTTATGTCCTCGGCATTGAGGATGATTGGTTATGAATAAGAACCATGTCAAAGCATAAAATGTGATGAACTACTAACCCTCAATGTCAAGTATAGAACAACTTGCAAAGAAGCATACCAACAATTATTGATAAAAAGACATCAAGGGCATCCTATAGTTCCTTTTAAGTTAGGAAGGTGTTGATGGAGGGTTCGAGCTCAATCATTAAAAAAATAAGATTTAACATCACATCCATTTTGATGGTGCCATTGAAGCTCTCAAAGTTTGAATGAAGCATTCTTGCACCTTTCTGAAAAGGGATTCTTCTAGTTTTGTTAAGTATTAGAAAGAATAAAATGATTATGTTCAATGTGAATGAAGAGCCCTATCATTTTTGTATTGAATGGAATGATAGTAAGCCTCATGAACGTATCAAGCCACGATCCAAGAACAAGGAAGCTTGACTCAGGAGTAGGACAAGGGAGATTGACGTAGGAGTAGGACAAGGAGCGGGATAAGAACTAGGAATTCATGAGCAAGACAAGAAGCATGACAGGAACTAGGAACTCAGGAGCAGGACAAGGAGCAGGACAGGAACTAGGAACTCAAGAGTCAGAAGTAGGACAAGGGAGCTTGACTTAGGAGTAGGACAAAGAGCATGATAGGAACTAGGAACTCAGAAGCATGACAAAGCGCAGGACAGGAATTAGGAACTCAGGAGTCATGAGTAGGACAAGGAGCAGGACAAGAACTAGGAACTCAGGAGCAGGACAAGGAATTAAAAACCAGGAGCAGGACATAAACTAAGAACTCAAGAGTAGGACATGAACTAGGAACTCATGAGCAAGACAAGGAACTAGGAACTCAGGAGCATGAGTAGGATAAGGAACTAGGAACTCAGGAGCAGGAGTAGGACAAGGAACTAAGAATCAAGATAAGAATAGGAGGCAAGGAGCAAGACAAGAACAAGATAAGAACAAGGAACAAGAATGATCGTAGAATGACTGGTGTTGATAGTAACTAATTGTACAATAATTAGGTCGGAGCTTTTATGCTTACAACTCCAAGAGCTAATCTGGTCATGAGCTAAAATTAGTGACCCTTATCTTGAAGGTATATCCTGTAGCATATTCTGTAGGCATATCATGTAGGTATATTTTGTAGGCATATCTTGTAGGCATATCCTGTGGGTATATCCTGTGGGCATATCTTGTAGGCATATCCTGTGGGCATATCTTGTAGGCATATCCTGTGGGCATATCTTGTAGGCATATCCTGTGGGCATATCCTGTATCTTGTATCCTGCATCGGGTCGTGACAGAACCTCTTCCCTAAGGATGAGTTCCACGAGTCTTGGGACTTAATAGAATAATGCCAATGGAAGGTAGCAACCTTGGAAGAAGCATAGAATAAGTTGGATGCAAGTTCCCAAGTGCAATCAGTAGGCAAATAACCTTTCCAATCCACCAAGTATTGAAGTTGGTGGCGATGAAAACGAGAATCAAGGATGGCTACAACTTCGTACTCAGGTTCATTGTCAATGACCACAGGAGGGGGAGAGAAGCACGATTAGGAAGAAAAGAAGGATGATATGGCTTTAACAAAGAGGTATGAAATACAAGATGAAGTTTCACCGTAAATGGTAATTCTAGTTGGAAAGCTATAGGATTGACCTCAGCCACAATCCTGTAAGGGCTTAATTGTTGGAAATCTAACTTAGAAGAAGGCATGTTGGTGCGAATATGCCGACGAAGAAGCCACACGAGATCACTAATCTTGTATGCAGGTGCCAGCTGACGATGAGCATTAGCATGATGCTTGTATCGTTCCTGTGCCTGCTGAAGATGAACCTGGAGATCATCCTGTACCTGACGAAGATGTTGGAGACGATCCTGTACTACAGGAGCGGAAGAAGGAGAAACATGAGGAACAAAGTCAAAACGTGGATGGTAGCATGTAAGAGCGAAGAAAGGTGTTTGGCCTGTAGATGTGTGAATGGAGTTGTTGTAGGTAAACTCCGCCATAGGAAGAAGGTCCAACCAGTTGTCTTGTTGGTAATTAATGAACCAGCGAAGATATTGTTCCAAGGTCTGAATTGTGTGTTCTGACTGTCCATTAGTTTGTGAATGATATCTTGAAGAAAAGATCTGCTTTAACTTGTAGACTTCGAAGAAGCTTTCGCCAAAATCTGGACATGAATTGTGTCAAGCCACAATCCAGGAACCAGGAAGAGAACAGGATTCCAAGGACAGGAAGGCTTGACTCAGGAACAGGACCAGAGCAGGACAGGAACTAGGAAAGGAACAGGACGGATCTAGGAGCAAGACAGGATCAGGATAGGATCCGGGAGCAAGACAGGAAAGCGCAGGACAAGATCAAGGAACAAGACAGAAGCAGGACAGGATCCAGGAGCAGGACAGGAAACAAGCGAGACAGGAAGGACAGGAAACAAGACAAGAACAAGACAAGACGAGATTGATCGTAGTAAGACTGGTGTTGATAGTAACTGATTGTACAACAATTAGGTCGGAGCTTTTATGCTCACAACTCCAAGAGCTAATCTAGGCATGAGTGCTAAAAGTGGTTGCATGCATGCAAAAGTGATTGCATGCATGCAGAGGCTAAGATGAGTCCACATGTCCCTTATCCTCTAGGCATATCCTGTAGGAATATCCTGCAACCGAATCCTGTGTCCGGAATCCTGGTAGGAATATCCTGTAGGAAAATCCTGCAACCCATATCCTGTATCCGGAATCCTGTAGGAAAGTCCTGCAACCCATGTCCTGTATCCGGAATCCTGTATTCTGTATCGGGTCGTGACAGCACCTCCTCCCTAAAGACGAGTTCCACGAGTCTTGGGACCTGGTTTAGCAGGATAATGCCGATGGAAGGCAGCAACCTTGGAAGAAGCATGGAGTAAGTTGGATGCAGGTTCCCAAGTGCGATCAGTAGGCAGGTACCCTTTCCAATCCACCAAGTATTGGAGTTGGTGACGATGAAGACGAGAGTCAAGGATGGCTGCACTTCGTACTCAGGTTCAGTGTCAATGACCACAGGAGGGGGAGGAGAAGAAACACGACCGGGAAGAGAAGAAGGATGATACGGCTCCAACAAGAGGTGTGAAACACAGGATGAAGTTTCACCGTGGATGGTAACTCGAGTCGGAAAGCTACAGGATTTACCTCCGCCACGATCCTATAAGGGCCCAATCGTTGAAAATCCAACTTAGAAGAAGGCCTGTTGGTGCGAATGTGTCGACGAAGAAGCCACACGAGATCACCAATCTTGTATGCAGGTGCCGGCTGACGGTGAGCATCAGCATGATGCTTGTATCGTTCCTGTGCCTGTGAAGATGAACCTGGAGATCATCCTGTACCTGCCGAAGATGCTGAAGACGATCCTGTACTGCAGGAGCGGAAGAAGGAGAAGCGGGAGGAGCAAAGTCAAAACGTGGATGGTGGCCTGTAAGAGCAAAGAAAGGTGTCTGTCCTGTAGATGCGTGATGGAGTTGTTGTAGGCAAACTCCGCCATTGGAAGGAGGTCCAACCAGTTGTCCTGCTGGTAACTGATGAAGCAACGAAGATACTGTTCTAAGGTCTGAATTGTGCGTTCGGACTGCCCATCGGTTTGTGGGTGATATCCTGAAGAAAGATCCGCTTTACCTGTAGACTCCGAAGAAGCTCTCGCCAAAACTTGGACATGAATTGTGGACCTCGATCGGAAACAATGCTCTCAGGAAGACCATGATGTCGGAACACCTCGCGGATCACCAACTCGGCAGTTGTCTGACCTGTAGCTGTCTTGTTGCAGGGTAGGAAATGAGCCTGCTTGGTGAAACGGTCAACCACCACAAGAACTGCATCAAATCCACGAGAAGGAGGAAGATCTGTGAGGAAATCCATAGAAATGGATCTCCAAGGAGCAGACGGAACAGGAAGAGGACGAAGAAGACCAGAGGGTGCATGATGAGGCATCTTCGACCTGCTACAAGTGTCACAACTCCGTACAAACCTCTCCACAAAACCTCGCAACCCAGGCCACCAATAGTTGCGAGTCACCAACTCCACTGTCTTGGCCACACCAAAATGTCCTGTAGCCGGGGTATCATGACAATCCTGTACCACACGAGTCCTGGAAATACCAACAGGAACGTACAGGAGACCTTCCCGGTACAGGAGTCCATCCTGTATGGTGAACAGGTTGTAGTCTGGACGGGAACTGGAGGAAGAGGAACTTGCAACGTCAGGATGAATGTGTGAGAACACATTCTTTGCCAAGTCGTCTGTAGCCAACTGCGAACGGACGTCCTGTAGGAGTGTTGAATTTGCTGGAGCCTGATGAACCTGCAGTGCCGCAAGCCGGAATCGATCAGGACCCAACAACACTTGCCTTTGACAGTCAAATGCAGGATCGCCCGGGCTTGGTGCAAGGTAAGAGCGCCTAGACAATGCGTCCGCCTTGCCATTCCGAAAACCGGGCCTGTAGACGATGACGAAGTCAAAACGTGATAGGAACTCCGCCCACCTAGCCTGTCGCCGACTGAGAACTCGAGCCGTTTGAAAGTACTCCAGGTTCTTGTGATCCGTAAGAACTTGTACAGGATGTGCAGCACCTTCCAGGAAATGCCGCCACTCCTCAAACGAATCCACAATGGCCTTGAGTTCCTTGTCATGAATCTCGTAATTGATCTCCGCCGACAGGAACTTACGAGAGTGAAAAGCTACAGGATGAAGCAACTTGTCCTCTCCAACTTGCGATAGGACGGATCCTACTGCAAAATCCGAGGCATCTGCTTCAATGAAGAAAGGATGAGAAGGGTCAGGATGTGCTAAAATCGGAGCTGTCGTGAACGTCCTTGAGTGTTGTGAACGCGTGTTCCGCCTTGTCGGACCAAGAGAAAAGTCCTGTGCGCTTGGTGAGTTCTGTGAGTGGAAGTACACGCTTGGAGAAGTCCTGTATGAACCGCCTGTAGAAGTTTGCAAAGCCAAGGAAACATTGTACATCTCGTACCGACTTGGGCCTCTCCCACTCCACGATGGTCTTCACCTTGTGCATGTCCATGGAAACGCCAGCAGGAGAGACGATGTAGCCCAAGAACTCCACCGAATCCCTATCGAAAAAACACTTCTCCAACTTCGCGTACAGGCCATGCTCGCGAAGCCGCTCTAGAACTAGTCGTACATGCTTGTCATGTGCCGCCTGGTCCTTGGAGAAAATCAAGATGTCGTCGAGGTAGATCACCACAAACTGGTCCAAGAAGTCACGAAAGATGTCGTTCACCATGTGTTGGAACACGGCTGGGGCATTGGTAAGGCCGAAAGGCATTACCGTGTACTCAAAATGTCCATACCTTGTACGAAAGGCAGTCTTCCACTCATCGCCGGGAAATCCGTACAAGGTTGTAGGCCCTCGTAAGTCGATCTTCGTGAACACCTTTGCTCCTCGCAGCCGATCGAGAAGTTCCGGGATCAATGGCAACGGGTACCGATTCCGAATGGTGACTTGATTCAAACCCCTGTAGTCCACAACCAAACGTAAACTCCCATCCTTCTTCTTGACAAAGAAGATAGGCTCCTGCAGGGGACTTTGAGTGACGAATGAAGCCGGATGCCAAGTTGTCCTCGATGTACTGACGAAGAACCTCCAACTCTGTGGGTGACAATGCATAAATCGGTCCGAATGGTGGAGTCTTTCCTTCCGCAAGATCAATAGGACAGTCGTAGGACCTGTGAACAGGAAGAACTGCAGCCTTGTGCTTGTCAAAAACGTCCTTAAAGGTTGATACTTGGATAATAGGAGAAGGAGGAGAAGGAGAAGGAGTAGGAGAAGGAGATTAAAAAATAGGAGAGTCAGTATAGGAAAGGTAAAAGAGGACGTAGGAGTTACTTGAAAGGCAAAGAGGTGGAAAGGAGCAGGATCAGTGGCGAGTTCATGCATGGTAGTGGTAAGAACTCGGAGAGGAGAAGGAGGGAGCTGTGACTGGAAAAGAGGAAGGATCTTGGGGGTGGAACAGAAGCAGGGTAACAAAAAGAGGCAGGATTGGAAAAAAACTTGTGTGGGGGTTGATGAGTGTACAGGAGTCCGTGGTTGCGCAAGAGTGGGAAAAGCCTGCGAATGTGCTGACGAATCAACAGGAGGTGGATCCTTGAGGAGGAACCTTCGACACTGATACAGGATTGGAAGAACCCTGTATAGGACACCGCAAACTTACAGGAGTGGAGAGAGCCTGCGGATGTGCTGAGGAACTGACATGAGGTGAATCCTGTCGAGGGAGTCTTCAACACTGGTACATGAATAGGTACGGTCAATCCTGTAGCTTGTACTGCCTCAGATACTAAGGATGTATCCTGCACGCAGGAAGGTACAGGATTGATCCTAACTGTTGGAGAGGAAAACGTGAGCGTCCTAGACCTCCAGTCGATCTGCGGATTTGCAACAACGAACCATGGCATACCCAAAATGATGGGAGTCGACCGAGTCTTGATCAAGTTGAAGGAAATTGAACAGTTGAATGTGCCATACTTGCAGGAGAGAGGTTCGGTAGCATGGGTAACTGCGCCAGAAGCAATTAGACGCCCATCGGCCACCTATATAGGAACTGCACGCTTCAACTTCACCACCGAAATGCCATGTTGAGTTGCAAACGTGTCATCCATGAAGCATGCATTTGCACCAGTGCCTTCCATTGGCATTATCCTACTAAACCAAGTCCCAAGACTCGTGGAACTCGTCTTTAGGAAGGAGGTGTTGTCATGACCCGATACAGAATACAGGATTCTTGATACAGGATATGGGTTGCAGGAACTGCTGACGGGATCTTTCCTGACGACGCTCGAACAAACGGTTGTCGCAACGAACAGCTTGTTGCATGATCTCCGCTAATGTTGGGCATCCGGTAACGTAAAGAGAAGGTCCTTCACGTCATCCCTCAACCCAAAACGGAAGTGTTCGATCAATGCAGTCTCGTCCCATGGAATGTTCGTGCAAAGTTGCTGTGAAATTCAGATGCATAGACGGAAGCTGGTCGGGATCCTTGAGTGAGCTTCAGTAACTTCGTCCATGCAGAACGATACTTATCAGGATTTCCAAAACAGCTTCAAAGGCAGCCACGAAACCTTCGAAGTCTTCTATCAATGGGTCGTCATACTCCAGCGAGGGGGCAACCCAAGCCCGTGGAGATCCACTTAGTAAGGATGCCAAAAGACCCACCTTTCGAGCATCAGTCGAGTAGCGCCGTGGTTGCATACGGATCAAGAGTCGGATCTGATTCAGGAAACCTTGAAAATCGGCACGATTGCCACTGAACTTCTCTGGCATGCTAATCTTCGGCTCCAAAGAAAAGTTCGATGAAGAGGGAACCACCGATGCCTGGGAGAGAGCTTGCGCAGCAGCCTTAGAGGATGCATCAGTAGCTGCATGTGCCGCATTGGTGGAACCTTGCAGGTCGGTGACCACTTGGCGCAAAGTGGCCAGCTCATGAAGTAACATTTGGTGCTCTCGTTGAAAGCGCTCAAAATCAGCCATAATCTAGGAAAGAAAAAGGAGGAAAAAGAATCAAGAAAAAAGGTAGGTGGAAAACGGAGAACTATGAAGCAGTTACTATCAAACTGTCAAGCCACGATCCAGGAACCAGGAAGAGAACAGGATTCCAAGGACAGGAAGGCTTGACTCAGGAACAGGACCGAGAGTAGGACAAGAACTAGGAATAGGAACAGGACGGATTTAGGAGCAAGACAGGATCAGGATAGGATCCGGGAGCAAGACAGGAAAGCGCAGGACAAGATCCAAGAACAAGACAGAAGCATGACAGGATCCAGGAGCAGGACAGGATCCAGGAGCAGGACAAGAAATAGGAGCGAGACAGGAACAGGACAGGAAACAAGACAAGAACAAGACAAGACGAGATTGATCGTAGTAAGACTAGTGTTGATAGTAACTGATTGTACAACAATTAGGTCGGAGCTTTTATGCTCACAACTCCAAGAGCTAATCTAGGCATGAGTGCTAAAAGTGGTTGCATGCATGCAAAAGTGACTGCATGCATGTAGAGGCTAAGATGAGTCCACTTCCCTTATCCTCTAGGCATATCCTGTGGCATATCATGTAGGAATATCCTGCAACCGTATCCTGTGTCCGGAATCCTGGTAGGAATATCCTGTAGGAAAATCCTGTAACCATATCCTGTATCCGGAATCCTGTAGGAAAGTCCTGCAACCCATATCATGTATCCGGAATCCAGTATTCTGTATCGGGTCATGACAAATTGTGGGCCTCGATCAGAAACAATGCTCTTAGGAAGATCATGATGTCGGAACACTTCACGGATCACTAACTCAATAGTTGTCTGACATGTAGCCATCTTGTTGCATGGTAGGAAATGAGCATGTTTGGTGAAACAGTCAATCACCACAAGAACTGCATCGAATTCACGAGAAGGAAGAAGATCTGTGAGGAAATCCATAGAAATGGATCTCCAAGGAGCAGAAGAAACAAGAAGAGGATGAAGAAGACTAGAAGATGCGTGACGAGGCATCTTCGACTTATTGCAGGTGTTACAACTCCATACAAACTTTTCCACAAAATCTCGCAACCCAGCCACCAACAGTTGCGAGTCACCAACTCAACTGTCTTGCCACATCAGAATGTCCTTTAGCTGGGGTATCATGACAATCCTGTAACACATGAGTCCTGCAAATATCAACAGGAATGTACAGGAAACCTTCCCGATACAGGAGTCCATCCTGTATGATGAATAACTTGTAGTCTGACGAGAATGGGAGAAGAGGAGCTTGCAATGTCAGGACTAATGTGTGAGAACACATTCTTTGCCAAGTTGTCTGTAGCCAAATATAAACGGATGTCCTGTAGAAGTGTTGAATCTGCTGGAGCTTGATGAACATGTAGTGCTAATGAACTGACAAGAGGTGAATTTTGTCGAGAAAGAACCTTCAACACAGATACAGGATTGGAAGAACCTTGTACAGGAATTCGCGAACTTATAGGAGTGGAGAAAGCCTGCAAATGTGCTGAGGAATGACATGAGTTGAATCTTGTCGAGGAGAAGTCTTCAAACACTGATACATGATTGGAAGAACCCTGTACAGGTTGTGAATATAATACAGGAGTGAGGAGAGCCTGAGAATGTACTGACAAACTGACAACAGGTGGATCCTTTGAGGAGGACCTTCGACACTGATACAGGATTGGAAAAACCCTGTATAGGAATCCACGAACTTATAGGAGTGGAGAAAGCTTGCGGATGTGCTGAGGAACTAACATGAGGTGAATCCTATCGAGGAGGAGTCTTCAACATTAACATAGGATTGGAAGAACCCTATACAGGAATCCGCAAACTTATAGGAGTGGAGAAGCTTGCGGATGTGCTGAGGAACTGACATGAGGTGAATCCTATCGAAAAGGAGTCTTCAACGCTGAATATAAGAACAGGCACAGTCAATCCTATAGTTTGTTACTGCCTCAGACACTAAGGATGTATCTTGCACGTAGGAAGTACAGGATTGATCTTGGCTGCCGAGAGAGGAAATTGAGCGTCCTAAACCTCCAATCGATCTGAGGATTTGCAACCATGAACCATGGCATGCCCAAAACGATGGAGTCGACCGAGTCTTGATCAAGTTGAAGAAAATTGAATAATTGAATGCGCCATGACTGCAAGAGAGAGGTGTGGTAGCATGGGTAATGTGCCAGGAACAATCAGACGACCATCTGCAACCTCTAGAAAGAACTGCACGCTTCAACTTCATCACTCGAATGCCATGTTGAGTTGCAAAAGTGTCATCCATGAAGCACGCATTGCACCAGTGTCTAACAGGGCAAACTTCTTGAGCTCTCGATCATTGAGGCGAATGTGTACATGAAACTTGAGTGATGGGATGGTATGAGAAACACCAATGGAGCCTGCACCGTCGTCCAACTTTGCGGCTCCTAGACGAAGTGGACATTGAACTTTAGCTTCAACTTCACGTGTCTTGAACTTCCTAGCTTTAGCAAGACATTTTGCCACCTTGTGTCCTGCTTCACCAATACAAGCATAAGTTCTCACCACGATGACGTTACTTCTCTGCAGCTGAAAGTGGACCATGCTTGTATTTTTCACCTCCATAGGAACTACTCCCGAAGGTGTCGTAGGAACATGTACTACAGCTATAGGATTGGTTGGCAAGGGCTGCTGGCGAAAATTTTTTCTGGAGACGCTCGAACAAATGGTTGTCGCAACAAACGGCCTGTTGCATGATCTCCACTAAGGTTTGGGCATTCGGTAATGTAAGGAGAAGGTCCTTCACGTCATCCCTCAACCCAAAACGGAAGTGTTCGATCAATGCAGTCTCATCCCATGGAATGTTCGTGCAAAGTTGCTAAAATTCGGATGCATATATGGAAGTTGGTCGGGATCCTTGTGTGAGCTTCCGTAACTTTGTGCATATGGAACGGTACTTATCGGGATTCCAAAGTAGGCTTCAAAGGCAGCCACGAATCCTTCAAAGTCTTCCATCAATGGATCGTCACATTCCAGCAAAGGGGCAACCCAAGCCCGTGGAAATCCAACTAGTAGGGATGCCAAAAGGCCAAACCTTTTGTGCATCAGTCGAATAGCGACGTGGTTGCATGCGGATCAAAAGCCTGATCTGATTCAGGAAACTTTGGAAATCGGCACGATTGCCATTGAACTTCTTTGGCATGCTGATTTTTGGCTCTAAAGAAGAGTTTGATGGAGAGGAAACCACGGATGCTTGAGAGAGAGCCTGTGCAATAGACTTGGAGGATGCATCAGCAGTTGCATGCGCTGCGTTAGTGGAACCTTGCAGATCTGTGACCACTTAGTTCAAAGTGGCCAACTCATGAAGCAACATTTGGTGCTCGCGTTGAAATTGCTCAAAATCTGTCATGATCTGTGAAAGAAAGAAAAAAGGAGGAAAATGAGGAAAACAAAAGTAATTGGAAATCGGGGAGCTATAAAAGCAGCTATTATCAAACTGTCAAGCCACGATCCAAGAACAAGGAAGCTCGAATCAAGAGTAGGACAAGGGAGCTTGACGTAGGAGCAGGACAAGGAGTGGGACAAGAATTAGGAACTCATGAGTAGGACAAGGAGCATGACAGGAACTAGGAACTCAGGAGAAGGACAAAGAGTAGGACAAGAACTAGGAACTCAGGAGTCAGAATAGGACAAGGGAGCTTGACTCAGAAGTAGGACAAGGAACAAGATAGGAACTAGGAACTCAGGAGCAGGACAAGGCGCAGGACAGGAACTAGGAACTTAAGAGTTAGGAGGACAAGGGAGCTTGATATAGGAATAGGACTATCAGAGTTCTAACCCAAAGGGCCAACACGTGGCAACACGTGGCTGCCAAGTGGCCATTCGGCGTCATCACCCTGTGTGAGCAACGCTAAGTTTCCCAGAACAACCCCAACGACCCCTAAGGTTAAACTCTAATGCCCAAGTGGACAGGAGACTTAGGGTTTAGCCTAAGTCTCCCTAGAGTGTCTACCCCCAAACCCTTGAGGGATAACCCTAGTTGACTTAGGGTTTAGCCTAAGTCTCCCTAGAGTGTCTGCCCCCAAAACCCTTGAGGGATAACCCTAGTTGACTTAGGGTCTTGTCCTAGAAGACCTAGACAGGCTCATGCCCTAACCCCATCAAGGAGACGTGTGTTTCACACATACCCCTGGACAGAGCTAAGGCATCGTCACTTACCCCTTGAGGAATCACCCTCATCCGGGAGTACAACCCCTTTAGGGCGACAAGGGTACCCTGAACCACGACTAACCCCTAAGGGTTTGAGTGGCCAAGTTATACCCTAGACCTAGGGCTAGTACTTAGTGAGGACACGATTGTGCGTCGTAGACGGACACGAGTGTTTTGCTAAGCAAACTCCCTAAGGCTAGGTTTGGGATAACCCTAAGCACATGACCTTACGAGTGCCTCACGAAAGGGCTCCTGCTAACATGTTTAGGTTGTTCAACCCTTGAATTTCAAGGAGAACACTCCCCTAGCCAAGTGTGCCAAAGCACACCTAGTTATGAGACCTAACCTCCCTTGAGCGGATGCCCAAGGCTTAGCACCCTAGTGCAAGCACAAGCATGTCTATTTAAAAGTATCCAACCCCTTGGCGAAGCCCATGACATAATCCCAAAGGGCGTGCCTCAGGTGTTGCACCATGTAACGTTTAGCCCAGTGTCACATCTCTATGTGACACTGCCTTCCCTGATGTGGGCTATCATGCCATAGCCCTTAGATTCAAGAGTGCACCAAGTGCCACAAATGTGGCTCTTAAATGCCAACTCTAGAATCCCTCAATGAACCTCAAGAACCAGGTAACGTGAACCTGTCAAACAAGATCCCACGCCCGCAGTTGGACAAGGACACGGATGTGCCTTGCTTGGTTGTGAGTGCTACACCTAGCTTGACGTGGAGAAGGAGGTTGGAGACAAGCCTCAACCTCTGCCTCTTGGAACGTGCATTCCGACAAGACCTCCCAAGCATAGATTCGCCAACGTTAAGGGTAAGCTACCCCGAAGGTGGGACGTACCCCTGGCATCTGAAAGTTAGGGCGGCACAACAGAGGGTTGTACCTTAACGACACAAGCTAAAGCTTTCACCGGCAGAAGAGCAACGAACTCAGTCATAAACCCAGGAGCTCTCCTACGTATACTTTACCTTATTTATGTAACGGAGCCCCCCCCCCCCCTCTTTTCTTGTATGTGTAAGTGGGCTGGCAATTTTAGCCCCTTAGATAAATTAACAATATGAGCCTATAACTCACCCTTACTTCTACCCCTAAACCCTACCCAAGGGGGTGGGGTTTTAGGGCGTGGGTTAGGGCAACCCTAGGGTTAGGTCAACCCTAGGGTGTTCCTAACCCTACTTAACACGCCGAACTCATCTGCAAAGACCAATTAGCCTATTCGAAACGTTAAAATTGGGGGTGGATTTTTAGAAGGTAATTCTAACTTCGCTTAGAGTTTCCTGTAAATACCTAATGACACCCGGCCGGACTATCACCAGATACCCAAGTGCACTAAGCGGGCTTGTTTCCTACTACATCTAGGGTCGTCAACATAGTACAATAGGTAACAACAGTCAACGTCCAAAGTAAAGGGTCAAGTCATAATAAAAACTATGACATTACTTTCTAGAAACCCACCCTCAATTTTGACGTCTCGAATAGGCTAATTGGTCTTTGCAGATGAGTTCGGCGTGTTAAGTAGGGTTAGGAACACCCCTAGGGTTGACCTAACCCACGCCCTAAACCCCCACCCCCTTGGGTAGGGTTTAGGGGTGAGTTATAGGCTCATATTGTTAATTTATCTAAGGGGCTAAAATTCAATGCCAGCCCACTTACACATACAGGAAAAGAGGGGGGGGGGGCTCCGTTACATAAATAAGGTAGAGTATACGTAGGAGAGCTCCTGGGTTCATGACTGAGTTTGTTGCTCTTCTGCTAGTAAAAGCTTTAGCTTGTGTCGTTAAGGTACAACCCTCTGTTGTGCCGCCCTAACTTTCAGATGCCAGGGTACTCCCACCTTCGGGGTAGCTTACCCTTAACGTTGGCGAATCCATGCTTGGGAGGTCTTGTCGGAATGCACGTTCCAAGAGGTAGAGGTTGAGGCTTGTCTCCCTCCTTTTCCACATCAAACTAGGTGTAGCACTCACAGCCAAGCAAGGCACATCCGTGTCCTTGTCCAACTGCGGGCGTGGGATCTTGTTTGACAGGTTCACGTTACCTGGTTCTTTGAGGGTTCATTGAGGGATTCTAGAGTTGGCATTTAAGAGCCACATTTGTGGCACTTGGTGCAACTCTTGAATCTAAAGGCTATGGCATGATAGCCCACATCAGGGAAGGCAGTGTCACATAGAGATGTGACACTGGGCTAAACGTACATGGTGCAACACTTGAGGCACGCCCTTTGGGATTATGTCATGGGCTTGTCGCCAAGGGGTTGGATACTTTAGTAAATAGACATGCTGTGCTTGCACTAGGGTGCTAAGCCTTGGGCATCCGCTCAAGGGAGGTTAGGTCTCATAACTAGGTGTGCTTTGGCACACTTAGCTAGGGAGTGTTCTCCTTGAAATTCAAGGGTTGAACAACCTAAACATGTTAGCAGGAGCCCTTTCGTGAGGCACTCGCAAGGTCATGTGCTTAGGGTTATCCCAAACCTAGCCTTAGGAGTTTGCTTAGCAAAACACTCGTGTCTCCTATGACGCACACTCGTGTCCTCACTAAGTACTAGCCCTAGGTCTGGGTATAACTTGGCCACTCAAACCCTTAGGGGTTAGTCGTGGTTCAAGGTACCCCTTGTCGCCCTAAAGGGGTTGTACTCCCGGATGAGGGTGATTCCTCAAGGGGTAAGTAACGATGCCTTAGCTCTGTCCAGGGGTATGTGTGAAACACACGTCTCCTTGATGGGTTAGGGCATAAGCCTGTCTAGGTCTTCTAGGGCAAGACCCTAAGTCAACTGGGGTTATCCCTCAAGGGTTTTGGGGGCAAACACTCTAGGGAGACTTAGGCTAAACCCTAAGTCAACTAGGGTTATCCCTCAAGGGTTTTGGGGTAGACACTCTAGGGAGCTTAGGCTAAACCCTAAGTCTCCTGTCCACTTGGGCATTAGAGTCTAACCTTAGGGGCGTTGGGGTTGTTCTGGAAAACTTAGCGTTGCTCACACAGGGTTGATGTGCCGAATGGCCACCTAGCAACCACGTGTTGCCACGTGTTGGCCCTTTGGGTTAAAACTCTGATAATTGGTATTAGAGCTTGACTTAGGAATAGGACAATAAGCAGAACATGAACTAGGAACTCAGAAGCAGGACATGAACTAGGAACTCATGAGTAGGAGTAGGACAAGGAACTAGGAATCAAGATGAGAGCAGGAGGTAAGGAGCAAGACAAGAACAAGGAACAAGAATGATCGTAAAATGACTGGTGTTGATAGTAATTAATTGTACAACAATTAGGTCGGAGCTTTTATGCTCAACAACTCCAAGAGCTAATCTGGTCATGAGCCTAATCTAGTCATCAGCTAAAATTAGTGACCCTTATCCTAAAGATATTCCTATAGGCATATCCAGTGACATATCTTGTATCCCGTATCCTGTATCCTGTATCCTGCATTGGGTCGTGAACATAGGCATTCCAATTGAAAACTTACATTTAAATTTATCATCAACAAAGTGCAAGAATGCTTCGTTCAAACTTGCATCAAAATGGATGTGGTGTTAAATCTTATTTTTTTTAATAATTGAGCTCGAACCCTCCATCAACACCTTGCTAACTTACAAGGAACTATAGGATGCCCTTGATGAGATTCTTCTTTTCACAAATAATTGTTGGTATGCTTCTTTGCAAGTTGTTCTATGCTTGACATTAAGGGTTTAGTAGAGTTCATCACATTTTATGCTTGGCATGGTTCTTATTCATAACCAATTGTCCTCAATGATGAGGACATAATTATTCCACCCATTAATGAGCACAACCCCATCTTCAATATTGAGGACATGATTACATATATAGGACATTCATCCATGGTGCCGAGGATGAAGGTGGCGTCGAGGATGGATTTAGTATCTAATGAAAGTCCATCCTTAGCGTCTAGGATGGATGTGTTGAGTGTAGTGCAATATTAAATATATCATATATTGGAAATATTGAAAACATGTATTCATTCCTCTTCTTGTAGGATTAAAAACTTCTTACACTTAACCAAAAAGAAGTCAATTGTAACAAGCGAGGCTACTGGTCCTTGAGATGACTCTACCTAGAGACGTTTTATATTTCCCAATCAATGCGCTGATGAGGTTCTTCATGTGTTAAAAATGTCATATGTAAGGATGAAGTCTAGTGTGCATTAATTAATATGATGCATCATGGGGCCAACATGGAAGATGTGTATTTGTGTTTTGATCATACACATAAAGTGCAAATTGGGTCACCATGAACATATTTGTTTACAACTGTATCATTAATTATTTATTCAAATCACTTCAATTGTTTTTGCAATTTAACATTTATTCAAAATTGTTGTTGTATGTGAAATGAAGACTGAGGATGTCGTTACATATGAACTTTGTTAATTGTTGATGTTGTCGTGCATTTGAGATTCAAGTACCACAGATTTGTGGTTTCACGGATGATGAAGCAATTGTTAGATGGAATGTTGTGAAGAAAGTCTTTGGTCATAATGTCATATAAAAACATGGGTGCTAGTTCCATTACACACATAATAGTTGTCAACACACAAATAAATATAATTCCAGAAGTGCACAAACAACATTAGTTCTTATGCCATAAATTAGCAAATAGCGAAAGCCTATAAGAACAACAGATATTCAGTGAGGAATTTATAAGATGACTTTGAGGCACTTCATAGATTTTCAAATTGTTATGGAGCTAGATTGTACACATATTAAGCTCAAACTTTGAACATTTGGTAATGTAAGAAAGTTAACACTTACATAAACTCCACACATGGCTTGCACAATCGATGGTGAGGAAACATGGTTTACAAGTAAGTATATCATTTAATGTTTAAAACAATCTTTTACTATATCCAGTACATAAAACTTTAAAGCAACAATCCCTTGTGTGTGTCCAATGTCAATCTTATTGAATCAGGACACTTCAAATGGAAACAATGTTTAAAAGCAAGAAAGAATTGTGGTTGCTATCAAGCTTAATGCTTTATGCAATGTGTCAAGGCATATGCTCCTCTTTGGGGCATCATTTGGGTATTGGTCCATTGTTAGTTGACTTCTTTACTAGACATATGAGCAAGACCCCTATATCCACTAGGGATGTTGTGTTGTTAGTCAAGGAAGCTTCTTCAAAAGTTGGCATTCAACTTGAGGATCAAGTACTTGACAAACATACAAAGTGAGTTGAGAGAAATCAGTGGCTTTGATTTTGGAAAATGATTAACACATCTGAACTACATGTATTGCTAGGACTATTACAACCAAGATATTGCAACACCATCAAGATTGAATTTTGACATGGCTGACCATGTCAATAGAAATTGTGGAGGAGGAACCGATACATGAAAAAGATTAGCTATATGACGATACACTTGAAAGTAAGTGTCAGAAAATTATATCCTAATTTGCGAAAGAAATGCAATTTTTTTAGTTTGTCTCCCGGACTACAAAACATTTATTGTTCCTAGATTCTTTGGTGCTGTCCAAATCACTATATGAAAAAAGTCATTGTATGCTTGTGGGACTTTAGTACTATGGACTCATTGGCGTTAATTAATAAATTCTTCATTTGACTAGGCCACACCATCACCCGATACTCCACCACCATAACTTCAATTACTAATGAAGCTAGCAAAAGAACATTAGCCACATGCCCAAGCTACGGGTGAATGATTCTCACACCTCTCACACTTACCTGTATGGCAAAAAGACTTAATTGGTTTAGACTTGCCCAAGTAAAGTACTTCAAAAGTGGTTAGAGTATTCTCATATAATTTGCTTAACTTTTATGCATGTTTATGGTGTCCTTGGTGCCGAGGATGAATTAGTGCTAGGATGCCTTCATACTTTAGTCTAACTTTTCTCAACCATTGAAATTACATTTTGCAAGAAACATTTTCACTTTTACACGATTATTTCTAATCTTTCTCAATTACCAAAGAATGTTCAAGATCCCTTTCCAGTTGTTGTCGGTTCAAATCTAATAGATGAAGAGAGTGTAGTTGTTAAGCTCCTAGGCTACTGACCAACTTGCTTAGAGAAAGCACCAACAGAGGCCACCCAACCTTTAAGCCCCCTACACAGACTTACCCCGAGCAACCTCTTGGTACTCTCTGTTGCAATCCCTCTACTCCACCGCCCTAGGTTACATGTACCAGCTTTCAGGTCTGCCTCCCATAATTAGCTTAGGGGAATATATCAAGCATCGCCTTATCTAACCCTAAACTAGTTTAGGCCACAGCTCCTAACACTCCTCCCCCAAAAAGAAAACAAGTCCATGTTTGGCTTTTCTCAGTGACATCACATTTCTTGAGGAGTAGTCGTGTCTTCAGATCCCCATGTCAATGCCCCACTCATAAAGCCAAGATGAGTCTACCTTAGTCTCATTTCACATGAGCACTTGCTTCAAATGGCTGACATGAAACACATGATGAATCTTCACCCTTCTGGCAACTGCAGTCGCTACACAACCTTCTCGATGCATTCCAAAATCTTGTACAGGCTTGAAAATCGCAGAGAAAGTTATCACTTTTCCCGCTCTTCAAGGCATCAATCGGTTTTATGTCTCAAAACGTTGGGAAAGATCACACACACATAGACGTCCTCTCCTCCTGAAACTTAAAAGCTCTTCTTCTCATTTACAAACCAAACTGCTCGATCCTAAGTCGATTTGCAATTCTGCTTGCACAATGCAAGTATCTCATCTAGCTCACTTGTCAGATGCTTAGCTTCCGCATTCACATTCTTAGTGCAAACATCACCCCAGTCCCAACTCGAAGGCTGTCTTAGGTACTCGACCATTCATCACATAAAACGGTGTCATCTTCGTGCCACTGTGTTGACTGTTGTTGTAATCAAACTCGACCAAATAGATATTAATCCCATTGACCTTGCCTTTGACTCACACTATAACGCAAACATATCCTTGACCACTAGTTAACTCTCTTGGTTTGGCCATCCATCTCAGGGTGATCACCACTACTTAACTTGAGCTTGATGTTCATCTGCTTTGCAAGCCTCTCCACACATCGATAGTGAACTTTGGATCCCTGTCTGACAATCTCGTCTGGCAAATTAAAACCTGAAACACACGTTCCAGATAAACCAATACCAAGTCCATAGTCAACACATTCCTCAGAGGAATAAGGCGTACATACTTCATCAGCTGGTCGAGCACCCACACATGCTGATTTTGCCGCTGAGTCCGAGGCGAACAGGTGATAGATGCTGCTCCATCGCTTCTGAGGATAGGCAATGGCTCAACAAACCTGCAGGTTTCACATGTGGTCCTTCACTTGCTGACAAGTCCGCATGTCTTGAAGTATTCCAAAATGTCCGACTTCATGTTATCCCAATAGAACCTTTGATTGATCAACTCATATGTCTTCCTCCCCCAAAGTGTCACCGATCGTGATAGTAATTCAAGACTTACTGTATCAACACGTCCAAACGAGGAAGATAAACTCGACCTTTATAATAGAGCATGCCATCTTCAAGCAAGAAGGGATATTCAACATGAAGACTCTGCTTGTGAGTAGTTGAATCTTGAGCCTAGGCTTGCAACACCATCTGATGAAATTCATTGACAACTTGGGTCAAAGTCAAGCACATCTTTGACTGAAACATGCCCACAACAATTTTTGGAATTCGAGACAATGCATTTGCAACCGCGTTTTCCTTTCCATCCTTGTGCACAATCGGAAAATGATTGAGCTCGACCATCCATCGAGCTTGTTGAGTATTTAGTTCTGACTGAGTAAACAAGTAGACCAATGGCTTGTGATATGTGAATACCATAAATTGAGCCCCAAAAAGTTAGTGTTGCTAGAGCCTAAGCATGCACAATTGCCAACAACTCCTGCTCATACATGGAATATTTTTGCTCGATAGGATTCAAAGTCTGACTTTCGTAAGTCACTAGATGTCCTTCCTGCAAGAGCACTTTGCCAATATCAAGTTTGCTAGCATCGCACATTACTTCATAAGGAAGACTCGGATCAAACAATCCCCAACACTAGTGTCCAAAGCCAACGCGTGCTTCAAATGCTTGAGCCAAACCCCATTCACAAGCAACCAATTTCTTTAGAAGCCATGTCAAACAAATGGCAACATCTGCAAAATCCTTGACAAACTTGTGAAAATACCAAGCCATACCTAGAAACATCTGCAACTCAGACACGTTCGTAGGGACTAGCCATTGCTGGATCGCTGCCACCTTCTTAGGGTCCACTTTAATGCCTTGAGACGTCATGATATGTCCCAAATACTGCACCTCCTCATGAGCAAAGACGCACTTGCTTTTCTTAGCATACAACTTGTGATTGCGCAACAGTTGTGCAAATGCACTTGATGCTCAGCCAAATTCACACTATAGATGAGAATATCATCTTGGAAGATGACCATGAAGTCATTCAGATACCTACCAAAGACTTGCATCATCAACCTCGTAAACGTGGCAGGAGAGCCCAAATGGCATCACAATAAACTCAAAATGCTCAAAGCTAGTACAAATAAATGGCATCACAATAAACTCAAAATGCTCAAAGCTAGTACTAAATGCTGTCTTTGATATTTCTGCCTTGGCCATAGCGATCTAATGGTAGCCACTCCTTAGATCAATCTTTGTGAAGATCTATGCCTTTCCAAGTCGTCCAAGCACGTCGTCCACCAAAGGCATCGACATCTTGTCCTTCACCTTTTTCTTGTTTAGTGCCCGATAGTCAATGCACATTCGCATAGTTCCATCCTTCTTGCAAACAAGCAAAACGGGTGCGTTAAAAGAACTCTTGCTAGGTTGGATGTGGCCAAACTCCAGAAGCTCTAGCACTTGCTGCTTCACCTCTGTCTCCTCAACATGATTGAGACGTATGGCCGCCGATACATTGCTTTCATACCAGGCTCCAGCTGAATCTCATGCTCCACTCTCCATCATGGAGGCAACCCTCATGGCAGTTTCCTTCAGGGAACACATCCACAAATTCCTCCACCTCAACTTCCACAAGATGTTCACCACAAAGTGTAGAATCACTATCTAACACCTTGATATACATCAAAAACGTCTGATCAACTTTATTCTGCATAACGCACTTTATGTTGTAGCAAACAACATATGACAAGGACTTTTCACGTCTTCACCAAACCAGACGACCTTCTCCCCCTTAAGTCAAAACTCAACCTTCTTAGTGTCACGACCCGATACAGAATACAGGATTCCGGATACAGGACATGGGTTGCAGGACTTTCCTACAGGATTCCGGATACAGGATATGGGTTGCAGGACTTTCCTACAGGATATTCCTACCAGGATTCCGGACACAGGATTCGGTTGCAGGATATTCCTACAGATATCCTAAGGATATGCCACAGGATATGCCTAGAGGATAAGGGACATGTGGACTCATCTTAGCCTCTGCATGCATGCAATCACTTTTGCATGCATGCAACCACTTTTGCATCATGCCTAGATTAGCTCTTGGAGTTGTGAGCATAAAAGCTCCGACCTAATTGTTGTACAATCAGTTACTATCAACACCAGTCTTACTACGATCAATCTGTCTTGTCTTGTTCTTGTCTTGTTTCCTGTCCTGTTCCTGTCTCGCTCCTGTTTCCTGTCCTGTCCTGGATCCTGTCCTGCTCCGGGATCCTGTCCTGTTCCTGTCTTGTTCCTGGATCCTGTCCTGCTTTCCTGTCTTGCTCCCGGATCCTATCCTGATCCTGTCTTGCTCCTAGATCCGTCCTGTTCCTATTCCTAGTTCCTGTCCTGCTCTCGGTCCTGTTCCTGAGTCAAGCCTTCTGTCCTTGGAATCCTGTTTCTTCCTGGTTCCTGGATCGTGGCTTGACAGTTTGATAGTAACTGCTTCATAGTTCTCCGTTTTCCAGCTACCTTTTTCTTGATTCTTTCCTTCATTTTCCTCCTTTTTTCTTTCCTAGATCATGGCTGATTTTGAGCGTTTTCAACGCGAGCACCAAATGCTACTTCATGAGCTGGCCACTTTGCGCCAAGTGGTCACCGACCTGCAAGGTTCCACCACTGCGGCACATGCAGCTGCTGATGCATCCTCCAAGGCTGCTGCGCAGGCTCTCTCCCAGGCATCGGTGGTTCCCTCTTCATCAAACTTTTCTTCGGAGCCGAAGGTTAGCATGCCAGAGAAGTTCAGTGGTAATCGTGCCGATTTCCAAGGTTTCCTGAATCAGATCCGGCTCTTGATCCGTATGCAACCACGGCGCTACTCGACTGATGCTCAAAAGGTGGGTCTTTTGGCATCCTTACTAAGTGGATCTCCACGGGCTTGGGTTGCCCCCTTGCTGGAGCGTGACGATCCATTGATGGAAGACTTTGAAGGTTTCGTGGCTGCCTTTGAAGCCTGTTTTGGAGATCCTGATAAGTACCGTTCTGCATGCACGAAGTTACGGAAGCTCACTCAAGGATCCCGACCAGCTTCCGTCTATGCATCCGAATTTCAGCAACTTTGCACGAACATTCCATGGGACGAGACTGCATTGATCGAACACTTCCGTTTTGGGTTGAGGGACGACGTGAAGGACCTTCTCCTTACGTTACCGGATGCCCAAACATTAGCGGAGATCATGCAACAAGCTGTTCGTTGCGACAACCGTTTGTTCGAGCGTCGTCAGGAAAGATCCCGTCAGCAGTTCCTGCAAACCAATCCTGCAGCTGTGGTACATGTTCCTGCACCACCTTCTGGAGTAGTTCCTATGGAGGTTGAGAAATCCAAGCGTGGCTCTCTTTCCGCTGCTGAGAAGCAACGTCGTCGCAGTGAGAACCTGTGCTTGTATTGTGGTGGAGCAGGACACAAGGTGGCAGATTGTCCTATTAAAGCCAGGAACTTCAAGACGCGAAGTGAAGTTGAAGCTGAAGTTCAGTCGGAAAACTCCAATGTCCACTTCGTCTAGGAGCCGCGAAGTTGGACGTAGGTGCAGGCTCCATTGGTGCTGCTCATACCATCCCATCACTTAAGTTTCCTGTACACATTCATCTTAATAATCGAGAGCTCATGGAGTTTGCCTTGTTAGACACTGGTGCAAATGCATGCTTCATGGATGACACGTTTGCAACTCAACATGGCATTTCGGTGGTGAAGTTGAAGCGTGCAGTTCCTGTAGAGGTGGCCGATGGGCGTCTAATTGCTTCTGGCGCAGTTACCCATGCTACCGAACCTCTCTCCTGCAGGTATGGCACATTCAACTGTTCAATTTCCTTCAACTTGATCAAGACTCGGTCGACTCCCATCATTTTGGGCATGCCATGGTTCGTTGTTGCAAATCCGCAGATCGACTGGAGGTCTAGGACGCTCACGTTTTCCTCTCCAACAGCTAGGATCAATCCTGTACCTTCCTGTGTGCAGGATACATCCTTAGTATCTGAGGCAGTACAAGCTACAGGATTGACCGTGCCTGTTCCTGTACCAGTGTTGAAGACTCCTCCTCGACAGGATTCACCTCATATCAGTTCCTCAGCACATCCGCAGGCTCTCTCCACTCCTGTAAGTTTGCGGTGTCCTGTACAGGGTTCTTCCAATCCTGTATCAGTGTCGAAGGTTCCTCCTCAACAGGATCCACCTCCTGTTGATTCGTCAGCACATTCGCAGGCTTCTTCCACTCTTGCGCAACCACGGACTCCTGTACAGGATTCTTCCAATCCTGTACACTCATCAACACCCACACAGGTTTTTTCCAATCCTGCTTCTTTCTGTTACCCTGCTTCTGTTCCATCCCCCAAGATCCTTCCTCTTTTTCAGTCACAGCTCCCTCCTTCTCCTCTCCGAGTTCTTACCACTACCATGCATGAACTCGCCACTGATCCTGCTCCCTTCCACCTTTTTGCCTTTCAAGTAACTCCTACGTCCTCTTCTACCTTTCCTGTATCCGACTCCCCTGTTTTTTCTCCTTCTCCTTCTCCTTCTCCTCCTTCTTCCCTACCATCCAAGTACCACGACTTTAAGGACGTTTTTGACAAGCACAAGGCTGCAGTTCTTCCTGTTCACAGGTCCTACGACTGTCCTATTGATCTTGCGGAAGGAAAGACTCCACCATTCGGACCGATTTATGCATTGTCACCCACAGAGTTGGAGGTTCTTCGTCAGTACATCGAGGACAACTTGGCATCCGGCTTCATTCGTCACTCAAAGTCCCCTGCAGGAGCTCCTATCTTCTTTGTCAAGAAGAAGGATGGGAGTTTACGTTTGGTTGTGGACTACAGGGGTTTGAATCAAGTCACCATTCGGAATCGGTACCCGTTGCCATTGATCCCGGAACTTCTCGATCGGCTGCGAGGAGCAAAGGTGTTCACGAAGATCGACTTACGAGGAGCCTACAACCTTGTACGGATTCGTCCCGGCGATGAGTGGAAGACTGCCTTTCGTACAAGGTATGGACATTTTGAGTACACGGTAATGCCTTTCGGCCTTACCAATGCCCTAGCGTGTTCCAACACATGGTGAACGACATTTTCCGTGACTTCTTGGACCAGTTTGTGGTGATCTACCTCGACGACATCTTGATTTTCTCCAAGGACCAGGCGGCACATGACAAGCATGTACGACTAGTTTTAGAGCGGCTTCGCGAGCATGGCCTGTACGCGAAGTTGGAGAAGTGTTTTTTCGATAGGGATTCGGTGGAGTTCTTGGGCTACATCGTCTCTCCTGCTGGCGTTTCCATGGACATGCACAAGGTGAAGACCATCGTGGAGTGGGAGAGGCCCAAGTCGGTACGAGATGTACAATGTTTCCTTGGCTTTGCAAACTTCTACAGGCGGTTCATACAGGACTTCTCCAAGCGTGTACTTCCACTCACAGAACTCACCAAGCGCACAGGACTTTTCTCTTGGTCCGACAAGGCGGAACACGCGTTCACAACACTCAAGGACGTTTTCACGACAGCTCCGATTTTAGCACATCCTGACCCTTCTCATCCTTTCTTCATTGAAGCAGATGCCTCGGATTTTGCAGTAGGATCCGCTATCGCAAGTTGGAGAGGACAAGTTGCTTCATCCTGTAGCTTTCACTCTCGTAAGTTCCTGTCGGCGGAGATCAACTACGAGATTCATGACAAGGAACTCAAGGCCATTGTGGATTCGTTTGAGGAGTGGCGGCATTTCCTGGAAGGTGCTGCACATCCTGTACAAGTTCTTACGGATCACAAGAACCTGGAGTACTTTCAAACGGTTCGGGTCCTCAGTCGGCGACAGGCTAGGTGGGCAGAGTTCCTATCACGTTTTGACTTCGTCATCGTCTACAGGCCCGGCTTTCGGAATGGCAAGGCGGACGCATTGTCTAGGCGCTCTTACCTTGCACCAAGCCCGGGCGATCCTGCATTTGACTGTCAAAGGCAAGTGTTGTTGGGTCCTGATCGTTTCCGGCTTGCGGCACTGCAGGTTCATCAGGCTCCAGCAAATTCAACACTCCTACAGGACGTCCGTTCGCAGTTGGCTACAGACGACTTGGCAAAGAATGTGTTCTCACACATTCATCCTGACGTTGCAAGTTCCTCTTCCTCCAGTTCCCGTCCAGACTACAACCTGTTCACCATACAGGATGGACTCCTGTACCGGGAAGGTCTCCTGTACGTTCCTGTTGGTATTTCCAGGACTCGTGTGGTACAGGATTGTCATGATACCCCGGCTACAGGACATTTTGGTGTGGCCAAGACAGTGGATTGGTGACTCGCAACTATTGGTGGCCTGGGTTGCGAGGTTTTGTGGAGAGGTTTGTACGGAGTTGTGACACTTGTAGCAGGTCGAAGATGCCTCATCATGCACCCTCTGGTCTTCTTCGTCCTCTTCCTGTTCCGTCTGCTCCTTGGAGATCCATTTCTATGGATTTCCTCACAGATCTTCCTCCTTCTCGTGGATTTGATGCAGTTCTTGTGGTGGTTGACCGTTTCACCAAGCAGGCTCATTTCCTACCCTGCAACAAGACAGCTACAGGTCAGACAACTGCCGAGTTGGTGATCCGCGAGGTGTTCCGACATCATGGTCTTCCTGAGAGCATTGTTTCCGATCGAGGTCCACAATTCATGTCCAAGTTTTGGCGAGAGCTTCTTCGGAGTCTACAGGTCAAAGCGGATCTTTCTTCAGGATATCACCCACAAACCGATGGGCAGTCCGAACGCACAATTCAGACCTTAGAACAGTATCTTCGTTGCTTCATCAGTTACCAGCAGGACAACTGGTTGGACCTCCTTCCAATGGCGGAGTTTGCCTACAACAACTCCATCCACGCATCTACAGGACAGACACCTTTCTTTGCTCTTACAGGCCACCATCCACGTTTTGACTTTGCTCCTCCCGCTTCTCCTTCTTCCGCTCCTGCAGTACAGGATCGTCTTCAGCATCTTCGGCAGGTACAGGATGATCTCCAGGTTCATCTTCAACAGGCACAGGAACGATACAAGCATCATGCTGATGCTCACCGTCAGCCGGCACCTGCATACAAGATTGGTGATCTCGTGTGGCTTCTTCGTCGACACATTCGCACCAACAGGCCTTCTTCTAAGTTGGATTTTCAACGATTGGGCCCTTATAGGATCGTGGCGGAGGTAAATCCTGTAGCTTTCCGACTCGAGTTACCATCCACGGTGAAACTTCATCCTGTGTTTCACACCTCTTTGTTGGAGCCGTATCATCCTTCTTCTCTTCCGGTCGTGTTTCTTCTCCTCCCCCTCCTGTGGTCATTGACACGGAACCTGAGTACGAAGTGCAGCCATCCTTGACTCTCGTCTTCATCGTCACCAACTCCAATACTTGGTGGATTGGAAAGGGTACCTGCCTACTGATCGCACTTGGGAACCTGCATCCAACTTACTCCATGCTTCTTCCAAGGTTGCTGCCTTCCATCGGCATTATCCTGCTAAACCAGGTCCCAAGACTCGTGGAACTCGTCTTTAGGGAGGAGGTGCTGTCACGACCCGATACAGAATACAGGATTCCGGATACAGGACATGGGTTGCAGGACTTTCCTACAGGATTCCGGATACAGGATATGGGTTGCAGGATTTCCTACAGGATATTCCTACCAGGATTCCGGACACAGGATTCGGTTGCAGGATATTCCTACAGGATATGCCACAGGATATGCCTAGAGGATAAGGGACATGTGGACTCATCTTAGCCTCTGCATGCATGCAATCACTTTTGCATGCATGCAACCACTTTTAGCACTCATGCCTAGATTAGCTCTTGGAGTTGTGAGCATAAAAGCTCCGACCTAATTGTTGTACAATCAGTTACTATCAACACCAGTCTTACTACGATCAATCTCGTCTTGTCTGTTCTTGTCTTTTTCCTGTCTCGCTCCTGTTTCCTGTCTTGCTCCTGGATCCTGTCCTACTCCGGGATCCTGTCCTGTTCCTGTCTTGTTCCTGGATCTTTGTCCTGCGCTTTCCTGTCTTGCTCCCGGATCCTATCCTGATCCTGTCTTGCTCCTAGATCCGTCCTGTTCCTATTTCTAGTTCATGTCCTGCTCTCGGTCCTGTTCCTGAGTCAAGCCTTCATGTCCTTGGAATCCTGTTTTCTTCCTGGTTCCTGGATCGTGGCTTGACACTTAGCTTGGCAAGAAATCAAACATTTCAAGGATGAAGTCAAATCGTCTGAGATCTACAAGGTAGAATGTCTCCTCAAGCTGAGTCTTCTTGACAATCAACTACACATTCTCAAACACATGATCCAGCCCTGCGTAGTAGTTGCTAGTCCCTGTTAAACAGGAAAATCGGAAAATCCCACCTTTTCCTATTTAACCGGTTTCCTTTCTCCTAGCCTTTAAGAAAGGCTACACACTTTCTTTCCTTCAACTCTCCACATTTACATATATTAAAACTCCTTCTCTTAAAGCCACAATGACTGGTCTCCAAAGTCAAGGGCAAGAACGGATTTTGGCTATGCCTTGTTAGATCCATTCATTGAGAGTACACATACATACACACAAGATCTTATAATATGCACCTTTTATTACTAACATGAATACAAGAAACAAAGTGTAGAGAACCTCTATCTCCTGATGGAACTTCAAATGGAGACCCTCTTCTCCTGTTAGAACTTCTTGTGGAGACCTTTTGGAGACCCTTCTCCTTTGCCTTAACTACTCCTTAACTACCCTTCCTCTCACCACGTCATCCTTTTCCTTTCTGAGATTCCTTTTCCTTGTCCTTTTCCTTTTCCTTACTCACATTTTCCTCTCGGTAAGGATTTCCCTCCTTTACAGCCTTTCCTTCCTTTTCCTTACGCACCTTTTCCTCTTCGGTAAGGATTTTCCTCCTTCACAGCCTTTCCTTCCATGCTTATTACAGACCTTCCTACCCTTATTCTCTCTACAGTAGGATGTCCTATGCTCCTAATATTTTACCTTTAACACTGCCCCCTCCTTATTTGTTGTTGTTCCTCACGGCAATCCTATTCCTTTCTTTGGATGTTGATCTTCATGGTACTTAAGTTGCAGCACTTGCTTTCTTGCATCTTGTTCCTTAGGATCAGGATTTACTTTCTTTTCCTGTTCTTGAATAGTTTTTCCTTCATGTCCTTTAGCTTATTTTCTGTGTTTATATTCACTTGCTTTAAAGGATTTATGGTATACACATATGTTATACTTTGAAGTTGTTCTTGCAAATCAATCTTATACAGGATTGCCTTATAAAACTTTTCATGTAATCCAGGTCTGTTGTTTTTCTTCTGTTGAACAGTTTTCTTTCCTTTCAGCACTAGGTGAGGTCAATATATATTAAGATCTTTAAATCAGGATATGATTTCAGGATTTCTATTTCTTCCTGATTATCTAGCCCATTAAACCAATCACATCCTTCTAAAACAAGAGGTCAAAATTTCCTTTTTACCATACCTTTTAGTATGATTATAGATCATTGATTTTCCTTCTCCTTCTTCTTATGTAAGGAGCTACCTGTATCAGCTGTCCAAGCGTGACCTTTACCTCCTGATTGATAGCTTGGTGATATATAGAATCCATTGTTTTATCATGTAATGGAATAATAAAAAACTTTGTTCACCTTTATTATATATCACCTTTGTCTGTACCTTCTAATTTGTTATCAGTCTGACCTTTCTGATCAGGATCCTTCTCCTGCTCATTTACCTTTTCCTGTAACAAATTCTCCTTCTTGTTAGGAATAGTTTCTACCTTTCCTTCTCCATCATAGAGGATTCCTTCTCATTCATTTGAAGAGCTATAACTGCCCTTGCAACGGGTGGATATTCATTTCCTTCCTCTATTTGAATAAGTCGTGTTGTAGGTTGTACATTAGTCATTCTGGTGGAAGTAGGAGGTTGTACATTCCACCTAGGACATTCCCTAGAGATATGTCCTGTTTCCACATGTATAACAAACTTGGGAAGGAAATTCCTATGGTCTTGTCTATTATTGACCTGATTATATTGCTCATTTCTGCCTCTTTGACCTTGATAAGGTCTTGCTTCTCCTCATTGTTTATCATTTCTTTCTATATAGGATGTATCCTTTTGTCGTCCATTGTATGGACCATTTTTCTCTCCTCCTCTCTATTTTCGTAAGGAACATCATTCCTTCTTTTCATAATATCCACTGTTCCTATTCTGATAAGAAACTTCATTTCTTCTGCCTATATATCTTGTTTTCATAAGGAATAGTGTTATCATTCCTATCATTCCCGCGATTCCTGTTAGGTGGGAACCTTCTCGGAGGTGGACGTTCATCCATTCTCCTTCTCTCTCTTATACCAGCCACATTCTAGTTTAGGAAATGTCTGCAGTTTCGGACTACATGTCCTTCCTTTCCACAAATTTGGCATGTAGGCAGTTGCAGCCTACATTCCTCCACAGTAGTACCTTTGCCTTTATCTCCTCCTTAACTGTCATTCCCTTTAAGGTTTTCATTATTTGAGCCAATGCTTTCTTATTTATTGGATATTTACGAACCTTTACTACATCAGCTTCCTCTTCCTCTTCTTTAGAGGATTCTTCTTTTCTTCCATATATTTTCAACTTTCCTTCTGCAATCTTTTCTATTTACCTTCTCTTCTTCTCATATATTTTTAATTGATCAATGAGATCCTCTCTATCCTTTTCATTGATAGTAAGTGCTAGATCTCTATATGGTTTTAGCAACCCTTGTTTATACCACTGCAATAAGGCATCCATCTTTACATATGCCTTACACTTTTTCTCATGTTTCTTAAAAATGTGTATATTCATTTATTTTTCTGTTTTGCCTTGAAGGATAATCCTTAACTTCTCTAAATGTTCCTCCGGCAATTCCTCCTTTCTGAAATACTCCTTAAAAGCATCAGTAACCTTCTTATAATCCTCTCTGACTTCCTTTTCTAAATCATAATACCAGTCAGAGGCATTTCCTTTCAATGTATGTGGAAATATAAGCAGCCTTTCTGCATCCGTCACCTTATACAGTTTACTACCTCTTCAAACTGTTGTAAGTGCCTTTTCGGATTTTCTTTCTTTCCTGCAAAGAATGTGGAATACATCACCGTACCCCAAACATTCCCGGGAAAAGTGCCATATTTGTAATAACCCTTTGCTCTGGTGTATTTCCTCTTACACCTTCCTCCCTTCCTCTTCGGGAGTTCTCAGGAGATCCTTCTCCTTGCAATCTCGGTCTATGAACAGGCACTCCTTCTGTTCCTCTCACAGTCTCCTCTAAACCAGCTATTTGATACTGCCTCCAATTCTCTGGATCAGCCTCAGATTTCTGTATTGTTTCTGCAATATTCTCTACTATCTTACCAAGGATATTTTGACGTCTATTTTCGTCAGTTTCAGGTTGCTGTTGGGCAGCCACTCTATTGGCCTGCCTTTGGTTCCTTTGATCAGCTAAGGTTGGATCAGGACGATGGTTCCTCCAAGGTTCCATTCATTCTTCTCCTTTATACATCCGGCTCTACACCTTCTGAGCCTTTTTCAGAATGAGAATTCTATCTTTTTAGCCTCTTTTCTCAATGAATGCTAACACTACAATGGTGAAATCCCTCTGTGGTCGCCAAATGTTAAACAAGAAAACCGAAAATCCCACCTTTTCCTGTTTAACCGGTTTCCTTTCTCCTAGCCTTTAAGAAAGGCTACACACTTTCTTTCCTTCAACTCTCCACATTTACATATATTAAAACTCCTTCTTTCAAAGCCACAATGACTGGTCTCCGAAGTCAAGGGCAAGAACGGATTTTAGCTATTGCCTTGTTAGATCCATTCATTGAGAGTACACATACATACACATAAGATCTTATAATATGCACCTTTCATTACTAACATGAATACAAGAGACAAAGTGTAGAGAACCTCTATCTCCTGCTGGAACTTCAAATGGAGACCCTCTTCTCCTGTTAGAACTTCTTGTGGAGACCCTTTTGGAGACCCCTTCTCCTTTGCCTTAACTACTCCTTAACTACCCTTCCTCTCGCCACGTCATCCTTTTCCTTTCCGAGATTTCCTTTTTCTTTTCCTTTTCCTTACTCACATTTTCCTCTCGGTAAGGATTTTCCTCCTTTATAGCCTTTCCTTCCTTTCCTTACGCACCTTTTCCTCTTGATAAGGATTTTCCTCCTTCACAGCCTTTCCTTCCATGTTTATTATAGACCTTCCTACCCTTATTCTCTCTACAGTAGGATGTCCTATGCTCCTAATATTTTACCTTTAACAGTCCTCAAACTCGTATGGATGCATGGGTATCGTACTTAGATTGAGCTCCTCCACCAACTTCACCGACACGAAGTTGTCCAAACTAGCATTGTTTATCAAAATGCTCACCGAACGGTCTCCCAAGAGTCCATGCAATAGGATCACTTGGCTTGAAACAAGGCTACTCCTTTGGCTTATTCCAAATGCAGTTCAACTATCGAGCAGTTATCGAAAGAAACTTTTTTCCCGCTCATGCACTAGCTGTGTGCTCTACCTCGTTCAGTTTCTTCACTGTCTCCTTTTCTTGAACATTGTCCGCCACCAAGACTTAGAGTGACCAATGTTGCCACCCTTTTGTGACTTTGGATAGTTCCTTAGCACGTGACCCGCTTCTCTATAGTTGAAACACTTGAACAATTTCATGATCGTCTTCTTCCGCTCCTTTCCAAGATGCCGAAAATCTTTGCAACACACAAACTTTAGATGTTTGGAAGATTCACTTGGAATAGGAGAAGAATTGCATTCAAGCCACTTGCAACTAGATTGATCCTCCCTATGTTCATCATACAACTCCCGTGCATAGTTGAACAAACCCTTGAGATCCTTAGTTTGGACTTGTGCCTTGAGATGCTTTCGCATATTCTTGCTTTGAAAACCATCAATAAAGTAATCCTTCTAGAGGTCGACTGGTAAATTCGGCACATAGACAAGTAATTGACTTAGCTTCTCGATGTAGGTCTCTAGGCTCATATCCCTTGTCTGTTGGAAATGCCAAAGATCCACTTGAGCATGTGAGGCATCATACATCAATGCAAACTCCTTCCTAAACAACTACTCAACTCAACCAGTGATGCAATTGCCGGTTGCTGAGCTACTACACATTGATTTTGAATGTGTGTTAGCCATCATGAAGCACGATCTTTCAAAGCCACTTCCAGAGTAATGAGAGCTGACCCCTCATCAACACCCTAAGCCATCAACAACTTCCTAGTTGTTGCCATCTAGTTAATCGCTTCATTAGCATGACCTTCCCCATTGAATTCTGACACCTGGAGCCTTTCGAGAATACGGTTGTGTTTCCCTTGAGGATCACTCTCCAAAATGTCCAATCATCCATGAACCTCATCCACAAGCTGGTTGAGGTTCTAATTCAACATCCAAATCTCATGAACCAAGTCGGGCAAGGTGAAATCTATGTTTTCAAGAGGATACTCCCCATCCTGGTAACACCCATCATCTCCATAACGCTCCTCATTAGTCCCAAAAGTAGACATGGCTCTGATAAACTCCTAGGCTGCTGACCAACTTGCTTAGAGAAAGCACCAACAGAGGCCTAGCTAACCACCCAACCTTTAAGCCCCCTACATGAGACTTACCCCTGAGCAACCTCTTGGTACTCTCTGCTATAGTCCCCTTTGTTCCAGCCGCCTTAGGTTACATGTACCAACCTTTTAGGGCTATAATTAGCTTAGGGGAATATATCGAGCATCGCCTTATCCAACCCTAAACCAGTTTAGACCACATCTCCTAAACAATGGCCCTAACCACAGTGGGAGTTAGTTTTTTGTTTTGTAGTTAATAATGCCAAAATTTAACCCGAAGGGCCAACACGTGGCAATACATGGTTGCCAAACAGCCATTTAGGGTCAACACCATGTATGAGCAACACTAGGTCTTCCAAGATGACCCCAAGAGTTTGACTCAGATACTTAAATAGGCATAAGACCCCTAGAATGATTACTCTCCAAACCCTAGAGGATAACCAAGTAAACTTTAGGATCCTACCTTAGAAGACCTAGACAAGCTCATGCTCTAACCCCACTAAGGAGGTGTGTCCTACACATACCCCTATGACAAAGCTAAGGCATTATCACTTATCCCTTAAGGAATCACCTTCGTCCGGGAGTATAACCCCTTTTGGGCAATAAGAGGTACCTTGATTCATAATTAACCCTTAAGGTTTTGAATGGCCAAGTCATACTCTAGACCGAAGGTTAATACTTAATGAGAATATGAGTGTGTGCCAAAGGCAGACACAAGTGTTCTGTTAAGTAAGCTCTCCCAAGGCTAGGTTTAAATAACCCTAAGTACACAACCTTGCAAGTGCCTCACGAATGGACTCTTGTTAACGAACTTAGGTTGTTCAACCCTTGAATCCCAAGGGGAAGACCCCCTTAGCCAGGTGTGTTAATAGTACATCCAATTAAAAGACCCAACCTCCCTTAAGCAAATGCTTAAGGCTTAGCACCCTAATGTGAACACAAACATACCTACCTACTAGCCCCTTGGCATTGAGCTCATGAAACAATCCTAAAGGGCATGCCTCGGGCGTTGTACCGTGTGCCATTTAGCCTAGTGTCACATCTTTATGTGACACTATTTTCTAAGATGTGGGCTATCACACTATATTCTCTTAGATTCAAGAGTTACATTAGGCGCCATGAACGTGGCTCTCAAATGTCAACTCTAAAACCCCTTTGTGAATCCTCAGGAATTTGATAAAGAAAACTTGTCTACTAAAATCTTATGCCTGTTACAACCTGATACAGAATACATGATATACCTACAGGATATGCCTACAAGATATGCTTATAGGATATACCTACAAGATAAGGACATTATTTTTAGCTCATGCCTAAATTAGCTTTTGGAGTTGTGAGTATAAAAGCTCCGACCTAATTGTTGTACAAATAGTTATTATCAACTAGTCATTATATAATCATTCTTGTCTTTTCCTTGCTCTTACCTTGCTCTTAAGTCAAGCCTCCTTGTTCTTATCTGCTTTTGGGTCATGGCTTGACAGTTTGATAGTAACTACTATCATAGCTCCTCGATTTTCAGTTACTTTTTTTTTTTTTCCTTGGTTCTTCTCCCTTGTTTCCTCCTCTTTTCTTTTCACAGATCATGGCACCAACACGGTGCATGCAACTACTGATGCATCCTCCAAAGCTGCTGCGCAGGCTCTCTTTCAAGCATTCATGGTTTCCTTTCCATCGAACTCTTCTTTGAAGTTGAATATCAGCATGTCGGAGAAGTTCAATAGCAATTGAGCCAAGTTTCAAGGTTTCATGAATCAGATCAGGCTTTTAATCCGCATGCAACCGCCTTGCTACTCTACTAATGCACAAAAGGTTAACCTTTTGGCATTCTTACTAGTTGGATCCCCACGAGCTTGGGTTGCCCCTTTGTTGAAGCATGACGACCCATTGATGAAAGACTTTAAAGGATTCATATTTGCCTTTGAAGCCTTCTTTGGAAATCCCAATAAGTATCATTCCGCATGCACAAAGTTAAGGAAGTTCGCACAAGGATTTCAACCAATTTCCGTCTATGCAATCAAATTTCAGCAATTTTGTACAAACATTCTATAGGATGAGACTGCATTGATCGAGCACTTTCATTTTGGGTTGAGGGATGACGTGAAGGACCTTCTCCTTACGTTACCGGATGCCCAAACCTTAGTGGAGATCATGCAACATGCCATTCGTTGCGACAAACCGTTTGTTCGAGCGTCATTAGGAAAAATCCCGTCAACAGTTCCTGGAAGCCAATCCTGTAGCTATAACACATGTTCCTACATCATCTTTTGGAGTAGTTCCTATAGAGGTCGACAAATACAAGCATGGTCGACTTTCAACTACTAAGAAGTAACGTCGTCGCGGTGAGAACTTATGCTTGTATTGTGGTGAAGCAGGACACAAGGTGGCAGAATGTCATATTAAAGCTAGAAAGTTCAAGATGTGTGAGGTTGAAGCTGAAGTTTAGTCGAAAAACTTCAATGTCCACTTCGTCTAGGAGCCGCGAAGTTGGACATAGCGCATATTCCATTGGTGTTGTTCACACCATTCCATCACTCAAGATTTCTGTACACATTCACCTCAATAATCGAGAGTTTAAGGAGTCTACCCTATTAGACACTGGTGTGAATGCATGCTTCATGGATGACACTTTTGCAGCTCAGCATGGCATTCTGGTGGTAAAGTTGAAGCGTGTAGTTTTGTAGAGGTTGCAGATGGTCGTCTGATTGCTTATGGCGCAGTTACCCATGCTACCACACCTCTCTTGCACCCATGGCGCATTCAATTGTTTAATTTCTTTCAACTTGATCAAGACTCGGCCGACTCCCATTGTTTTGGACATACCATGGTTCGTGGTTGCAAATCCTCAGATCAACTAGAGGTCTAGGACGCTCAAATTTTCCTCTCCGGCAGCCATGATCAATCCTATACCTTCTTGCGTGCAAGATATGACCTTAGTATCTGAGGCAATATAAGCTACAGAATTGACCATGCCTACTCATGTATCAATGTCGAAGATTCCTCCTCGACAGGATCCATCTCCTGTCAATTCGTCAGCACATTCACAAGCTCTCCTCACTCCTGTGCAGTTATGGACTTTTGTACATGGTTTTTCCAATCCTGTACACTCATTAACATCAGCACATGTTTTCCCCAATTTTGCCTCTTTTCTTCTATTCCATTCCCCAAGATCCTTCATTTTTTTCATTCACAGCTCTGTCCTTCTCCTCCCCGCGTTCTTACCACTACTATGCATGAACTTGCCACTAATCCTGCTCCTTTTTATTTTTTTGCTTTTCAAGTAACTCCTACATTTTCTTTTACCTCCCATGTATCTGACTCTCCTGTTTTTCAATCTCTTTCTCTTTTTCTTACTTTTTCCCTGCCATTCAAGTATCACTCCTTTCATGACATTTTTAATAAGCATAAGGCTGCAGTTCTTTTTATTCATAGGTCCTACGATTGTTACATCGATCTTGCGGAGGGGAAGACTCCACCGTTGGGGCCGATTTATGCACTGTCACCTATAAAATTGGAGTTCTTCACCAGTAAATCAAGGACAACTTGACATCCGGCTTCATTTGTCACTCAAAGTCCCCTGTAGAAGCATCTATCTTCTTTGTCAAGAAGAAAGATGGGAGTTTGCATTTGGTTGTGGACTACAAAGGTTTGAATCAAGTCACCATCTGGAATTGGTACCCGTTGCTATTGATCCAGGAACTTCTCGATCGGCTACGAGGAGCAAAGGTGTTCACGAAGATCGTTGTATGGATTCGTCTAGGCAATGAGTGAAAGATTGCCCTTTGTATAAGGTATGGACACTTTAAGTACATGGTGATGCCTTTCGAACTTACAAATGCCCCAGTTGTGTTTCAACACATGATGAACGACATCTTTCACGACTTCTTGGACCAGTTGTGGTGATATACCTCGATGACATTCTGATTTTCTTCAAGGACCAGGCGGCACATGACAAACATGTATAACTAATTATATAGAAACTTCGTGAGCATGGCTTATATGCGAAGTTGGAGAAGTGTTTTTTCAGTAGGGATATTGTGGAGTTCTTGGGCTACATCATCTCTCCTACCGGCGTTTAATGGACATGCACAAAGTGAAGACTGTCGTGGAGTGGGAGAGGCCTAAGTATGTACGAGACGTACAATGTTTTTTTAGCTTTGCAAATTTCTACAGGCGAATCATACAGGGCTTCTCCAAGCGTGTACTTCAATTCACAGAACTCACCAAGCACACAAGGGATTTCTCTTTGTCTAACAAGCAGAACATGCATTCACAGCACTCAATGATGCCTTCACAACAGCTCCAATTTTAACATATCCTGATCCTCTCATCCTTTCTTCGTTGAAGCAAATGCTTCGGACTTTGCAGTAGGTTTTATCCTATCACAAGTTGGAGAAGACAAGTTACTCCATCTTATAGCCTTTCACTCTCGTAAGTTCCTTTTGGTAAAGATCAATTACAAGATTCATGACAAGGAACTCAAGGCCATTGTGGATTTCGTTAAGAAGTGGTGGCACTTCTTGGAAGGTGCTGTGCATCCTGTACAAGTTCTTACATATCACAAGAACCTTGAGTTTTTTAAACGGGTCGAGTTCTTAGTTGGCGACAGGCTAGGTGGCGGAATTCCTATCACTTTTTGATTTTGACATCGTCTACATGCCTGGTTTTGGAATGGCAAAGCAAATGCATTGTCTAGGCATTCTTACTTTGCACCAACCCTGGGTGATCCTGCATACAACTATCAAAAGCAAGTGTTGTTGGGTCCTGATGGATTTCGGATTGCGACACTACAGTTCATTAGGCTCCAGCAAATTCAACATTTCTACAAGGCATCCATTTGCAATTGGCTACAAACAACTTGGCAAAAAATGTGTTCTCACACATTAGTCCTGACATCGCAAGCTCCTCTTCCTCCAATTCTCATACAGACTACAAACTGTTTGCCATACAAGAACGGACTCCTATACTGGGAGAGTCTCCTGTACATTCTTGTTGGTGTTTACATGACTCATGTGGTACAGGATTGTCATAATACCCCACTACAAGACATTTTGGTGTGGTCAAGATAGTTGAGTTGATGACTTACAACTATTGGTGGCCTGGGTTGCAAGGTTTTGTGGAAAAGTTTATATGGAGTTATGACACTTGCAGCAAGTCGAAGATGCCTCGTCATGCGCTCTTAGTCTTCTTCGTTCTCTTTTTATTCCCTCTGCTCCTTGAAGATCCATTTCTATGGATTTCTTCATAGATTTTCCTCCTTCTCGTGGATTTGATGCAGTTCTTGTGGTGGTTGATTGTTTCACCAAATAGGCTCATTTCCTACCCTGTAACAAGATGGCTACAAGCTAGACAACTGGTAAGTTGGTGATCCATGAAGTGTTCCAACATCATGGTCTTCTTAAGAGTATTGTTTCTAATCGAGGCTTATAATTCATGTTCAGATTTTGATGAGAGCTTATTCGGAATTTACAAGTTAAAACGGATCTTTCTTCAGGATATCATCCGCAAACTGATGGGCAGTCAAAACGCACGATTCAAACCATGGAGCAGTATCTTTGCTACTTCATCAGTTACCAATAGGACAACTAGTTGGACCTCTTTCTATGGCAGAGTCTTACAACAACTCCGTTCATGCATCTACAGGCTAGACACCTTTTTTTGCTCCTACAGGCTACCATCCACTTTTGACTTTGCTCCTCATGCTTCTCCTTCCGCTCCTGCAGTACAGGATTGTCTCTAGCATCTTTGTCAGGTACATGATGATCTCTGAGTTCATTTTTAATAAGCACAGGAATGGTACAAGTGTCATGCTGATGCTCATCATCAATTGGCACCTACATACAAGGTTGGTGATTTCATGTGGTTTTTCGTCAATATATCTGCACCAACATGCCTTCTTCTAAGTTGGATTTTTAAGGATTGGGCCCTTACAGGATTGTGGCTAAAGTCAATCATGTAACTTTCTAATTAGAGCTACCATCTACTGTGAAACTTTATTATGTGTTTCACACCTCTTTGTTGGAACCATATCATCCTTCTTCTCATCCTGGTCGTACTTCTTCTTCTCCCCCTCATGTGGTCATTGACGATGAGCCTGGGTATGAAGTTGCAGCCATCCTTGATTCTCGTCTTCATCGCCGCCAACTTTAATACTTGGTGGATTGAAAAGGTTATTTGCCTATTGATCGCACTTGGAACCTGCATCCAATTTACTTCATGTTTCTTTCAAGGTTGCTACTTTTTATTAATGTTATCTTACTAAACTAGGTCCCAGGACTCGTAGAACTCGTTCTCAAGGAGGAGTGCTGTCACGACCTGATACAAAATACATGATATGCCTACAGGATATACCTACATGACATACCTACATGATATGTCTATAGGATATGCTTACAGGATATACCTACAGGATAAGAGACATTATTTTTAGCTCATGTCTAGATTAGCTCTTGGAGTTGTGAGTATAAAAGTTCCGACTTAATTGTTGTACAAATAGTTACTATCAACATCAGTGATTATACGATCAATCTTGTCATGTTCCTTGTTCTTGTTTTGTTCCTTGCTCTTGAGTTAAGCCTCCTTGTTCTTATCTTCCCATAGTTAGACAAGGACACAAATGTACCCTACTTAACTGTGAGTGTATTCCTAACTTGATGTGGAAGAAAAGGCTAAAGACATGCTTTAACCTCTGACTATTGGAACATGTAGTCCAACAAGATCTCCTAAATATGGATTCACCAATGTTAAGGGTAGGCTACCCTAAAGGTGGGAGATAACCCTATTGTTTGGAAGTGAGGTGGCACAACAGAGGGTTGTGCCTTGACGACACAAGTTAAAACTTGCATTAGTAAAAGAATAACAAGCTCAGTCATGAACCCAGAAACTCTCACTACATATCCTAATTAATATATGTGACAAAGGCCTCTTCCCATATTTTCCTATTTTGTAAAGTGGGCTAGCACAGAATCTAATTCCTAATGAAAATAAATTTGATGAGTTTAACCTAATGACTCATTAATCCCTAAATCCTAGGTTATGACAACCCTAGGATATTTTTACTCATATCCAACATGTTAAACTCAATAAAACTAACAATAATCTAACAAAAACATAGAAAACAAAGGTAAGAGTTTTCTAAATAGAAGTATTAGATTTGCCTAGAATTTCTTATAAATACCTAACGACGGCCGACTATCATTAAATACCCAAGTGCACTAAGCATGCTTATTTCCTACAATACCTATAACTTATCAACATAGTTTGATAAGTAATAATAATCAATGTTTAAAATAAGGATAGAGTCATAGTAAAAAACTATGACAAATAAAGTACACCCACATATATAATTGAACCTAAATGTTCAAATGTTGGTCCATCCCTATGACATTGTCTCTTTTATCTCGAAATATCCTAAGAAACTTGGAAAGGCATCAAATCAGTACACAAAGAAATTCATTAGAAAGAGCACACAAAGTCATATGTCTGGTATGTCTCATGGTGGCAACTCATGAATAACATGATTGTTTCACCTTTGGAACACTTATTTTAATTACATATGATGAAGATGATTTGAACAAAGTGTACTTAATACAAGCTCATTAAAATAATCTAGAAAGTATTTAAGTAACAATATATTTAAATACTTACTTTTTGTTTGGTGCAAACGTCATGAATATATATCTCAACAATGGCAACATGGTAATCTAATTGTTTAATAATTAATTAATATAATACATGTTAATTATAAAAAAGCATATAATAGTATCTCATATGCAATTGCGAGATGTTTATTTCTTTGTGAACATGTTTGAGGTATAGATGCACCCCTTGCATGCACATGTACAATATCATGTGTAAGTGGATGTAAAGAAAAACGTTTTCATTCACCACTCTACAGTATCGAAGTACGAGGTTTACATTATACTGTTCGGAGTGATTGTAAAAAGCTGAAAGATATGTTTCTCTCTTTTTACAATGCTACGGTTGTAAAGCAAAGTGCATATTTAGGTCTCAATTATTATCCATAAATGACTTTTAGTAGTTATTTCATTTTCTGTCTTGGTTTGCATTTACTCACCTCAACGTTTTAAACCATGAACACCGAATTGTATGGATGATGATGTCAGCGCAAAAATAGCCCTCCCTTGATGAGTTAATTATGTTTATTAACCATGGTAATAGGTCATACCCTGTTAGTACACAATAGTTTCCATTTGAAGGGACTTGGCATGTCGAGTTGACGGGCTTATGAAGTATAAGAAACAGTATCAGCTGTTAAACGTTTTTTGGCTTCACACACACACACACACGCACACGCACACGATCCTGTAATACGAGAATAGATTGATATTGATAGTGTATCTGCTGATCAAACGGCCAGGAGTTCATGACCCAAAGATGATAGAGATATTAAAAATCAACATCAGTGTTGACATGCTCAACAAGGTCTCTCTTAGTGATGATGTGTCCGATTGTCTGATTCACGAGTGTCTCCAGTCTCTCACCGGTCTTTTGATTCGGTCCGCAATGGGCTTCAAGTCGGATCATCACAGAGAGCATTGTGGAGGTCATCGTTGATGTACAGAAGTGGCAGATGATGCAGGGAATCAGTCACGGTCGATTCAGCACCGTTGAAAGCCTCCACGATCACCGCCTTGGCATCCTGCAAAGCCGTCATACACCCACGCAGTACTTCGAGTGGATCCGCCATATTGCTCCTGCCTGCAAACACATTTCATGAGTTTGCAAATTGATAGTTCAAAAAAAACTAGCTATAAACTATAGAATGGCATTTACAGTCATATATTATCACTCGTAAACAAACAACAAACAATGAGAAAGCTGTATAAAATTAGAAAGCTAAACCGTAAAATTAAAACATCTGATGTAGAGAAATAAAACTGGAAATTTCTTCATGGTAATCAAAGAAATACTCTAAAAAGAAATAGAAAGCAACTAATCGTATAAAGGAGGAACTCTATTTAGAAACGATTAAGAACTATAAATATACTGATAGCACTCTGGAAGAGAGACACAAGACTTAGGTTTTATAAAAACAACCCAGTAATATATACATGCAGTTGGTATTTAAAAACTATTATAAATTAAATTATAATTTAAAATGTAAGCTGGCAAAGAGATAGCAACATGTAAAACGTATCCATACACAAGTTGGTTGCCGGTAAACGGGTACAGATTCCTTCTTTTTGCTACGTAAACAATGGCTTAACATTTCGTTACACACCATTAACGTTAACCTAACATACATGGAAAGATGCATGCATTTGTTAAGCTGTATAAGAGAGGACTCTGAGGATACCAAACCATCCGTATTCGGTCCTTATAATATACAAATTATGTTAATGACAGAATCTGCATATACATACAATGAATTGGAGATCATCGGACGCATCATCACTGACAGACTCGTTAGGTAACCTTACTGAATATTTAAATTATCAGTTCTAATTTAATGTATTGGGTTAAGAGGTAACTTAATAATAATGGGTCATTTAATAATTATGAGTAAACTTAGCAGACATGAACACTAAAACCAAAAACAAAACATTGTAGTTGATGATATTAAAGAATTTGAGTATAAATAAAGATTATTTTTGACAAAGATATATATATATATATATATATATATATATAATATAATATTAAAAAAATAATAAACATATAGAATTATAATTATATAACATTGTATGAAAAATTAAAGTAGAATTTGTAAATATAAATTTCTTTAAGTTTTATAAAGTTTTTTTTTATCTTTATTGGAAATTGTTAAAACATATTGTGTCATATGAATGTTAATTTTACTTTAAATGTTTTTAATTATATTTAACATTAAAAACATTGTTAATGCCTAAACAAAGTTAATATTTTAATGCTTAAGGATATTTTATTTTAACATACCCACCAATTAAACAATTTATTTTTTATAGTCTTATATTTATTAATAAAATATTAAATAATGTTTAATAAAGAGTATTAAAAGGGTTAACTCATGAAAAATATACTAAAAAATATAATAATTAGTTTAAACTGAGAAATGTTGCTCTCAATATATTAATTAAAAAATAATTTCCTAATTTAATCTTATCTATAATAATAAACTTTTAATAATTATTATAAATAAATTCTTAATTAAGCACTATAAGTACATTACTCATAGAAACTACAAATTGTTCAATCATAATTTGTTTAATTACAAATAAAATTGAAAGCCGTCCGCTCACAGTTCATAACATAGAACTAACATAATTAAAAAACAAATTAAAATTACATAATTTAAATGTATTAAATATTATTAATTATATAATTAAAATAATTATTAAAATATTAAAATTAAAATAAAATCTCAAATTGTTTAATTAATGTACTAATATATATAAAAGATAAAAAAGATTTAACAAAACAAATTCCACAAGCTACTTATGGTATGTGATGTACAAGCATGTGTTCTACAACTTCAAATTATCACAATTTTTTATAATGTTTTGTTAACATTACAATTTGAAAATTTCTTTACCCTTTTAATTAATGACTTAAACATCTACATATAATACATATTCATATATGTAATATACACATATACACCCTGTTTAATTAAAAATATATTACTTTTTCTTAAATCAAAAATGTATCATATACTTTATTAAGTTTTAAACTAAGAGAGGTTATTGGTAATTAATTAAACTATATATGTGTTTTAGTATTTTAATTACAGACAAGAGCATTCATTGTCATAATTAATTAATAATAATTTAAGATGATATTTAATAATTAATATCAATATTCAATATATAAATGCATGTAAAGTTCTTTAGTTTTTGACTATTTGAAATAAACTAAATATATTTATACATAAATGTATACATATATATGTGTTTTATGCACATTTGTGGTGTTTTTTGAATATAATATATTTTCACATTTAATTTGAAATGGGCATCAAATGGAAATATAAAATAAATATTAATTGATATTTAAGTTTTAATTCTTAACTAATTATTTAATAAATATATATTTAAATCTTTTTTTAAACATATATTATTCTAAAAACATTCCTTTAATATTAAAAAATACTAATTAAATATTTAAAATTATTAATATTATTAAGAAATGGGACTATAAATGTACCATTTTAGTTACAACGTGCTTACAATTTATAAACATATCTAAAAGAATTAAAAAAAAAAAATGCTACAAATGTTAATATATAATTATTTATACATACAGTACACATTCATTGAGAATATACTAGAGTAATTAAAAAATATTATCATTAATTAAGAAACGCTTAACCAACCATAATTACATCTCGAAGACTTAAACTGTTCCTCATCTGTCCTCTCCCAACACCCCATTCCCCTTTCGCATCATCGTCACAAACTCATTGTAGTCAATGCGACCATCCTGTATTAATCATATATAACCAATAATTATGCACCCCACACACAACACACACATGTATATATTATATAAGAGAGAGAGAGAGATTTAGTATAAAAACAAAACACATACCAACATATGTATGCATGTGTAATGAATATGTATACTATAAACGAGGTCATAAAGATAACGGAGGTCCATGAAGTGCATGCATACTTGTAAAGTAGCACTATTATTCAAAGACTACAAACACACACACACACACACACATAATATAAACGTATAATATATGAATTACTATTTTTAATATACAATATATATATATATATGTGTGTGTGTGTGTGCGTGCGGGTGTGTAAACTTACATTATCTGTGTCAATCTCACGCAACATTTCCTCCAGATAATCGTCGGTCATGTAATGCTCCTTACACGCAGTTGAATCTCGTCAATTGTAATATACCCGCTGCTATCCTTGTCAAAGTATGAGAATGCAGCAAATAAATTCTCTTCCCGCTCAATTTTATTCAAATGTAATGTTGCAGTTATAACTCTGTACTCTATTGTCCCATTCTTGTCTAAAATCAGCCTGTAAAATATTAATTATTAATCAATAAAAAGAAATTATAACCTTTGAACATCCCATTATTCCCCCCCCCCCCCACACACACACAACTTATCCTAGTCTCTCTCTCTCTCACACACAACTTATCCTAGTCTCTCTCTCTCTCTCACACACAACACACACTTACAGCGTCCATTAGAGCGTGTATTTCTTGATTCCATAAGGTTAGAACCAACTGTGCAAGGCCGTCTTTTAGCTCATCAAACGTAATTGCCCCACTACCATCTGCATCCATCATCTAAACATTTCCTTTAGACCGCAATCTCGTCCTCTGTACACCCTCTCTGCAATCACCTACAGAAAATAAATGATTATTAATATAATAAGAAATGTTTGATTAATATATATTTTAATATATAAAAGCATCTCATCAACAGAATACATAGCACGTACATTAACACTAAGTAGTTAATAAGATTAATACAAACTAAAGGTGTGATTAATTAATAAGTGAATGAAAAAAAACTTACCTGAGAGCAATTTTTTTAATCTTGTTCATGGCTGAGAAATGCTTCAAACGAGAAAGGACAGCTGAATCGATCGGTGCATCTGGTGCCACACCCTCCTCCATAATCCATGGATGAGCTAGAAAATTTAGCAAATATAATTTATTTTATATTATTAATAAAATTAACAATATCATAATTAAATTAAAAATCAATTTATTTAAAATATCTATATTTGACTTTTTACTAAGTTTGAATAGCTCGAAACTATGATAAGTAAAAACTTTAGCTAATTAATAAATTTTTAAACTCAAAACTACTATATCTTGACATAATATAATAATATGAGAAGTGCAGATAATTGACTTATTACAATCAAATTCTAAAACTTAATTTGAGTTTGTTATTACGAAGTGTTACCTGTGATAGTTCAACCAAACTGATTTAAATTAATATAGTTAATATTAATCTAGTATTTATTTTAATTTAATTTGACTTACTTAAAACTTCTTGAGCTTTTAGCCGCCTACTAGGATTTCTGGTTAGCATTTTACGTATTAAATCCTTGGCACTCTCGGAAACCTTTGGCCATGGATCCGAATCAAAGTCTATCTCTCCTGTAACACTTGCTCGAATATTCCTTGCTCCGTTTCTAGATTATGAAAGAAAGATTTAATTTATTAAAGCTAAATTAAAATGATTATTAATTATATCAAATAATACCAAAAGTAACCACTTCAGTTTGAGAGAGAGAGAGAGAGAGAGAGAGAGAGAGGAGGGAGGGGAGGAGGAGAGAGAGACCTGCCCAGAAGGGAGGAACGCCACTAAGTAGAATGTACAGTATAACACCAGCACTCCATACATCAGCCTCTGTCCGTAACTCTTCCGTAGAACCTCCGGGCCACATAATACGGACTCCCTACTACATCCTTAAACACTTCCCCTGTTCATATTAAATATTATTATGACTTGGAATAAATTAATGTTGATTTATCGTAGTGCATATATTGCAAACTGCACATACAGAACATATACATATATATAACATCGCCCATACCTACATATACAATCATAAGTTTATATTCTTATTAATAACAAGTTTAATAAGTTTTATTAATGATAATCTATTAACTACGTAACTATGTATGACAACTGTGAACTGGATAGTCCACAACCACACACACACACACACACACACATGACACACACGTATATTCACGTTCCTGTTGACTACGTGATTAATAATTTTTAGGTCATGTATCAAAAGACTACACACGCACGCACATAAAAACATTAAGCTTTGTCGTATTGTTTTGGCTCAACGTGCATTACTTAGCACGATGAAGGCCACGATTGTGTATATATATACACAATAAAACAAAACGTTAAATAATATATAGAAACAGACAATTCCTATACGACAGCTTGAATGGGATCCGATCCGGTGCATAAAAAAAATAAATTAATACTACTAAACAAATGCTAGGAACTACATAAGAAAAACCTGATAACTAGTTATGAACATGTCGACGTATATTAATAGCTAAAAACACATGCACTACACTTTAAACAGGGTGGAGAATCACGTAACACTTCCCTATTGATTAGTAAAATTATCATTACAATAACAATAATTAAGACATATTAGAATAAATATTGTTAGTGCATGACAATCCACGTAAGACCTGGTAACTATATAACACCGTATTATGTGTCATATTAAAATGGAACGTGTTAATATATCATACATGAACCTGGTAATTATGAAGATATATACAATGTTTAATATACTAATTAGTATACAGAAAACCGCATATACACATGATATTATGACCATATCAACATATATACATATGAATAAGATACTAATTAAGTTAATATAAGATTAAAAGACGTGACAAACCGAAAACACACCGCACACACACACACACACACACAGAGAGAAGAGAGAGAGAGAGAGAGAGAGAGAGAGAGAGAGAATAAAACTACAGAATGCATATGCATGCACAAAACTAATGAGTATAACCAAGTTAATATTTATACTAACGTGGTTGGAAAAACAACGATAATCCAGAAGCAGACACAGACACACAAGATTATACATATTAACCACACAGACACACACAAGAATATACATATAACTACACACACACGTTATGGACATAGATAAATGTATATACATAGTAAGGATAATTATGCTACTAACCTGGATGGAAGAACACGGATAATCCGAAATCAGTGGCTTTAAGCGGTGCATCTTCATCAGAATTAGCGAGTAAGAAGTTCTCAGGCTTTAAATCCCTGTGCATAACCCCAAGAGAGTGCACGCTACCACCACACCCACAATTGTACGTGTTAACTGTGCAGCTTTACGTTCACTGTAATGACCCCTTTGTATGATTCTGTCAAATAGTTCACCTCCTGCACATAACTCCATTACAAGTGTACACAGCTCGCATCCTGTATAAAATAATAAATGATTACTATATAAAAAGTTTAGAATTTAAAAAATATATGAAGTTTATTATTGGAACAATATATAAACGAAGCTCATTGTTAAAGCAGTGCATAAAACTGGAATAAATTTATGTGAAGCTTTGCTAGTATTATAGTTAAGATAATTACTATTGCTGATATCAATATACGGCTCAATGTTAATGTACACCATTGCTAATCTTCATATGATATATACAATTTAACACTGAACTAATATACTAGGTTTTCATGGCGAAATAATATTATATATAAAGTTTGAAATCATCAGTAGTAAGTGATTAACCATCTTTACATTAAACTAGTTAGTCTTCAACAGAAATAATAAAGATGTACATCAAACACACACACACAGAGAGAGAGAAGAGAGAGAGAGAGAGAGAGAGAATTTTATACTAAAACTAAAACCGGTACCAGCTTAATAGTAATGATAAATCATGCTATATATAGATCTGTATATATATTATATTACCTCATATGCACCCTTGATCTCCACAACGTTTGGATGCTCAGATAAGTGATGCATTATATGAATTTCTCTGCAATAATAACAGCAGTAATGATTTAATAACACGAAGTAACAAATGCTGCACACACACATACACATAGTGCACATATATATAGAGATTTAATAACACGTGTATAAATGTATTAAACTTTCATGACTTATTGTAACCCTTTTATGTCAGTTTTCATAATGAAGATAAAAAGGGTGAAGGGTGGAAAACTGACATAAAAGAGTACATGTATACCTGCGAACGTCTTCAACATCTTCTAAAGAGATGAGCTTCCTCTTGGGGATGGATTTACAGGCATATAACTTGCCCGTGGCCTTCTCTGTACACAGATAAGTAGTTCCAAACTGGCCTTGTCCGAGCTTGCGTCCAAGCACATACAAATCCTTGACGTTCTCGGTCCTCCGTCCGAGAACGGACGCTGTTAACCCGCCCTGCCTCGGTGATACAAGTGCACCACTGTGTAGCATCCGGTTGTCCGCCATAACTGCGACTGGACGCGTCTTCTTCGGTTTGTCTACCTATTATTCATAATATACGTTAAAAATCACTCAAATAAAACTCACTACGTTTTGCTCTTTAGATAATATTCTACATTACACTTATATAAAATATTATATTCATACATTCTCTATATGCATGTACAGCTTTAAACTAAGTATATTATAACTTCAACGGAGAAAAGGTCAGTTGTGAATAAAAAGGGCAAAAAAGTTGAACAAGCTATATTGTATGTAATGTCTAAGCAAAGTACACCGATCAAAAAGACCATGGATCATAAAAGGGTGTATAACAAAAAAGGGCAATATGAAGACGTAAGAAAGGGCAAAAAGGTCAAAAAGGGGGATAAACTCGGACAGTACCTCGGACACTTGTTGAGGCGAATTGCTGTCGGATCCGATAACAGGTACCTTGGGAGGGGTCTGTTGTGTACCCAAATCCGGCGTCCGACTGGAATCCGACGGCTGCCCTTCCCCGATCTTGTGAATCCAACCGTTCCCAGTGAATAGCCAGTTCCTGCTCGCGAATGTCGATCCTAAACATGAATTCCCCATGCCTGTCTCATCTGGATTGCGAGAGTCAATCCAGGACTGCGTGAAATACAGAGGGTTTTATATTAGGGATTCTCTGACTAGGTCAGCCGTTGGATGCGTTCCCCACGTCTTCCCGTACCGTTGGATCGCCTAAACCGCGTGGTTTATACCTCTAATTATTTCATTATATATATAAAATGATTGGAAAGTAAAAATAAAGACGTATAATGGTTATCCAATAGTTAATATATTTCTATATATTTGACTTTATTATATATTATATTATTAATGAAGGATTAATATAATTAATATGTAACATATAAACATCAATCAATATATATTAAACAATGTCTTGAAAAATGATATATATAAAACCTCATGGTTTTTTCTATATCACTATTTGAGTTGAAATCTATATAAAATAATTATATAGTTTTCTATGTAATTGGTTTTATTTAGTTATTAAGAAGATAATTTTTAAGCAAAAGATGAAATAATTTTAACTATATATTATAGAGAGAGAGAGAGAGAGAGAGAACATTATATATAAGCATATGATAATTATTAATGCTCGTATATATATGAACATATTGAATCTGAAAAATGTTTATAAAATAATTTATGTTAAAATTAATTAATTTAAAACTTCTATTTATCAGGGACAATAGACAACATTATATTGGTGTCATAAAACATTCAAGTATTTAAAGACAAACTTATTTAGTAAGAATGTTTAAACTCAAAATATTAAGACTTTACAACAACATACATATGGTGTAAGAAAATATAACGAGAGACTATATAGTTAGTGATATACCTTACGAATAGATGTCACTCTTCCTCCGTATCACTGCCGTCCGATTCAATCGTATCTCCTGCCAGAATATTCGCTTTTGGATTGGGTGAGTTTTGACTTCCCATTGTATCTTCGCCTGATACCCGCATATTCCTCTCAACTCCAATCTGTACATTACATGTTGAAGATAGCATACTATGTACACACACACACACGTGCATATAAATACGTGCGCGCGCGTGTGTGTGCCTATATTCTCGACTCAAACTATTAAACAAGGACATACTGGCTATAGAATTTGTAATACACCAATTGCAACTAGAATGTATTGTAAGCAAGATGATTCTACGTATTTTCTTGCCTTATCAATGTACGTATATTATATACGCATATATATGTTTGTACCCTCAACATATATGTGTGGGGTGTATATATATATATATCGAGAGAGAGACAGACAGACAGACATGTATGTATGTAATCGTGTTTACACATACCTGTTCATCACTAGTTCCAACCTGACTTCCACCTAAAAAGTTTTGCTCCCGTGGCTGTCCAGTTGAAGCTGGCTGTGCAAACTCCTGTGTCTCGTTTACCTGCACGCAAAACAATAATTTAAACGCGCGCGCACACACACACACACATTGTCCATATACATAACTGTTCGTGAGGTCAAAATATGATCTATCAAAATGTTACATTACATATACTTGCTGTGGAATAATGCACTAAATACTGATGTAAATACTTACACCTTTCAAGTATTGCATACACATACACACACACACACACACACACACACGCAATTACTTACCCAGCTACCAGCAGCTTCTGATGTTAGAAGATCTTTAGTACATAAGCTCTGCCGTGGGGACTTTCAGCAGCTAGCTGCAGATTAATAAAAAGGACTGTTATATCCAGCCTCAGACGTACACATACACATGTAAACTGTCAGCCAAACACACAAACACTGTAGATATACGTGCATCTAGATGTGTGTAAACAGCTATATGCATGTGTGCGTGTGAGAGAGAGAGGGAGGGTACAACAATACCTGTGTCTGTATATCCTCGCGAGCACCACCGTCTTCCTCTGGAAGATCATCTCCATTGGGATCTACCGGTACCGTTGATGGAAGCTGAAAAGTATACACAGACAAATACGCACACACGTGTGTCATGTCTTTATATATGTTTAACACACATAGCACATGTTTGTGAGCGTATGTCTTTAGTGTATATAAAAATAATATACACATACAATATAATAATGCGGGTATAGATGTATACATACAACGTACGTCACATACATATTATTCAAAAACTGTTCATTTGATTTAAATACACGTACGCACACAACATAGGCATAAACCACATATATACAAGCACACGGCTGTATAACATGTGTATAACAGACCTGGGGAAGTATCTGTGTGGAATCAATTTGTGGTAACAACTGTGTAGCATCAACTGAGTTGCATCCAGTTGAAGTTGCGTTGCCATACCTTCATCGCACGCACCCTCTGAAACAACTAAGCGTACACATAACCACGTATATAGATATAAAGAAAAAAACCAAGTATAATATGGACACAATAGTATAACGTAGATTTCACACAGATATTAAGTTAAACTGTATGTTGGGATATTCCGGATAAGTACGTAACACACACGTGTGTATGTCGTAGTACCTGGGAGTGTTTCTAAGTTGTTCTTGTGATCATCGTGTTGTTCAACAAGTGTTGGCGTTTTCTCAACTTCTTCTGCGTTATTAAGCTCCTGTGTGCCTTCCATTTTCGTCTCTTCTACATCCTGCATAAACATGTGTACATATACAAAAAGAGGTTACTTGGTTTGCATGTATACATACACACACAATAGTGCATCTCACAATATGGTGTGCGCGTGGTGTGGTGTGGTGTGAGCGCTTGCGTGTGCAAGCGCGTGTGTGTGTGTGTGTGAGAGAGAGAGAGAGAGAGCCGGGGGGCAAACCTATTCTAATATAAATATATTTGTATATCCATATATCAACATATATATCCTGGATCTGTGTATACATAGAAATATGTAAATCCCTATGTGTGTATGTAAAAATACACACATTGGAATATGCTTGTTTGCTACAACAGCACATATGGTCGTATGATATCTATGTACAGTGTGCGCATTCTGATATAGAAATGTACACTCTCTTGTCTACGTGCATACATAGTTATGTCTGTGTACTATCTCCATGGTGATTAATGCTATTTCTCTGACACACATATATCTAGGCTTACAATCACTAGTGTTCTATTAATAGTATGTGAATTTCTTGTCCGCTGCAACTCTAAGGTTTATGCATATACATACATACAAGAGTGTATGTATATACATGTATATAGATAAATACAGATGCGTTTTAGACGTGTATATGCAAGTCTGTATGTATTTACCTGCATGTCTTCATCGTGGTCGATAGTCTTAGAACCGCTGTGTCTATCATTGTCGTCACCGGCAGCATTTATGTACCCTGCATATCTCGTCGTTGTGATGTTCCAAACAACACACATACACATATCGACACGTTTGTGTATATAGACATATACACTACTGTCTCATGTGTTATATGCATAACATGTATGCAGTCATGTGTAGAACCTGCATCGTCATCCTCCAGTGTTTTCATCATTGCCTTGAGTTGTTCCTGTTGTTTCTGTTGCAAAGCTTGTATCTCTTCAGCTGTAGACTGGAATGCTCGTAACTGTGTTTCCCTGTAGTAATAAGTTAATAATATGTATGTATTTGAGTAATGAAAAACATACATTTTCATGTATATAACTTTTATTAATGTACAAGTGTATACGTGAGATACGTATTTATATGTATATATGTATAGCTCTTATACAGTGTTTAACCTCTACGTAAATTTAACGATCCACAAATATGAGATGGAAAAGTACTCCTATTTCTCTGTACACACAAGCAGAATGCCTATTTACATAAAGTTGCGTTTGAACACGCACACGCACACGCCCACATACGTCATCTGTAACCTGATAGAACAAATCAAGATAGCAATAAAAAACATACATAGAATGCATTATAAAATGTCCTTTTTGCGCACACATAAACGGGTATACATATACATGGCACACGTCTAGTCAGCATATCGATACATACATACATACACGTACGTATATACTCACCTTAAAACGATACGGTCCTTAGCACCTTCGAACCTTTGCCTCTCCAGTTTAAGCTGGCTTAAGATGTCTTCATTCTCCAGTTGAAGAGAGACAACCTTCGCATTTGCTGAATTTCTTTCTTCCTAATCATTCAGAAGCAATAAATCAATAATTAATCGGTAGTAATTATTACTTCGATTAGAAAATATTAACAAGTTAACCACCTTGCAAATTTCCAGCTTTTCAATCTCTTTCTGAATATCTTCCTTTGCTTTCTCTAGATCCTGAGAAAGTTAAGACATCAGTACATGAACAAATTTATGTATACAAGTGACATAGTATGACATGATATATATATAAAGAGCGTCATAATATATAAATAAAGAAAACAAGTATATTGTTGTATTTAAAACCAAACCTGTCTCAGACTCGCAGACAAATGCTGTTCGCTATTTAGTTGAATTTGTAGTTCTTGACCCCGTTTGTCTATGTTCATACGGGTTTCTTCTCTCTCCTCCTGTAATAGAACCACTATAATGAAGAGCTCCATGAATGCGTATAAGTTACGTAACTTCATTCTATACCAGTCACACAATACAGCTGTATACTAATTATGAATGAATAACTTACGGCTGTCATTAGTTTATATAAGATATGGCCAAATATAAATGAGTAGACGTATTACTCATTCCATATAAAGTATGCTTACCAGTTTCCTACACAAATTATCAATTTGCGCGCGGTACTCACACTTGCTCCTGCAAATAAAAGAAACAAAGAGTAAGGCTCCACATTTACGAGTGTGTAATTATGTCCACCAATTCACAAAGCAAAACATACTTATGTACCATACTTTACATATTTATCTGTATAACACATGCGGACTAATATATAGTTCTAAATATACTATACAGCTTTGCGTGTATCGGTAGGTGGGTGTTTACAGGAAAAGAAGATAATCATACCTGTAGTGCATTTAATTTATCTTCGAGCTGCGTCTGCGTTCGTGAAAAGGCTTCAGCCTGGCGACTAAGATCCTCACCACATTCTGCTCGTATTCTCTCTAATGCAAACTTATGCACAGACTCCAGTTCTTCGCGTTCCCTTTTCCACTGGCTCCTTTCCTTCTCTATTTGTTTTTCCAGCTCTTCTCTGTTCGCTTTGTGTCTATACAAAAAGTGACCATACGTTTATTGTGTGTGCGCGCGCGCGCGCAAGTTTGGGTATTTTTAATGCGTGAATGTGCATGTAAAGAGCTATGTGTGAATTACACGTCCAGATGACTAAGTTTTACCAAATATATATAATAACAACACAGTACATATTTGTGTTGCTTACTACACACTGATTATTATAAACAAGCACATACATATAGATATGTATATATATAGACTTACATTCTCAAGGCCTCTTCGGTCTCTGCTCGGGATTCTGCAAGAGCCTTTAAACGCTTGTTGAGATCTTCTATCACACTCAACTGTTGGACACACTTTCCAGTGCATTCATCGAACTCTGCAACTTTTGCTGCATATTCCGCTTGCAGCTCCGTCAGTTTTGCACAATATTCCGCTTTGCATTGTTCCACAGCTTCCTTCACAGCCTGAATGTTCGTGAGATATGATATTATAGCTAATAATGTATATAGACATAAGCTCGTAAACCACTTACCGAATCCGTAGAGGATTTAGAAGCTCTTAAATCTGCATTAAGGCTATCACACTTGTTACATTCATGCTCCAGCTTCTGCCGAAGCTCCTGCATATAGTTGATCATGTGTGTATGTGTATTTCTGAATATGTATAAGTGTTCCTTATATGAACATTATATGCATATACATATGCACACATTTATATATGATCACCTGATTGTTGCGTTCCAAGCCGCCTCACATCTGCGAGACTCACTGGCCCATCAGCAGATTTTAATCGCTTGTTATCATCGTTTCTCGACAGTTCTTCATCTGAGAGAGAGAGAGAGAGAGACAGACAGACAGACACAGACAGACGTTACGAAAAACTATAGGAATAAAAATTAAAGCACGACATACCTGCTTTTCTTTTGATACATGAAGATGATGTATCTCTGAAAACATAAGAAAATGCGGTCTCTGCAGCCACAGGAAGTTACAATCTAAACTGTAGAAGAGAAACGAAAATGGCAAGCGTCTTCATGTACATATAACATGAACATGTATATGTGCAGGGGAAAGTACTATAAGGCATAAGAAGACTCTCGGCTATAATAAGTATAACAGAATGAGAATGAAACCACACACACACACACACATACACAGAGCGAGAGAGAGAGAGAGAACAACAGGATATTAGACAAGTAGAGTATCTACAATACAGTTGTGTATATATGTACAATGCACTGTATGTGTGATAGGGTCAAAGCCTAGTTTTATACATATATATAATAAGCACTGAATCATATGTACAAAGAAGTGTATATGTAGTACAAAGTATAGTCATAAGCAGTCTAGTGGCACATATAGGGTCAAACCTAGAAAGTACACAAGCACACACACGCAATACACAAGGACATTTACAATAAGACGTACCAAGCTCTGGAGGAGCTGCTAATGATATGACATCTCCATGTTGAATACGGGCTTCGGGACTCTCTTTTCTTAACCTCTGTCCGTTTAGGTAAGTACCATTCGAGCTAACATGTAAACAACAAATAAATAAATTGAAACACACACACACACACACTTCCACATCTCTATGTTTGAAGCTATGTGTAAGTAGGATGCTTAAATGTTGAATTCAGAAATGATTCTTTAGAAGAAAGTATACCTGTATAGTATATATGTATAGAAGAAAGTATATACATACATATATATTCGTAAGGATGTGTGTTTTTAAGTTAATATTTCTTGAATCTTTTAGAAGATAATGGACCGAAAATGTGAGGCGCACACACACATGCATGTACCTTAAATATCGTGACTCTAAAGTCTTAAAAACTATAATAGCCTAAAAGCCTATATACATATATACATTGGGGTGGGTGGAAGACGCCCCGACCCAATAATAGAAGTAGAACTGTATAGGTTCTTAAGTAAAAAGGGTTCGGAAAAAATTAGGCCGGAAATAATAAGTGTATATATCTGCACACGCACACACACACACACACACGACCTTGAATCCTTGAGAAAAACAATGAACTCCCGTTGTCCTTCTAAGGCTCTCCGGTAGATTTTGCAGTGTCTACCGCTTACACTTGGTGAATCGAACTGAAACCCGGATTCTTTCACAGATCGACCAAGAACATGCTCCTGTAGCGTGAGCAGTATATGTTCCCCCTATACACCCACGATCTTTGTCAATATATAATATATATAATACGCATATGATACATGCATAATTATGTATCGACAAAAATCGTGTTTTAACTGATTTATCTTAAAATCCTTTATATATATATATATATATATATATATATATATAGAGAGAGAGAGAGAGAGAGAGAGAGAGAGAGAGAGAGAGAGAGAGAGAGAGAGAGAGAGAGAGAGAGAGATGCATTATATGCATATATGTCGAGTATTTTGGCAAAAGTACGATTTTTGTAAGTATTTCGACAGAAGATGAATATTATAGCGAATTCTATATTTTAAGGATTTAAAACATGATTTTTATCGATTTGTCACGAAGAATATGAAAAAGCGCAGAAAACACGATCTTTGGCGAAGAGAATGAAGAGGATGGGGATTTTCATGGGTATTGAAGCAAGATTGAGCGATGTTTTCCTGCATTTGCGTACCTGAGATCGTTGTTTGGCGGAAGAGGAAAGCGCAGACAGGACGCCCCATGTTCGATCATTCACAGAGGCGGGGAGGCTTTCCGATAGGAGCTTGTCCGCCATAGCTGCCGATTCTTGCCCTAGCGACTCTTCTTCCACAAGCCCCATGAGGAAGACTACACTCATAGTACTCTGTCCTGTCTATTATCTCCTGTTGAAATCCTACTTATCAATTAATTAAGGTTTGCTGGTCAATCTTCCTAACATAGGAACTTATAAATCTCAGGTTCAAATCCACTTGCCATTTTATGTGTTATAAAGACAGAATCTAATTATTACTCTAATTTTAATATTTTAAAAGAGAACGATGCATTTTATAATTTTAATAATTTTAGAAACTACGTCATAAAATAAATGAATTTCATAAACAAGCACAAAAGTGTATATAATATATCATATAGTATAACATAGATGTATATGAATATTGTGCATGTAAACAATCTAAAATACATAGCGTATAAATGTAAATGATTGTGTTTAAAAATAATATTTATGATGGTAATATAAATGCATGTGTATGTGTTTAAATATTATGAAATATAATTTTAAAATATATTATTTCCATGCAACTAGTAAGTTTACTTAAATATAAACCAGAAAACCATAATTATTATATCTTATGAAACCAGTTATAAAAATTTATAAACCCTAAACCAGGGGATTCCTAGGTTTAGGGTTCTTGGCGACCGCGATGGCTGATGTGGTGGTCGTGGGAGGTGGCATTATCGGATTCTCCATTGCAAATCGCATCCTGCGCCACACAAATCTGTCTGTCTCCGTTGTTGAATCCTCGCACCACATTTGTGCTGGCGCCACTGGATCAGGTCTCTCTCTCTCTCTCTCTCTCTCTCTCTCTCTCTCTCTCTATCTATCTATCTATCTATTATATATATATATATATATATATATAGAGAGAGAGAGAGAGAGAGAGAGAGAGAGAGAGAGCGCTGATATATATATATGAATGATGATAATGATATAGGACAAGGATATATTTGGAGTGGCACTTGAACCCAGAAGCCGAGATTTGGCCACTGGCTCGTCACAGCAAACAGCTATGGAATGACTTCGTTAAAGATATTAAGGATCCTTTGCAAACTATCGGGTGGAAAAATACAGGTAACATACTACTACTATATATATATATATATATATGCGATGTGTCAAGTTACATACCATTATGGTTTTACAAAATAATAACTTTCATATGTAAGGAATCAGCTGCATTAACACACTAAGTTATACATACACACGCACGCACGCATGTTTACCCCATGTTATAATAGGAAGCTTGCTGTTTACATCAAATAGCGAACATTCATTCGCTTTACACGAAAGATTACACAAGCTGGCCCATGCTGGACTTGAAGTAGAATATCTAAACTCATCTTCTGCCCAGCAAGTTGAGCCTGCACTACGTCTGGATCCTCATGGAGCAGCAGGTTTGCATGTGTATATATGCATATACACGTATGGGTGTGAGTGTGTGTGTGTGTTGAAAGACAGAAGGGGAATTGAACACACAGATGACCAGGTTTTGTTAATGGAGATGCACAGATTGATGCAAAGTTAACCGTACAATATATACAGAAAGTAATTACGTCTAAGGGTGCGAATTTGATATACGACAATACAAAAAAAAATTAAATACTTATTAACTACTAAATATCTATTAAATGTGTTTTATTACGTTGTTTATGATCATTACATGTGTCTTTTAGGAGAACAAATCTTTGGGGTCTGGTGGTAGATACAAAGAACATTTTGGCCATCCAGTCACGGGCTTCCTATGGTATGTTTATGTAACACCCTATATACATATAATGATATATTTGATTTATTTCATTGTTGGTTGTAGGTCTCCTACTGATAGATACATACAAGGAGTAGAAACTGTGAATGGTGAAATTTATTCAAACAAAGCATTAATACTTGCTGCGGGTGCGTGGAGCTCAGGGTTAATGCAAAAGCTTTGTGAGCATTTTGGTTTATCTCTGGTACCTCCTATTAAACCTCGTAAGGTACGATGAATAATATAACTTTTATTTGTTATTAAAACATAATTAATCGTTTATAGTTCTGTTTCTTTTACTAATACCATCGATAACATATGTATTGATTATATACAGTATATAGTATTAGTTCTTATAGGGTCATCTTCTTGTGGTTAATAAACCAAATGAGTTACAATTAAATCATGGATTAATGGAGTTTACATATACTTTTCACGTTGGAACTGAAAATGAACACGAGCTAGGTGTTGAAACTACAGCTACAATGGATCAATTTGGAAATATATTACTTGGTAAACAGCTGTGTGTGTGGGTGTATGCATATATATGCGTGCGTGTGTGTGTACGCTTGTTGGTTTATTGCTATTTTGTTTACAGGGAGCAGCAGGGAGTTTAAAGGCTTTGATTGTAAGGAAGATGACGTTGTAATACAGACTATTCTAGCTAGAGCTGCCAAGTTTATTCCTGGGTTATCAGCCGTTTCTCCCTCTACAGTCCATGCACGAGTAGGACTAAGACCATATGGTAATTGCAAATCTAACCAGGTCTTTCTTAATTAGCATTGTATGTATCATATGAGGTAGGCATACAGGTATACATGTATAGCATATACACAATGACCAGGATAGCGTCTGTGTACGTGTGTATAAACTCTTTCTCTCTCTCTCTCTCTCTCTCTCTCTCTCTCACACACACACACACACACATATAACCAATGTGTTATAGCCAGCGGAGGAAAGCCAATGATTGGCCCTGTTGTAGAGCTTCCTGGATTGTTTCTAGCCAGTGGTCACGAAGGGCAGGGATTGATGCTGGTATATTCTTTGAATTTACCTGTTTTATTTAATTTAAATCTACTAAATAACTTAAACAAACCTATTATTATTATTGTTGTTGTTGTTATTGTTATTATTATTTTTATTTTATTTTATTTTTTGATAGTCAATGGCAACGGCCGAGATGGTGGTGAATATGGTGGAACAAAGGCGCAACGCCGTTGATCTTACATCCTTCTTGCCATCAGGCAAGTTACAATTCACACATATAACATAGTTGAAAATCAAATTAAATTTAATTATTCATATCTTATGCTTTAAACAATAAAATAAATTTAATACATGATATCCATGTCTCTCTCAGTTTTATACACATGATAGATGTCTATATAATATTTATGTAAATTCTTTTTTTAATTGAAATTATTCATTATTAAGCCTACTACATTTTATATAATTAAAAGTATAATGTAAAATGATTATAAAAAAATTTATTGTATAAAGACTGAGGCTTTTTAAAAGTATTTTATATTATTGCGTGATTAATATTTGATCTTATCATTTGTATAAATTTTATATTTTAAAACTATAATTATTATAGTATATATTATTTACTGTTATAACATATGAAATTCTTCAAACAAAACCGCAAATAAAAGGTATTTTAAATATAAATCAAATATTATTTAATTATTGTGTTATTAAATTTCTGTTAATTTTTGGGAGAATTTAATGGCATCCCATTAATTATCGAACAGAAATCATATTAAATATAATTAAAATCTCATCAGGTTTAGGGTTCTTGAGTTTTATCCATGCCGAAGCGCAAGTGCTATATTGTGAGGCCGATGTCACATTGCTCCTCAAGAGGTACGTGATCTCTCTCTCTCTCTCCTGTCTCAAATTTCCCATTTTCTATGTGTCCATAGATACGATGTAAGCACAATACTGTCTCTATTGTACGAGATTTCCAAATGTGCGAGCCGTCGGATCAATTGGGATGATCTTGTGAAAGAAACTAACACAGGAATTAAAAACCCTCGGGAGTATCAGGCACTCTGGAGGCGACTTGCTTATCGCAAAGAACTTGATCCAGATGGTGAAGATCTCCCTGTCCAGGTATAATATGCATATGTGTGTGTGTGTGTATGATTGTATATACGATTTATGTTTCATAACTTTATATTAAATATTATATATATATGTCCATGTTTTTATTTTGTACACATTATAAATTGTCTACACATGTACACCCACAAGCACATATACTTACAGACATACTCTTATATGACATATCTCTAATTGAGACAATGTATGTTACTTGTAAGACAATGTATAATGATATACAGAATATCTCTATATACTGTATGTAATCGATGTACGTACGTGTGGGTATGTATGAACTGGTAAGTTTCAAAAATAATCTCTCTCTCTCTCTCTCTCTCTCTCTCTCTCTCTCTCTCTCCTATATATATATTATATATATATATATATATATATGCACATTGGATCGGTCTACATGATTTCATATATATGTTTGTTATATGCACCCACAATGAGTTTTGGATACACAAGCAAGATGGAGAGTGGAAATCTTGCCTGTGGGTTTAGCTATATAATACATATGTTGCCGTTCTACATGTTGTACCTGCTCTATGTCGTAAAATATATAACAATGCATCTATACACAATCAATATACACGACGTATTTTATTATACATGTATACACAACCATGAATGAAATTTTAACGCTGTTGATGTCTAAATATATAGTTCTTTACAGGACGATGAGAGTGACCTTGAGCTCGAAGTTGAACCATTTCCAAGTGTCTCTACTGAAACAGCAACGGACGCTTCTAATTACGTGAAGGTTTTATCAATAATATAACTCATCATTAATATAGATATATGGAACTTAACTTATAAATAGTTTTTTTTATGCTACTAAATTGCAGGCCCTGATGGGATATTCTACGGATATTGCATTTGCAAACGCTGATTCAGCCAGTCTTTCAATATTCCCTGGTTTTTCAAGTGCACAAATGGCAAGCTTAGAATCCTTTTACAAGGGTACTTAAAAGTCATGAATATAATGTATTACGTACATAACATTTATACACACACACAGATATATACACACATACATGTACAATTAATCATTTCATTACCCACGACATGAGTCTATAATTGATTAATTTTAGTGATGCGTGTTTTCTGTAGCAAATTCATTGCAAAGAAAGAAGCAGAAGCTATGGACACTTGAAGAAGACGAAGAACTTGCTTCAGGTGTAGAGAAATACGGTGAAGGAAACTGGGCCAGTATACTTAAAAATGTGTTTAAAAACGATAGAACAACTTCACAATTAGCGCACGTACGTAATCTCTCTCTCTCTCTCTCTCTCTCTCTCTCTCTCTCTCTCTATCTATCTATATATATATATATATATATATATATATATACTGTGTTTGAATATGCAGAGGTGGGGACTGATAAAGAAAAAAAGGGAAATCCAACAAGCTTCAGTTGCACAAGTTAAGCAGATGCAGCAACTTACTACAGATGTTGATAAGAAGCCAAAGTTGCCTATTGATTTACCTGTTTGCGAACAAAATGGCATTTCAATGCAACCATCCACTTCAAAACACGGTACGTACTTGTATTTGTATAATGTTTATACATATTGTGTGTGTGTGAGAGAGAGAGTATAATACTTTTGATTTTGATACACATGTTATTTAATGTTTTTTATTTGTTTTCTTTTTTTTTCCTCTTCCCGGTGTATAACATTTGATTTATTTGTATATAATTTATTCTGTGTTCATATTACTCTGGTTTCTTTTGTATGAAACATCATTCACACACACAATCCCAGTGTTAACTGTCTTTTATGCAGGGCAATCGCAGCAATTACGAGGTGATAAATCAACTGTTTTACCACAAAGAAAGCCCACTATTGCTGCTAATCCTCGGCCAAGCTTGGTTAACACAAACACAGCTTCTGCTAAACCGAAGCCTCCCTCGAATACGTCACCGGTTGTGATGAACACTCAACAACAAAAGCCCACGCCTCCACCGTCACTTCCACAAATGTCAACTCCGATTTCGATCCCACCTAGTCCGGCAGGTTAGCGCTCTCTCTCTCTCTCTCTCTCTCTCTCTCTCTCTCTCTCTCTCTCTATATATATATATATATATATATATATAGACACACACACACACACACACGTATTATACCGAGAACTTGTCTCCTCCCATTCCCTTTTAAGGATCTTTTCAGAAGCACCTTGTATATGTGTTTATGGGTATCCTCTTTACAAAGACCCCTGTAAAGAGGTGTATGTGCGGGTGTGTGTATGTGTATGTGGTGTATATTTGTGTGTTTCAGGAAAGAACAATTCTCGGACAATTCCATCCCCTGTTTCAACGGGAACACGGATAGTCCTTGGACCAGATCCCATGGTGCAAGCAGCAGCAGTGGCAGCAGGAGCAAGGATAGCATCAGCTTCTGTGGCAGCTACATTCATTCCCATTAAGGTAATTTCATAGATACAGATATGTATACGTACAAGTATGTGGCATTCACATCGTTATTTAACTTTATACGTGTCTTGTTAGGCAAAAAAGAACAAGGGAAATAACAATGCAAATACGAGGACTTCTCCGGTTGTTCACTACATTCGGACAGGTGCGTACCATATACATACATACATATATATATGTATATGTATATGCATTCACTGTGTATGCTATATACGATAGGTTCTGCTCCACCTCCTATTTTAAAGAAACCCGGGAAGGCTGTGAAGAACAATGCTGCTGGTAACAAGACGAACGTGAAGCCTGCAAGCAGATTTTCGGGGGCTATTGTTAAAGAAGAGATTGCTACCGATACAGGCATCTCTCTCTCTCTCTCTCTCTCTCTCTCTCTCTCTCTAATATATATATATATATACATACACGCGGATATACATATGCCTCTGATATAAATAGACACTTACAATAGATTGTACATGTATTAGAAAAACGAGATAAACTAGCATTGACAAAGACGAAGGTTATGGTATCAAGGGAGGCACAGATGAACAGCCCATGGTACGAACTCATGGACGAGTGTACGGTCGTGGGTTCCCACATGGCAGTTGTAGACGTGGAATCAGACACAGAGGAGGTACCTGCATTCGGAGGCATGGTGTGCACATCGAGCAACGAGTCTTTCAGCTTTGGTGGTGGCGTTACCCCGAATGGTGCCTCGCCCTTGTCACACAGCTCTGGCCAATCTGACTAGAAAAAGGTGTGTGTGTGCGTGTGTGTGCGTGTGCGTGCGTGCGTGCGCGTGTGTGTATGGTATCTATTTCATTGTATATATTGCATCTGTATGTGTGTGTATTTATGTTGTAAAGCGAAAGACAGATAACGTGGATATACGGGGAAACAGAGGGAGGGAGACTGTCGAAGTTGAGCTTTATATAGTAACACTAATATACGGTATATGACTCTTTCAGCTTGGTGCTTCGCCCTTGTCTCACAGTCTGATTAGAAAAGGTTCAGCTATATATATATATATATGAGTAAACACACACACTCACTTTAGCTACGTGGAATATACATTAACACATTTCAAGTTAAGCTATTTTAGTTGTATATATGATAGCTACGGTATATATATGTGCGAGAGATATGTATATATTTTAACACACACAGACATGCTGTTGTTGATCTATAATACTATACTGACCGCACTAAGTACAGCTCATGGCATCGTATATTATAGATACGAAAATGTATCGTATCTTATAACTGCATGAAGATCGTCATACATTTAAGATGTAATTTTATATCTAATATATAATATATGATATGATACGGTCAATTTAGTAAAGTATATATGTCCTGTTTATCTTATATATATATATGTGTGTGTGTGTGTGTGTGGTGTGTGTGTGTCCTTTTCCCCTTTTTTTAAGTATGTGCTTTTAGTAAATATATGTGCAATATATATTTTATTTTCTAACATCTTTATATTTATTAACTTTCATATTTACCATGGTTATCTCTTAGATTATGTAATTATCAATTAAATAAATAATTTCTGTTAAAAATTAATATTTCATATATGAATTTGGTATGTTATGTTTAATTCTTATGTATATGACACACATACAAACACATGATGTATATAACGTATGTATTAATACATTATGTTTAATCATATAAATATATTTTAAGAAAAATGGTGGTGTATATAATATATATAAATTTTAGTAAAACTTAGTATAAAATAAAAAGAATGTTGTATAAAAAATGAATGAATAAATATGTTACAGGATACCCAACCAATTCAACCAACCCCAACAAACCTCAAACCAAATCAATAGAGAGATTAGCTTAATCACTGCTTAATCACCCTCTTAATCACCACTCATATCTTGTTGATCTTGCTAGCGACTACCACCGGATTCGCCTTGGCAATCGATTCCCTCCCCGCAGCCCTGTAATCGAACGTACACTCGTGCATATCGGAGTACCTGTGTGATCCGCAGTAGAAATTCCCACACCGGCACTTGAGCGCCGTGAGACCGAGGCGCTTGTTGCACGAATTGCACCGGGAAGACCCTATAGAAACACTGCTCTTCATGTTGATCATCACTGGATCTGCTCCGCTGCCCTGGAGGACGCGGAGATCTCGATTATCTTGGTAGATCTTGCCGGATTCAATTGCTGGTCCGTGTCCCTGTAGCATTTGGAGCAGAGTTCATCGTTGCGGCGTTTCCGAAGAAGCCGCAGTTGTTGGCACAGAAAATGGGGGATTCTCTTGCGGCCATTAGATCTGTGGGAATTGGGAGAGAAAGATGGGATTCGAGAGAGAAGGAGGGGTATATAGGGGACGGATTCTTGGGCGGCGCACGCGGGAACAAAGGAGGAAGGATCCGTCGTTTTCTTCCTCCTATGAAAGAATCCGGCTATGGCGGACGCGGTTGAAATTGTGCCCTGAGAGATGGACGGATGAGGATGTGCCACGTGTCAGGCGGCAAAAAGGAAACAAAATATCACCCCGGCGAGAAGTTTGATTCGGTTTAGGGTTTTTGTGTCTGACACGAAACTTCGAACTTACACACGCACGCATGTGTGTGTGTGTGTGTGTGTAAAAGCTTGGTTGGTCATGATCAGATTCCCCATATGTCAACTTGAACACTTGCCTATATAATATGATATACATGTGTGTGTATGTGTGTGTGTGTTGCTGAAAGGGAAATGTATTAACTCTTATACATACGATATATATTTATATATACTATGGTGGCTTTAATATGAGTAATATATTAGCGTTATTATATGTTTTATTTATTTATTTATACATAGTTGCATTTCTACGCACGCACACGCACGCGTAAATACATTACACATCAATAATGGTATTTATTTGTTGGACCACTCTTATTATTATACCTACATTTTCTTATTGAAATGGTATAAGGCGAAAATTACATATATACGCCTGTATTTACATGTATATACTTTTGAAAATTTTAAAATAATTAAATATATTATTTAATTTATAATTAAACAAGCGGATATTAATAAATAAAATAATTACGATTAATTAGTTTGATTTAATGTTAAAGTACAAAATAATTATAAATTTTTATGTAGTTTTGAAAATATAAATATGAAGTGAATTAAGTTTTTTAGCGGTAAACTGTCATTTTTATAGGTTTAACTAAATAGTTTTAATATATAATAAACATGTTTAATAAATTTTAAACATGTTTTAAGAGAGTTTAAGAAGTAATATATTCTTAGGAATATTCTTATGTATAATTGTCAACTCAACAATTTAAAATTATAAAAATTCTAAGTCAAGATATCTACAACCGGGTAAGAAACTATCATAATAAGGAATTCATAAGTAATTAATATAATTATTAAAATATTTAATAAAGATCACATGTTATATACAATACAGCAACGTGCTATAGTAATTTACATTAAATGATTTTAGAAATTATTTATTAATGTTTATTATAAACTTTAAAATATGTAAAGAAAATGATGTGCTACACACACATATAATATTCATACACGCACATATTACATACGCTTATGTCTGTATAGCATATATACAGTTTATACAGTGTACATTGAAAACAGAGTATATACATTATAAATACTGCCTCCCTTAGTAGCTGAATACTCCTCAGTTTTAAACTGCCTGAATAATTCATATAAGTGATTTAATTTATAAATACATAATTTATAAAATAAATACCATAGTTAGTTAAATTCATTATTTCCAAAATTCAGTATTTTAGGGTTCTTTGAGCTACATTTTTCGATTAGGGTCTTGATCGTCCTCGGTGATGGAGGCAATGGCGCTGGGGAATGTATGTAACAATCTTCACCTCCAGTCCATGCGCTCACACGCAAGAATGCCAGCAGCAGCAGTAAGAGCTCCAAATGCTTCGATTCACAGCAGCAGCATCGCTGTAAGTATCAAAAATCTATATTTTTCATGAGAATCCTTATGAAAATCTGTACAGAGAGCAGCGAAATCTCAAGCGGTAGCAGAAGATTTGCCGCTCTCAAACAGCCTGCTCTTCACAGGGAAAGATCGTGTAGGCGTCCTCTCCGAAGCGCTCCCATTCATACAGAGGTTCCAGCAAAAGACTGTCGTTGTGAAATACGGAGGTGCAGCGATGAAGGATGAATCGCTCAAGGATGGAGTGATCAAAGACCTTGTTTTGCTTTCCTGTGTTGGGCTGCGGCCTGTTCTTGTTCATGGTGGAGGTCCTGAGATTAACCAGTGGCTGGGGAAGCTTGGGATTCAGCCCAAGTTCAAGGATGGGCTCCGGGTTACGGATTCTCAGACTATGGAGGTTGTCGAGATGGTTCTTGTTGGCAAGGTTAAAAATCGCTTGTCTCGCTCATCCATCAGGTAAACAGTATATACACACATGCATTGCATATATACAGGTTTATGTGTGTGTGTGCGTGTTATGTATATGGTGAGAGGGAAGCTATTCGAACAGCGTAATATATTTGATATGTTCATAAAGAAGATATTACCTCTCTCTCTTTAGAATTATAGAAAATGTTTTGGCAGATGTATAGACAACACTATTTGAGTCTTATGCCTGACCTTTTAATCATATAATTTTTGGAGCAGAGGATGTGTTGATTAGTTTTAATAATTTCTAGATTGGATCGACTTAAATACTATACATATTTGCAGATATTTGTAGTCGTGTTTATGAGTTTGTCTTTTGCAAGTTGTGCGTGTGCGTAGAGACACGCACATAATGATACCGGGAATATGCCACACCAGTAAAATTTTCTATGTATATGTTCGGCTATGATTTGATACATAATCTCTTTCTCTCTCTCTCTATGTGTGTGTGTGTGTGTATCTGTGTAGATAAATATGGATATACAAAGGTGCACACACATATAAGGCTTATATGAGTGTATACACGTGTCTCTGTATATATATATATATATATATATATATATATATATATATATATATATATATATATAATATATATATATATTATATATATGTGTGTGTGTGTGTGTGTAAGCTTTACTGAGATTACTAGTGTACAGACAGGCGGAAGCGCGGTGGGGCTATGCGGAATTGACGGGAAGCTGATCACGGCACGGCCAGCAGCAGATCCGGGATTAGGCTTTGTGGGAGAGATTAGGGCAATTAACACCAACTTAATCCAGGGGCTCGTCCGAGATGGTTTTATCCCAGTTATCGCCTCCGTTGCGGCTGACGTCAATGGCCAGGTCAGATATAGTTTCTTTCTTAATGCTTATTATTATATAATTAATATAAACTTATATCTAAACTGATTAGAAATATAATGGTTAGTCCATACACACCACACACACACAATTTGATTATATTTTATCATAAGATGACATCTATATCTAATATAATATATATATATATATAGAGAGAGAGAGAGAGAGAGAGAGAGAGAGAGCATATAGACTATGGTCAATATAGTGTACATTTATGTGTACCTATCGACACACACACACACGGTAGTTTTTGTTCTAAAACTTGCATTACAGGCACACAATATAAATGCAGATATAGCAGCTGGTGAGATAGCAGCATCACTGGGGGCCGAGAAGCTTATATTAATGACAGACGTGCCAGGCTTGTTAACAGATAGAAACGATTCAACAAGCTTAGTTAAGGAGGTGGACATTAAGGGCGTAAGGGCGATGGTGGCAAAAGGGGTCGTGTCAGGAGGTATGATTCCTAAGGTTGAGTGTTGTGTTAGATCACTTGCACAAGGGGTAAGGGCAGCACACATTATCGATGGAAGGTTGCCTCATGCCCTTTTGCTTGAGATTCTTACTGATGAAGGATCTGGGACAATGATTACGGGCTGATGTGTCTGCCCTTTTTGTCATGCAATAAGGCGTTAAGGGCGTGCCAGGTTGCTTTTTGATTTGCCCTTTGCATTATGCGAAGGGGCGTTGCTTTTGCCCTTTCTTCCTTGTTACACAGGTGAGATTGGAAGTGACAATATATTAGAGTATCTATTTGGATACTATTTAATATAGAACATAGTTCATATATACATAACGTTTAAATAGTTAAGTAATATTTATGTTACTTATGTCAAAGTAATATATAAATATTTGTGTTTTATAATACTCGTGATATAGCCAACAATGCCTCATAAGGCATTCAGATGTATAATGTAAAATAGAAAACTAAATTATATGGAACTTCGTCGTAAAACAACATTTATAATACAGGGGCATTCCGAGAATCGAACTCGGGACCTCTCGCACCCAAAGCGAGAATCATACCACTAGACCAAATGCCCATGAACATGCAAGTAGCTCAAAAAGTCAGACCACTACCACAAAGTCAAGCAACTCATTAAAAATAAGTATGTTTACACACACATTGTATGCCATACAACCGGACAGGTGTATACCATACACAAACACACACACACACATGTGTGTGTGTGTGTGTCTATTATATTATTTATAAGTTGTGCATACACATTATATAACTATAAATATACATAGTATTACCTTAACATACTATGTAATTAAAAACACTCTTTGAGCAAAGAAAATACAGTTTTAAATATTTATAATAAATCTTATTTATTTTTAATAAATTAATGATAATCTAGTAAATCTTTTGCATTATTCTTAATTAAAAATTTAATATATCTCTCAAATGTTTGTTCTTGTGTCTGTGTACAAACACTGATATATCATATACACACACACACCACACATACACATATGTTAATCTAGTACATTATTAATATCAGATTCAGAATACATTCAAAGCTTGTGGAACGTGGAAATGGCAATGGTATCAGGTATCCAGCTTATATACTCCAGACTTGCCTTGATGTACTCAGTCTCTAATTCCTGTGGATGCGACTGCAGGTATTTCATGTAATCTGGAGCCCCCGGAAACCCGAGGTTATCAGTGAAAACAGTCCCCCCTTCCCTGATCAGCTCGTTCTTCTTAAGCTCTAGATAATCCGATAAGTAGTATTCTTTATCGTGGTCTATGAACACAAAATCAAAGCCTTCCCTGTTCTCTTTCGCTACGATGGATTTCAAGTCTTCGATCCTCGTACTCAGTGGAGCTAACAGAACTTCCACCTTGGAGGATAAACCTGCAAGCGGTTTAATTCTTAGTAATTACAATAATTTATAATTTCTTATTATTTGAATTAATAAAAAATTAATAAAAATATAATTAATTCAAAAAAAGAAGTCTCTTTCTCTTTCTCTCTCTCTCTCTATATATATATATTATGTATATATCGTGACGTATAATCGTCAATTAACTAACTTTACCTTGTTTTCTGTGCTGCACGTGTGTGTGAAAGCGAGAGAGAGAGAGAGAGAGGTCGTACCTGCATGATCGATGATTTTCTTAGCGACTTCAGCTAAATGAGGCATGAGCTCCAAGGAAACAAGTTTAGCATCTGCACGGAGATTAGAAGCGATCCTGATTGCAGAATAACCGCAGAAAGTCCCGAGCTCGATCACAAGCGAGGGATCCTTGTTCTTCACTGAAGAATCCAGTATCTCTCCCTTCTGGGTGCCAATGTTCATAAGAAATGTCCCACGGGCAACAAATTCATCGATTGCTTTGATCACAGATTGCGCATCGCCGCGCTTCGATCGCTCCAAGACGTATTTAAGCAGATGCTGTTCGCGCCCATCGCCCTCATAACCGCTGACCCCTTGTAGCCACATGCTCTTCAATAGAGATAGATTAGTCACAATTCTACTCCACATTTTGTCTAAATGTATATCTAATTATGTATATAAGAGGAGACTCATAGAGACTTATATACGCGGGGGATCTCCAAGTTAAGTAATTATAATTAACTAGTAAATACATATGTCCAAATATTTGAATATAGACCAGTTAGTAGAATTAGTTATAATTTTTGTCAAATTTTTTATAAATATAAATTATTATCATAATTAAATTTTGAATATTCCGGTAGAATATTATTTTACCGGTTAATATGTACTTTTACAGAGTTCTATGGCTTAAGTGATAAGTTAAGTTAAACCATTTCTCCCCATCATTGTCAAGGGCTTAAAAGACAAATATGGTCTGAATATTATCACTATCGTTATCCAATATGGATAAACCCTACTGCTATTCTAAAAGGTTATAAGCATTTGTTTTGCTATCTCTACTGCTGTGTTCAAATCCCTGTTTGCAAAAGCCTCAAGCTACTATCGTTGTGCCATGAGTATCGAGAGTAGGAGTGTTGCTGATTCAATCTTGAGGATCTGCCAGGGTTTCCAAACTGTAGTTTGCTTGGAAAAGAAGAACTGGAAGAAGAGTAGATGCTGATTCAATCTTGAGGATCTGCCAGGGTTTCCAAACTGTAGTTTGCTTGGAAAAGAAAACTGGAAGAGTATATGCTGATTCAATCTTGAGGATCTGCCAAGGTTTCCAAATCAAGACGACAACAATGGCAGATCCTTCATCGTCCACTGGAATGGCTCCTGGCACATGTATTGAATGCGGTAGGGCTAGTTCATCGACTTCGTGTCCTTCACGACTTAGCTTCTTTGGATGCTTTCGCTTCACACGGCCGCGTGGCTTGGAATTGGAAGAGTCACTGGAATAGGCAGCAATCGAGGAAGGTCCACTTCACCATCTTCAAGTGGAACCGTCGCCTCGTCTTCTTTTTAAGGAACCGGACACGTTCTCTTGTGAAGGATCCACGGTCCCATTCCTAATAAGTTAAAAGAGAGATTCATCAATATGTAAAACTTAACACTAAATGAGAAGTAAACAAAAAACATGATACACACAAGTGTTGTAAATTGTTATTACTTGTATGTTGTAATTTGAAATTAAAATTCTTGTTAATTGTTTAACGTTTATCTTTAGAATATTCCGATGTTTATAAAGAATATACTAACCGGAGATTTACTGACCAGTCATAATTATAATAATAATGTGGGTACAAATTATGCATCCAATTTCTAATACGAAAGCATAATAAGTAAACAGCTGATATAGACAGTCAATATTATATTTATAATTTTATGTATTCTATTGGCTGCATATATTTAAAAAATTATAATATATACAAGACAGTCGTGCGCAATTGAAATTGACGTATCTAGAAATTCTATACACAACTTATTACTACTCGATAGTCTCAGTCTTTTAGAACATTGTATAATAAGTTGGTGTGGAAGTACGACAGAAAAATAAATATTTTTATTTAATAAATTTATTGTACGGGTTTTTTTAATATAATTAATATTTTAAATGTCAAGGTTGAAAAGATTAACACTTAAAATTTAATAATTTTAACATTTAAAATGCCAATTGTTATATATATGATAACACGTGTGTGTATATATATATATATACACATCCACCCTTATCAATTGCATAAATAAATAAATCTAGTTGAAAAACATATGTTTTTACTAATTAATACTGAGGACCTCATAATTTTTATAGAAATAAACACATTAAAACATCTCATTATATTGCAAATCATTTTCATAAACTCATTTCATTATTAAATGATGGAAATGATAAATATTAAAAGCTTCTTTATGATTATTGATTTCCTATTTTAACTATTGGAGTGGACCTGTAGGATAAATAATAATAATTTATATTATTTTTATTTATAATTTACATAAATTAAATATTTTACACACACAAAGTGTATATTTATTGTATATTTTTAATTATAAATAAAAGAATAAAACAAACTTTTATTCTCTTTTTGAAGCCATTGACAATTAGAATTTTAATACATGTTTCCTATCTGATTTAATACATTAAATCCTCATGTATGAGAGTTTCCCAAATCACAAAAGACGTGACTTCTCGTAGAGTATGGTATATTCCTGGGAACTTCTGATAACCTCCGAGTTCATCAACACTATTTCCACGTTCCACAAACTCTGAACTTTATCTCAATCTAATATTAATGGACTGGGTATATATACACATGATGTGTGTGTGTGTGCGTGTGCGTGTGCGTGTGCGTGTGCGTGTGTGAATCTGATTCTATAAATGAAACACCCACTTAAAGATATATTGTTCTCTTGGATATGGTTCTTTCAGTGTCTGCTGGTTCATATATGATGCTTCAACTCCAGTAGCTTCACTAAATTTACAATCTAAAAAGAAATTTATAAAATTAACACACACACACACATATAATCATAATTTTGTATTTTCTTTCTCCTAAATAATATTTTCATATACAACTTTCTTTAAGTATCTTTCAAATTTATATTTATAATACAAGAGTCATAGTGGTTGGAATATTTTTTAGATTAAAAACTTTTTAAAGTGTAATACCAATAAATATTTCAAAAAGACCTTGGGCCATTTAGCATCATTACCTTATATGAATAAAGTTTAAGTTTTTCAAAAAGACCTTAAGAATTTGACTCAAATGCCTAAGTAGGGTCCCACACTAAGTCCTCTAAAGTGATTACTCTCAGGACCCTTGAAAATAACGTGAATAGACTTTGAGATTTTGCCTTAGAAAACTTAGATATGTTCATGCCCTAACCTCACCAAAGAGGCATGTCCCTCGTGATAAAGTTAAAGCATCATGACTTACCTCTTAAAGAATCATCCTCATTTAGGAATACAACTTCTTCAAAGCAATCAAGCACAATTAACCCCAAAGGGTTTGTGTGGTCAAATTATATTCTAGAACTAAAGTGGAGACCTTTTGCACGTCTACAAAGTCTGTCACCTAACACAGACAACAAGTTAATTAATTTTTTTAAGTTAACTAGAATTTAAATTGGAGGCCTCTAGTTAATGTTGTTTATCGGCCCCTAGGTTAATAAGAAATAAAGTTCACTTTATTTCTCATCATTATTACCAATAGTTTGAGACCTTGCCTCAAACTCATTCACTAACTCCATCGAATGGTTCCCATGTCGACTCGCATGTCGAATAACCTTTCCACTTAACAAGATATTCTCATTTACGTCTCCGCGACCCTCAGCATTTAATATCCTTTGCCTCCAAAATTAATTCAACTTCAAACTCCTTCATATCGCCAACCAACTCAAGAAGCGGACATAAGTTTTCATATCTTTATGAATGTTTCTCATCCTTGTAAAATGGCTTGAACAAATTGACATGAAACACATTGTGTATTGCTCCCAACTCTAGAGAAAGATTTAACTCTGGACCTATGTAATGTAATAGAAACTTCCTCAAAAGAGTCATTGGAACCTTCAGGTTTCTGGTACTTAACAATACCATATCTCCAACATGATACTCTACATTCGGCCGATGTTTATTGTACTACTAATGATACCTTTTCTGTGTTATAACCATTACTTGACAAGCAGCTTCCCATGTCCGATACAACTGTCTAGTGAACTCTTCTACATAGCGAACTCGATTGACATCGTCTTTCGGTAACACCATACTCTAAGGAATACCACCTTTATTCTAGTTAACACCTCCATTGGGCTAAACCCAATAGTAGTGTGTGCCAAGTTATTTTAACATACCTTAGCCATATTTAATTGTTCAGCCTAATCAAGTTGATCACTTTGAACATAGCATCTGAGATAGTCCTCAACTTATCAGTTCACCCTCTCTGTTTGACTATATGTTTGCAGATGATAAGCTGTATTGAACTTCAACATCGTGCCAAACTACTTAAACAATGGTCCCTAAAACTTACCCGTAAATCGAGAATCCCGATCTGAAATCATCGTTTTCGATAGCCTGTGCACCTCGTGGAAGAACAACTTTGCTGCTTGTTTTGCATTCACTATCTTTACAGTTGGAATGAAATAAGCAACCTTTAAAATCGATCGACCACCACCATGAGGGCATTAAAACCACAAAATTTTGGCAATCCCATGATAAAGTCCAAAGTAACACTTTGAAATGGCCGCTCTGGAATTGGTATACACTGCAACTTCCTAGTTCATTTTTACGATCGACTTTTCACATGTTGACATGTGGGGCATGTTTTAACATATTTAGCAACATCGTTTATCATACTTAACCAATAGAACCTGTTTTAACAAAGCTAATGTTTTATGCCTTCCACCATGTCCTGCCAAAGTAACATCGTGATGCCCCTCTATGTCCCTTCTGGAACATAGAGTCTCCCTTTTTTATAATAAAGAACTCCATTGCATATTACGAAATGCGCCCATCCATTCAACTTTCTATTCCTGATGAACATGTTTCCTCTTTACTACTAAGTTTAGAGCCTCCTTAACAAACTCATCTTGAGGATACGTTGTCACAAATTCATTCACCAAAGTTGACATTGGTGTTGACATAATATGAAGTTGACCCTTCCTACTGAGTGCATCCGCTACCACATTGTTTTTTTCAGCTTTATGCCTGATTTCAAGCTGAAATCATGCCAACTTTTGCTGCTATCTGGCATATTTTGGTGATAGCTTTGGCTGCATTTCGAAGTACCTTAGAGTTACACTATCCATTCAAACCACAATGCCATAATGATGCCAATACTCCAAAGAAGAAACAATAGCATACATCTCCTTTTCGTGAGTAGGCCGTCGAATTTGTGCAGCATCCAACTTCTTTGAGAAAAAAGACACTGGATGTTCTTTCTATTGCAATACACCACCAATTGCAAAGTTGGAAGCGTCACATTCTACTTTAAATGGATCTTCAAAGATGGGCAACTGCAAAACTAGCTCATAAAAGATAGCTTCTTTGAGTTTGATGAATGCATGTTGGCACTCTACAGTCCAATGCCATAGAATATTCTTTGTAATCTGTCAATGGGGTTGTACCTTCGAGTAATCTTTTATGAACCTACGATAATAACTTGTCAGACCAAGAAATGATTTGACTTCATGTACGTCTTTCAAAATCGTCCACTCGATAATAGCTTAAACTTTCTTTGGATCCATGGCAACCTTCCCATCTAAGATCAAGTGTCTTAAGAAATCTATCCTGGTTTGACCAAATGCACACTTACTTTCTTAGCATACAACTGGTTCTCCTTTAACCTCTGAAACACCTTTTTCAAGCGTTCCACATGTTTCTCAATTGTCAAACTGAAAATTAAAATGTCATCAATATACACCACTATAAACTTGTCTAGATAGTCTCTAAACACTTCATCATCATTGTCCAAAAAGTTGTTGGAGCATTGCACAACCCAAATGGCAAGACTAGAAACTCAAATGATTCATAACGCGTTCAAAAAACGGTCTTCTAAATGTTATCTCTGCTACCCAAATCTAATGGTACCCAGATCACAAGTTTATTTGAAAAATACTTTACTTTCAATAGCTATCAAATAAGTTATCCACTCATGGAAGAGATACTTGTTTTTGATAGTTATCGCATTCAACACTCAATAGTCCACACACATTCGCATCGTACCATCCTTTTTCATTACAAACAAATCGGTGCACCATATGGCGATCGACTAGGTCAAATGTGTCATTGACCAATCAATTATGTCAGTTGTCTCTTCAATTCTATTAACTCTTGAGGATTCAACTGATATGGGGCACTTGCCGATGGAGACGAACTTGACAGAATCTCTATTATGTGATTCACACCTCGACGTGGAGGTAACTTAGGCGGCAAGTCTTCTGGCAACACATCTTTAAACATGTTCAAGACTTCTAAAATAGGTTCGGGAATAAATTCTTAACAATCTCATATCTTGATGTCACTAGTATCCAAAACCATTGCAAGAAATATATGTTCCTGATCCGAAAACCTACTCACAACATCAAATTTGGGAAGAGCTTTCTAAAAAGTAAGTACTACCTTCACCTAGAATTTCTTGAGGTATCTAGTGATAGTCGACCGGACTACCCTTAAACATCTAAGTGCACTAAACAGGGCTGTTTCTCACTACACCTAGGGTTTGTCACATAACTTGGTAGGTAACAACAATTAAACCCCAAAGTAAAGGGTCTAGTCACTCTTATGTTTGAATATGCCCCTTCTTCTGAAGTCAAAGACACACATTTAACATAAGCCTTTCCCCGTTTGAACATTATTGCCGAACCCGATATTGAATTTTAACATAAGCCAAAACTCAATCGACACTATCACGTTCTCAAATCATGTGTTATCTCAAATTTAAACACCTTAAAGAAAAAAAAGAAAATTTTTGAATGTGTAGACTTAGAATATCACAAAACGCATGTCACAAGACTTAGTTTGTAAGCCAGAACAAATTAACATGCCATGTTTTGTGGAAGTATATTATAAAGTAACCTGGACAACCATAAGGTAAAATAATATGGCATATAACTTGGAAGTTGACCTCCAAGTGCTACCTTCAACATTCGAGTCCATAACCCACACTCACTTATGAAGTAGGTATATTCTGAAGAGTTATAGATTTCAGGACCAACTCTCCACAAAGAATTCAAATGTTAGCCAAAAGTGATAGAGTACTTCAAAATTTAGAACTAACTAAACCCTGAAACACCCTACAAATTTAGGCAGTCCTACTGACCATAGAGAATAGGCTCCGATACCAATTGTCAGAGTTTTAACTTAGAGGGCTAACACGTGGCAACATGTGGCCCAATTCCCTGTGTGAGCAACGCTAAGTCTTCCAAGATGACCCTAAGAGTCTGACTCAGATGCCCAGTTAAACAAAAGATTTAGAGTCCTACCCTAAGTCCCTAAAATGACCATCCCCAAAACCCAAGTAGACTTTAGGATCCTTTCTTAGTAGACCTAGACATGCTCATGTCCTAACCTCATCAAGGAGACGTACCTTACACATACCCCCGTGACAAAGCTAAGGCATCGTTACTTACCCCTTGAGAAATCACCCTCATTCGGGCGTACAACTCCTTTAGGGCAATAAGAGGTACCTTGAACCACGACTAACCCTTGAAGGTTTGAGTGGTCAAGTTATACCCTAGACCTAAAGCTAGTACTTATTGAAGACACGAGTGTGCGTCGTAGGCGGACACAAGTGTTCTACTAAGTAAACTCCTTAAAGTTAGGTTTGGATAATCCTAAGTACATGACCTTGTGAGTGCCTCACGAAAGGGCTTTACTAACAGCTTAGGTGGTTCAATCCCTGGATTCCAATGAGAACACTCCCCTAGCCAAGTGTGCCAAAGCACACCTCCCTTGAGTAGATGCCCAAGGCTTAGCACCCTAATGCGAGCACAAACATGCATGTTTGCTAGAGTATCCAACCCCTTGGTGACAAACCCATGACATAACCAAAAGGGCATGCCTCGGGCGTTGTATCATGTGACATCTAGCCCAATTCACATCCCCATGTGACACTGCCTTCCACGATGTGAGCTATCATACCATAGCCCCTTAGATTCAAGAGTTGCACCAAGTGCCAAAAATGTGGCTCCTAAATGCCAACTCTAGAACCCCTTAGTGAACCCTTAAGAACCTAGTAACGTGAACCTATTAAATAAGATTCCACAGCTATACAAGAACACAAATGTGCCTTGCTTGGCCATGAGTGCTACACCTCGCTTAACGTGGAGGAGGAGGCTGGAGACAAGCCTCAACCTCTGCCTCTTGAAACGTGCATTCCAACAAAACCTTCTAGGCATAAATTCGCCAACGTTAAGGGTGAGCTATCCCCAAAGGTGAGACGTACCCCTGTTATCTGGAAGTTAGGGTGGCACAATAGAGGGTTGTGCCTTAACAACACAAGTTATAACTTGCACCAGCAAAAGAGCAACGAACTCAGTCATGAACCCAAGAGCTCTCCTACTGATACTCTACCTTATTTATGTGACGGATGCCTTTCTTATATGTGTAAGTGGGCTAGCACAGAATTTCAACCCCTTAGTTTCAAACTAACTGGGACATTAAAATCAGGGGTGGATTTTCTAGAAGGTAAGTTCTAGCTTTGCTTAGAGTTTTCTGCAAATATCTAATGACACCCAGTCGAACCATCATCAGATACCTAACTACACTAAGCGGGCATGTTTCCTACTACATTTAGGGTTTATGAACATAGTACAATAGATAACAATAGTCAACGTTCAAAGTAAAGGGTCGAGTCATAGTAAAAACTATGACACTACTTGTATATTATGCATGGAAAATATCCTTCGGGAAATCTGCATCATTCCTCATAATGATCTTGTTGGTTGACGGTGGTTTAATCACCATCAAACTGCTAGCTGGAGCGAATGAGCAATGAAGGCGAACGACCGAATGGGAAACGTACAACGAGTACTAATCAATAGTGATGGCTATCAGGCAACACTGATAGCGGTTGGATCTCATCAACTGGATCAACTACCAAGGTACTTAGGACAACATGCGTGAGGGAGGCCATTAAGGCCATAGGACAAGACACTGCCACATGGCAGTAACCAGTAAGGAAGTGCCACATGGGCCTACGACTTAGCACCAACCAACCCACTATTAAGAAGAAAGACAAGCAGTGGGTCAGGGTCCTTTTAGTTAATCTTCTTCATTATATTTTGCTCCAACCTTCTCTAGGGAAGGGGCCATCTTATATCTTCTCATTATATTTTGCTCCAACCTTCTCTAGGGAAGGGGCCATCTTATATCACAGTAGGCAATACATATAATATAACAATCTCTTTTGTCTATTGTTGCCTCCTTGCCAGATCTCCCTTGTCCCTCTCCTCAACCGGCTTCCCCATTAGACCAATAGTAACATCACCATACATGAGCTCCAACTCACATGTACACGAACCCTTGTGGTGTCCAAGTAGAGGCCACCACAACACCTCTCTATTTATCCCAAAGTAAAGGTGGGGCCCCAGCTCGAACCCCTGAGATTGGGCGTTGGCAACAACATCCTGGTGACCGTTGAGGCTACTTGAGTTAGCCCACATCTAGCATGCGGAGTCCCTGGTGACTACTTGTAATGGCCAGAAGGGATTTTGACATTGCCCTTGAAGTCGTTGCTAGCAAGTTTCCTGCTCATTTGGAGTAGGGGGAAGCAATCTGGATGTTGTTGAATTTCAAGCAAAAGGAGGGTCCATATCAAATGTGTAATGGTTGGAACAACGAAACTGTGAATGGGAAATGTTGTCGGTGCCTGCTTCAAGCAACAAAACTGGTCTAAGATGGTTTGTTTTGTTCTTTGTGAAAAGACAAAGGGAGGTTACGGTCGTGTGGAAGTGGATGATATGGTTTAGTTACAAGGACTTTGATGGTTAATTCTATAGTACAAAGGCAGAAGATGTTGAAAGTAAAGCTACTCTCGCATGGTCCTAATGGTGAATATAAACTTACAAATTGTATTCCAACACGATGGTGTGAGTTTCAATGCACAAAAAGAGTGCAACTAACTACAATAGATGGTACGATGAAATATTTTCTGATTGAAAGCCAATAATTCAAACATTGCTAACTTTCCTAACCACACTAGGAAGCCATACTTGGTACATTTTGTGAGCTTTATTTATTTGTGGTTTTCATATCCTTTACAAGGCCCTCGGCACTTCTCTCGACACATCCGTTCGTCCTCATACATATCTTTATGGACCTCTTCCTTTTCAAAGGAAAGAAGTAAAGAGAGTTTCAGAATCTTAGTATGAATGGATTCCTCGTACTGTGCATCATCCTCCAGTTGTGCCTCGTCCTTGACAAAAATACCAAAGAGCCCACAATAGTACCAAATTCTCATGTACCTGTTGTATCCAGCTACGATTGTGTCTTTCTCACTCTCATCGCTATGTATCAGTTTACGAGCGCAGCCTCCGGAAATTGTTGGGGCAACTCACTCCATGCAGGATAGTATATCTTACGGCCACGGTAGTCCTCAACGAGTTTACCTGGTCGCTTTGTGTGCGGCCTGCCATTGGAACAGCCAAATGGTAACCCTGGATCCTCTGCTAACCCACTCTTCTTTTCCTCAGGTACCTCACTCTTCTTTTCCTCTAGCCCATTCTCCCTTTCCTCGACCACGCTTACATGCTGCCTGCGTGGATGCTTTGTGTGCAGCCTGCCATTGGAAGGGCCGAATGGTTTCTTTTCCTCTAGCCCATTCTTCTTTTCCTCGACCAAACTTACAATCTTGAGATGCTGCCTGCGTCCCATCCCTGCAAGATAGAGTTGCATATCTAATTATCTCACAAACGCAATATTAATTATGGTAATTGAAAACGTACCAGCAATTACAGACTTGGGACTGGAGGACAGATCCCTTGCTCTTTTCAACTTACACCGACAAACTGGAACACCCCGACGCTTCATCCCTGCAATACGGACCGAGTGTGACTCTTCCCCTTCTCTACCAGAATGGGTGCGAGGCAGCGTCCGCGCCTCTTTCTGCGCCAGATCGCAGGAGCAATTCGACCTAAGCCTACCCTAAAATTTATTATTATAAAATGTATTTCATTATGTTTAAATTATATGTTACATAGTTTAAACTAAATAATTATAATTAATACATTAGGTTATATATTAATTTAAAATTACATTATTAATTTTTAAAATTATATTTATAATTTATAAAATTATAAATTTTTTTCATGTTTAAATATAAATACCAGACACAAAACTATATATTCAAATTTACAAACTTTATAATAAATTCACTTCATTGCTATGTATATGTAATGCTTAATTCATCAGCTTAATTTAATTTATTCTAACGTCTATAATTAAACAATATAGTATTTTATTTATAAATCACAAACAGTACATATAAATATGTACATAAAGTAGCTCAAAACTCAACGTGGGAGCTTTTTTAAATCAGTCGATTCTAATCACATTTGGATGAAATGAAATTGCAGTTCTTTTAATTAAGCAATTTGAGATTTTATTTTAATTTTGACATTTAATTAATTAATTAATTAACTAGTATTATTTAAATAAAATATATTTTTGATTTCTTTTTATTTAAATAAGAAAATATATAATTAATGTAAACTATCATAATATGCTCGTAGTTTGTAAAACATAACTTAAGTTAACTTATTTAATAAATATTTAGTTTTAAGTAGCTATGTGTCTATCTTTATCCTTTGTTTCACTGGGGTTTTTTGCTTTATAAAAGTCCAACTCACATGTAGTGATAATGTACTCTTTTGATTTGAATAAATTTTCTTTATGAAGTTGCTTAAATTTCTAAGTATTTTATTAGTTTTTTGTGTTATTTGAACTTATTGCATAAGTTTATATTTTTAATCTAATAGTAGGGTTGAACAACATTAGTCACATTTTATGAATGAAGTCTCGAATTGTTAGGTTATATAGTTTGAACTTAAAATTAATTATATGAAATTAGGTGCAATTCAATAATTTTTGAGTTGAGAGCATTTTTAATAGGGTGGAGTTGTTATTAATTAGTGATTCTTTATCTCATACTTCCATTTTGAGTGTAAAGTGAAAAAATTTTCAAACTTAATAAGTTCTTTTTTATGTTTTTCAAATTCGCCATTTTTAAACTGATGTAGTACTCTTGATCGACAATGATGTTCTCACCACAATAATAATTTGAGTTGAAAGAAGGGTAACATTATTTGATTCCCAAAATCATTTCTTTTCAATTGAGTTGAAGTTCAGATACTCACACGAAATCCTTTTGATCAAAGAGTTTTAAAGAGGTTGCCCATTCCTTTGTACACAAAAATGGGATGTCAGATGTAGGTCAACACAAAGATATCATGGCACGTGTCTTTACAATCCGGCCCACACTTTTCATTATAGACCAACACCTCATTAAGATCAAAGAAGATGAGTAGCTTAAGAAGATTTTTTTAAGAGACTTTACGTTCTATTGAGAGTTCTTCTTATGCGGGTTCATCCATGGGCCCTTACCAAGTTTCACACATCGTCTAATTGCCCATTACTCTAGTGAACTTTCGTGACTTGGTTCATTACACCATTTTTTTTTTATAGGGTCTGGTATTATTGATTTCTTGGCATGTGCCCTCCACACAAGTGTCGTTATCTGTTCCATGTTCATTAATTTTGGGTTGTACTTGGTTGTGGACATTTTTATGAAAGAATGTTATGAATCTTTGGAGCCTCCCATTGATCATGAATCTAACAATTAGGAACTTGCATTTTTGTGTTTATAATTGGATGAAATGAGAAAATGCTTATTATCTGTTGAGTTGTACACTAAAATAAAAAATTACAAAATTTTAAATTTATAAATTAAGATAGTTATAAGTCACCTTTTTTATTCTTATGCCCCTATATGCCTTTCATTGATGAAGGTGCTATCATTTGCTATTCAAATTGATCTTCTTATGTGTGCTCTTCATTTGTGTCATCATTGACATTTTCTTCTTCGTCTTCCTCATCAACCTCATCCACCAGCAGATCTTCCAAAGCAGCCGAAAACCCAAGGGGGACAATAGCACCACATATGGGTTTTCAAATTTTTCTTTTCCATTTTTTAGAAATTCAAATATAGAGTAGAGCAAGCTTTTCGAATTAACCTCAAGACATACCTTCATCACCTTGCAGCGTTGCAGGATTTTTAATATTGCTCCTCTACTCATAATATGGTCCCCATGAGGATTTCTTTGTATTTTTCCTTGACTTTCTTAGGAAATCTAGCTCAATCTTGTATTTGTACCTTAAACAGATTTTGGTGGTATTAGATCACCTTCTCCAATAACAATCCTTGTTGAAGTAAGAACAAATCTTCTTACTCCACTATAAAAAAAACATCATATTCTCTTATTTGGGCTACCTTCTTTAACCTTTGAATCAATATTTGGATCTTCTCAAGTTTCATTTAAACTTCATCAAGAATATTCACAATGATAAAGTTTATGTCACTATTCATGATGAAGTTTATGTCGTCTTCATTATTGCAACAAGCAAAGACCAATCATTGTTATCCTCCTAATGATATTTGCAGAAAGGCCCTTCATCATGTTTTACTTTCCCAAGTGATACGAACTCCTTCGTTGAAGTGAACTCTATAAGTCTGACTCTTAGAGTTGTTTTGGAAATTCGACTCATAGAGTTGTTTTGGAAAGACTTAGCGTTGCTCATACATAGTGATGACACTGGATAACCACTTGGTAACCATGTGTTGCCACGTGTTAGCCCTTTGGATTAAATACTTTGATAAATGAACATTAAGGAGTATTCTACTTTGATGGATTCTGAAAAAAAACATTGAGTTATGGCACATTGTGGAACTAACAATGATAAGTCAAAAAAGCAAATCATCACTTTAATTTCTACAAGAGATAAAAGAAGAGGAATGGGTTGTGGTAATGGATGTAAACAACGTTTATTTAATTAATTAACTAGTATTATTTAAATAAAAATATGTAATTTCTTTTTTTATATAATAAAATATATAATTAATGTAAACTGCCAGAATATGCTCATAATTTGTAAAACATAAGTTAAGTTAACCTATTTAATAAATATTTAGTTTTAAGTAGCTATGTGTCTATCTTATCATTTGCTTCACTGGGGTTTTTTGCTTTATAAAGGTTCAATCCACATGTAGTGATAATGTACTCCTTTGACTTGAATAAATTCTCTTTATGAAGTTGTTTAAATTTCTTTAAATTATGCAAGTATTTTATTGCTTTTGTGTTATTTGAATTTGTTGCATAAGTTTATATTTTTAATTTAATAGTGGGTTGAACAACTTTGGCCACATTTTATGAATGAAGTCTCAAATGATTAGGTTATATAGTTCGAACTTGAAATTAATATGAAATTGGGTGCAATTCAATAATTTTTTGAGTTGAAAGCATTTTTAATGGGGTGGGTTGTTATTCACAAGGATTAATTAAGGATTCTTTATGTCAGACTTCCATTTTAAATGTAAAGTGAGAAGTCTTTCAAACTTAAACAATCCTTTTTTATGTCTTTCAAATTTACCTTTCCCAAATTTATGGGGATATGACATTCGATTGTAAATAATTGCATTAGACTGTAATATTTTGTAGGTTCTATCAAGTTGAAATGATAGCCTACTATTAGAAAGAACTATAAAAAACATAAAAAACCAAACCTTAATTGCCATTACGACTATTTTAAATGGTGGAAGCATCTGAATCAAAGTCCTTATCACATATCCTTGTGCAACACTTGGGCTAGCAAACATATGCCTTCAATAAAACCACAATACAAAACAATTAGAAACAAGTCACAAGTCAAAATCTAAATATAAAATCATAAGCCATATTTTGACATGAATTTGAGACACCCAACGTGGATGTCCTTCAATTGCTAGAGTGCCTTACTAAAACAAAAGTCGCATGTCCTTCTCAAGCTTTATAAGGTTCATCACTTTGACATGCAACACAACATAAGGATGCTCAAATGGGTTCATGCACTCTAGGACAACTACCGTAGCTACTTGGCTAAGGAAAACATGTTATCCCACACCCAAAATTTTTACAAAAAAAACCCTTCATTTCCATGTAAGTATACGGGTTTTGCATTCAAGCTGCATACAAATTTTGCAACCTAGAAATTTGGGAACTCGGCCTTTACTTGATTGTAGTACTCCTTGGTTGTCATCACTTTTGAAGCCCTCACTAGCACTGCTAGGTCCTAAGATGCTATGCAACCTAGTCGTCACACAACTTGTTTTTCAATGTTGAAACTTCAATTACCCAAGTTCTCACTCTTATTTAGTCGGCGATTCTGAGTTTTGCTCCTTGCTTGAACTATGGCTATTGACTTCGAAGGAGAGGGCATGGGAGCTTTCAAACAAGACTCCATAAAGTATGCAATGACTGTCACTATTCTATGCTTCATGCCTACAAAAACCCAATTGCTTAGTGTCATCCCCACTAGGCTAGCACCATCCATGAGTTCCTCTTTGGCTAGGGTATGGAAATCCACCCCAATCTATGCAAACCTTGAGTATAGCAACGCACCCACCTCTTAAAATGAGTTGGCCTCGATGTTCATCCCAATAGAGAGAGCTTGGGGATTGGTGGCACCCACATTCGGATGTGGCTACAAATGGAGAGCTCCACTATCACCCAAAATCTAAACTTTTGCAAAAACCCTAAAGCCCTAAATTGTAGCTTCTTGGTGGGATCTTCGGTATTTTACATGCCTTAGCTTATAACTAGATTTGAACCTGAAGTCTACAAGCACTTAGTCATTTTCGAGTTGGACTTGGTTGGTTTCATGCATGATGGATGTGTAGCCCACAATCATGAATGCAACACCTTGAATGTTTGTCATCACAAAATGCAACAAACCATGAACTCTACTTGCCCCAAATTTCTTATGATGGTTCCTAGAGAGTACATCATCAATGGGCAAGAGTGACAAGGAGTGATTGGAGATGGCATCATCAATAACACATTCAAGTTCGTCATCAAGCAAAGAATTTCAAAAGAAGAACATTCTAGTCTAAATTTTGTGTGCCAATGTGGTCAATGCATTGTTGTTCATGGCTTGGATGGCAAGAACTCAAGCAAATCAGGTTTTAACAAGCACTTGCATGCTTGTTATAGTGCTAGAGTTTAATCACAACAAGTTGAAGATGAACTTGTTGAATGCCATAGTGAGAGCCACATTCCAATCGAGCAAAACAATCATGTGGGTTTGATCATGAAAGCACTACATAACTTGGCTGGGGTAAGTGATGATGAGCTTGAAGATGATTGTGACACTTCTAACCATTTACCAAAGGAAGGGGAGCACATAATTTTGGAAGATTAAGAAGCATATAAGAAGCCTTGTATGGAAGCCACAATATTAAGAACTTCATATCAACTTTGCAATCTGTTTGACAATGGTCATGTTTTAGAGACTTTGAGATCCAAAGTGTTACAAGCTATGTTTGGCACATGAGAACTAAGCATTGTGTAGATTTTCTATTCGTCTTGGTGTGGCCTATTTGGCAATCTACAGTCATGGATCATTTGCTATGGAAGCTAGAAATGCTATAGTTTAAAAGCACAATTTTTGCAGCCACAAAGATGTAGTAGCTTATGTATTTTACGATCAACAAGAGTTCTATGACTACGAGTAAGTATAGTGGCTTTTATTTTTATGAGTTAACCCTAGATTCATCTACTAGGGTTCCAAGGTGTGAATGTGAGATTTGCAAGGAAGAGTGCATGACATGTGGGTGGGGCATCAACAACTACTACATACCTTTAGCGTCAAGAATTCAAATGTGTGCCAAGGTACAAACTATTTGTTAGGATGATCTCAGACTATGTAGAGCTAGGGATTCCTGGAAAGGTAGTGATGTGTATGATCCTCCACAAACAATTTCTAAAATCTGGGAGGGTAGCAAGTGGTGTGAATACCAAACATTCTTTGACCATGATCAAGAATTTGAGCTCCCCATTCAATGCTCATGCTGCAAAGAATACATATGACAATGACTAGAAATTGAATAGGTAATGAAGGCAACTAACTATGTACATGCCATGGGCATCTATCTGCACACCTTCCATGCATTGATTTCCATGCCCATCGAATGTTAGTCAGGGGAGATCTAAGGAATTTGGCATTGCAAATACACTAGGATGGTTTCCAATCAGCTAGAACTAAACAATGGAGTAGTGGTGCTCTCAATGCAAAGGTTTTGAATATAGGTTTGCATGGAGATTTAGCATCAACAATGACTACAAAGTGTTTCGACATCATGGTCTTCATAAGAGCATCGTTTCTGATTGAGGCTCACAATTCATGTCTAAATTTTGGAGAGAGTTTCTTCGAAGTTTACAAGTTAAAGCAGATCTTTCTTCAGGATATCATCCGCAAACTGATGGGCAATCAAAACGCACGATTCAAACCTTGAAGTAGTATCTTTGCTGCTTCATCAGTTACCAATAAGACAACTGGTTAGACCTTCTTCCTATGACGGAGTTTGCTTACAACAACTATGTTCATGCATCTATAGGTTAGACACCTTTCTTTGCTCTTACAGGCTACCATCCACATTTTAACTTTGCTCCTCATGCTTCTCCTTCTTCCGCTCCTGTAGTACAAGATCGTTTCCAGCATCTTCATCAGGTACAGGATGATCTCCGAATTCATCTTCAGCAGGCACATGAACGGTACAAGCATCACACTAATGCTCATCGTCGGCTAGCACCTGCATACAAGATTTTTGATTTCGTGTGGCTTCTTCGTTGGCATATCCGCACCAACAAGCCTTCTTCTAAGTTGAATTTTCAACGATTAGGCCTTTACAAGATTGCGACTGAGGTCAATCATGTAACTTTCCGACTAGAGCTACCATCTACTATGAAACTTCATTCTATGTTTCACACCTCTTTATTGAAACCATATCATCATTCTTCTCTTCTTGGTCGTGCTTCTTCTCCTCCCCTCATGTGGTCATTGATGATGAACCTGAATATGAAGTTGCAGTCATCCTTGATTCTCATCTTCATCGCCGCCAACTTTAATACTTGATGGATTGAAAAGGTTATTTGCCTACTGATCGCACTTAGGAACTTGCATCCAATTTACTTCATACTTCTTTAAAGGTTGTTACCTTCCATCGACATTGTCCTGTTAAACCAGATCCTAGGACTCGTGGAACTCGTTCTTAAGGAGGAGGTGCTATTACAACTTGATACAGAATATAGGATAAGACATACAGGATATAAGATACGGGATACAGGATATACCAATAGGATATGCCTATAGGATATGTTCACAGGATATACCTACAGAATAAGGGACATTATTTTTAGCTCATGCATACATTAGCTCATGGAATATTATTTTAGCTTATGCCTAAATTAATTCTTGGAGTTATGAGTATAAAAGCTCCGACCTAATTGTTGTACAATCAGTTATTATCAACACCAGTCATTCTACAATCATTCTTGTTTTATTCTTGTTTTACTCCTTGTCTCATGTTTTCGTTTTGTTCCTAATTATTGTCCTGCTCTTGAGTCAAGCCTCCTTACTCTTGGATCGTGGCTTGACATTGCTCATATATGGTGATAACATCGGATGACCACTTGGTAACCACGTGTTGGCCCTTCGGGTTAAAACTCTGACAAATGCTATGGTCAAATGGAAAATACTTGGTCTCATTTAGATTAAGACATGATACTCATATGAAACATTCTCCTACTATATGTGGTAGAGAAGTGATAGGCTTATGACACATTGAGCATTCAAAAAGGTAGAAATGCAAGGTCTCTTTGGCACATTTCTAATGCTACTTTAGCAATTTTCAAGAGGATCAGTGACTACATTTCTTAAATTTTTGGCTATGATTACGACCTTGGTTATAAACCCCATACCTTCCTCTATATTAAATAACTTATAAATTAACTCATGTTATTAATTGTGACCCAAGCAATTATACGCTTGATTACAAGAAGACGATGGTTCTTTATGTAAAAAATAGTATATGTGTTACAACTTTTATACGATGATGATATGGTTTTATTAGCTTAATCTCCTTCCACTCAATATTTAAATGTTTAGAATCTTGATTAAGAGTGAATATTCAAAAAAACAAATGTAAATTAAATAAAATGTATACTAAAACAAAAAAAACTTTATATAAATATTCTGTTTTTGGACTTACTAATAAATGAAGCATGGAACAACTACATGGATTAAAAAAAATTTGACATGTTAAAAGATTTTTACATATTATATAATGGTTTTATCAAAGAGTATATATGGGATTTGCTTATAAGTTATATAATATGTTTTAAATGCCGCGATGAGGTGTCCATATAAGAACCACGTCATAGGGTGCCATGTCAGAATAGGCGCCACGTCGAATAAAATGCTTTATACGTGGTACGTTTTAAATTCGCCACGTGTAGGGCTGATCGCGCCAAAGAATATGCGAATACGCCATTGAAGAGCAGGAGGGAGGAGGATGAAGCCAGTGCAATGCGTCCTCGTGGATAGATCATTCCTTCACGGCGACAGGGATTTTGTGATCTCCGTGAAACGGCGCACTGCAAGGAACAGTCGATCCTCGTACAGGTACACAATCCAGAACAAGGACAGATCCTCTAGATCAAATCGCAGCGAGGGACGACAATCATCCAGTCGTTCATCTGAATCCGACCTGAAAGAGAGCAGCTCCATGGAGGGCATTACTGCGGCGGCTATGGCAGGTGCAGCCATCGGATTGGATTACACTGATGATGACGACGATGATGATTCCTTTGATCTAGAGCTCAAGAAATTCAAGGCCCTCGTGCTTGATCTCTCCTACAGGTAAGTGATTTATTACGTTCTTAATCACTGTTTTATTTGTAATGTAGGCCTGTTAATGTCGTGGGTTGGAAGCGCGCCCTGTGTTTAGAGATTCTTGAGAAGGTATGTTATACAATATGCGTATATATATATATTATACACACACACACACATACATACATACGTATATATACGTGTGTATAAGAACTTTGGTTTTTCTTGTTTAGGCAGAGGTGCTCGTGTACTACGATCAAATAGTGTGCTCACCAAGCAGGGCATTTTTCATTCCAGCTGTTTTGAGGGTGACTATTTCATACGATACTATGTTTAATTATTATATATAAATATTATGTTAAATTTTGTGTATAATATTATTGTATATTTGAGTTTGACATATGTTTGCAGATGAGCGGTTTTGTGTATGCACCCAAGAGTAAACATGTAAGAATGAGTCTGAGTAGAACTAACGTTTTCATAAGGGACAAGTTTAGATGCCAGTAAGTTACAGAAATATATTATATGTTTACTCTCTCTCTCTCTCTCTCTCTCTCTCACGCGCACGCGCGCACACACACACACACACATAACCGATTATTAACCAGATACTGCAATGTTTACTCTCTCTCTCTCTCTCTCTCTCACACACACACACACACACACACATTTAACCGATTATTAACCAGATACTGCAATGTTTACTCTCTCTCTCTCTCTCTCACACACACACACACACACACACACATACACATTTAACCAATTATTAACCAGGTACTGCAAATTTACTCTCTCTCTCTCTCTCTCTCACACACACACACACACACACATATATATCACACATTTAACCGATTATTAACCAGGTACTGCAGTGGGGACCGTGACTTAACTATTGATCATGTTCATCCTATTTCGAAAGGAGGTGGTCATAGCTGGGATAACCTTGTAAGTTGACATATAATATTATGTTTACCTATATAATTAACTGTGTTATGGATGTGTTTTTACTATAGGTTACTGCTTGTAAGATTTGCAATGGTAAGAAAGGAAGTAGAACACTTGAGGATGCTCAAATGAAGCTGGAGAAACCTCCAAAGGTAATATACATTCACGCACACACATTTGTACACGTACAATGTGTATAATTGTATAACCTAGAGACACACACACACACAATGGTGTTTAATTAGCAGGAACCGGGCTTATTGGAAAGCAGAGATTTACCACCGAGTTACCGGGTTTAAGTCCATTGTGCTAAACAGTAAAATCCCATCTGAATGGGTAGATTATCTCCCTCGACGTCCAAACAAGCAGGAGTACAAAAGATTCTTATAGCTATGTTTTATATACATGTACATATCTCCATTAATACACATTTTGCCACGCTGGCAAGACACGTAGGAGGGTTTGGCCACGGGAGTGCAGTAAGGCTGCTATTCATGTGACACTGGAGACACAAACAGATTATTAGTCAACAACGCCCTTCAACAACCATACGTATATATCAAAACAACGAAAGGCACCCGAAATCCCCCGGATGCCGTCCATCCGGTGTAACATTCCGCTGGCGGAATATTCCCATCTGATCTGGATATTCTAGTGCCGGCATCTTTTAAGCGTAGACGGAATGTGCTGCCAACGTTGGGCAATATAAAAGCTTCAACGCTTTAGATCGTTTTCCGAAGCAAACCCGGACCTAAAGATCTACGTCCAGAGTACATTACCGGACCTGACAGCTTTACTTTCGAACCTAAGCAGCCACCACCGGACCTGATCCCCTGTCACAACACTCTATCTTGTTTGCTCACTTCATTTGTTTGAGCGCCTTGCCTTTCTTCATTTTTTTTTTCCCTTCTGATTGATTAAATGCATTTCTTCCCGATCAAGAAAACCTAAAGCGCAATCCTCCTGTGAGGAATCGCGTCGATTTTCATTGATTTTGTGTGTTTTTTCTTGAAGTGGATCGAGAAAATCTAAGGAGTAATCTCAATCCGGTAAGAATCGCGATTTTTTGAATGTATTTCTTCGATTTTCCATTGATTTTGTGTGTTTTTCAGGGATTTTCATATAGCCGCAATCTTCGAGCTACACAAATCGCTGTTTTCCTTCGGTTTTCTGTGTAATCTACACAAATCGCAAGCTTTTCATGTTTTTCTTGAAGCCAATTGAATCGCTACACAAATCGCTGTTTTTCGTCTTTTCCGTGAAGCCGCAATCTTCCTTGCGAGAATCGCTACATAAATCGGTAAGAAATCGCGCTTTTAATGTATTTTTTTTTATATTTCTCATTGATTTCTCTATGTTCTTCTTCAGATAACCTAAGGAGCTGTCGCGGTAAGCAATCCATTCTCTAAACTGCGACATCTCATTTCTGTTCCCCTTTTCTTTTCCAGTTTTGATGCTAGATTTAATTCATTAAATATTTTATTTGAGCAGAATTTTTTTCACATTGAATAGTTCACGCCTTGAATTTTTTTTCAGCAAGAAATTTGACCCCACGAGCTGGAGATAATATCGCACACTAAAGAGGTATGTTACAGTTAAAAAAATGTAGAATATTCCTAATATTAGTCGTGATTGAATTACAAGAAGCTTATGATCTAGATACGGAGATGCCTTTTTATTTTTCAAACTTCATTAATTAATTTTGACGAGTTCCAGCCTTAAAAGATTTCCCGTTCATGTACATACCGGATTCCTTAGGAATAACTTTTGTGGATATTGATGCTACCTAGGAAATTAGTAGTCAATGTATATACATACTAATACAATACTATTAAGTTACAGTAGATACGAATTAGGCCCGTTCATCTTTAGTAAACACTTCAATCATAGTTTTTAATGAAGTCAATCATGTATATTATACATATTACATAAGTTACAACCCTAGTGTTTAATCGAGTCAATGATCTATTCATATACATAGTTTACATAATGTTTTGCAGATGCCTCCGACGAAGAAGAAAGCAAAGAAAGTGGTAAGCAGTTCAAATGCAGAGCCTTCAAGCAGTGGAAGTGCAGAACCTCCTCCTGTTCAGAAGAAGCGAGGCAGGCCACGCAAAGTTGTCAAGGATGAGATCGAACCTGAATCTCTCGGTTTGTCTAACGAGAAACGGCCAAAGGCAGCATCAGGTTAATACATATATAATACATCTGTTGGTAGGTATTATTATCTATGTATATATTGATGCATTGCCTTTGTATGGTCAGAAACAACTTCAACAACATCTTCATCGGAAAAAACCGAGAATGGAGAATGGTAAACATATATTTATATTTACATCTTAAATAGAAATATATGTATTTAAGATCAATAAGAGTTGTTTAGACTTATATTTAAATGTGTGTTATCATTGCAATATACACTACATCTCATTCTATATGTTTATGGATGATCATAATGTGTGTTATTTACTTTTCTTTATGTTTTCTTTTATATATGAAGTTTGAAGAAAAACAGGCGGAAGAGTGAGCCACACAGAGCACCTGGAGTTTTGATTGAAGGCTTCTTGTAAAACAAGAGAGTAGTACATTCGGAGGATATTCGTTCCTTTTTTCCGGATGATCACCTTCAATCTGTAAGAGTTCATTTTAAATTCTTTTATTTGTTTGTTTTCTAATCTTGTGTTATACTTAACTATCTATGGTTTATATTTAATATTCCTATAGTGATTGATTTGTCATAAGAGTATGTAATTGATTTAATAGTTTTGTTAAATCATATAATGTATCTTATGTCAATACGGTTGTGCTCCAGAAATATTCTTTAATAAACATTAACATATTTTACATTCTTTTGTTATTACTGTTTTAACGTTCGTAAGGACCCCGCGTCGGTGATGATTGTACGGCAGAGCTTTTTGATTGTTTGAAAGGCTGTTAACACTTGGCAGGTATCGATATATGTATATACACATACACAAGTCTGTATGTGCGTGTAGATTTTACTGGTAAACCTGTTCATCACTTTTTTGATGTGGCATATTCTGCAGGTTTTCGACATATGGAGTGACGTGTTATCATGTAGACGACAAATCTTGTGTACCAGATAAGTTGTCTATATCGCATACATTATATAACAGTGATACACACCACACACACACACACACACCAGAAGTTTTGTACTCTATTTTTCGTATATATAATTCTAGGTGTACTGTTACGTGGTGTATGTGCAGTGTACACGTATGTTAAACATGTCATTTCTCTGAGAAGTTGGCTACTTTACGTTTGTTTTTCCTTAGAATTCATCAGGTTCGATTCTCTTATTATTTTTATTCAAAGAATATACTGCATTAAATATTAAATTAATACATTAAATAAAACGATGCTCTGCATTCTGTGCTCAATTTTGATTTGATCGATGTTCCAGTCTGTATATGTGTATTCATGCATGTATATATACATCATTAAACTTTTATTTACACATTTTAAATATTAAAAATGATGCTAAGATATCAAATAATATAAGCTTACTTTTTAATTAAAAAATTTATAAATCAGATAATTTAATTCTTAACATTTCTTAAGGTTAACTAATATACTTAAACAAAATCCGTATTTGTATATTTTTAATCTAAATACAAAGAATCAAACATGTTAATTTTATAGATTTTATCATATATATGCGTGTGTGCGTGTGTAAGTATATGTATATACACACTATACATATACATATATAAAATAAATTTTTCATATACTTATATAAATTATAACACTTATTATATATATAATATATATATATATATATATAGCACACTATAAAAGAAAAGCATTCTTTAAGTAAGACTTTAAAAACATTGTATTTAATCAGTTTATTTTAGTTCTATAAATAATATTACTTTTGTGTGACATGGTTAAATAAAAAATAGCGCTCAGCGAGATTCGAACCTGAGACCTAAAAAAGTGGCTTTCTTCGCTTACAAGAGTTTTTTTTTTATTCACAGCAATCTTGATGCATATTTACAAGAAATACAGAGAGACCTTAATAGAGCTGCTCAGATCTGACTTTCTGCCGCCTCCTGGGTCTACAGCACAGGTAGCACACGCACAGACAACACATAGAACACCAGAAGAGAATTCCCCGCATATTATCCAAGCCTTAATCCCTGTGAATCACTCTAACCCTAAACAGAAAAACCCTAAATTGATTCTTAAGCACTGGAGCCCTAATGGAGCCCTAAATTGATTTGAATTTAGGGCTCTTGGGGATGACCTAGTTTCTCCGGGAGCGAAATGCAGGGCGGGCCGCGTTACGATCCGAGGCGCCAGGTTTCGATTTCTCTTCTTTCTCGAATCATTTAAACTATGAGGATTTTTCATGCATTTGTTGCTGGATTTTGTGAATCTCTAGTGATCCAGGGTGTATTTCTTTGAATTGCACATATAAGCTGCTAGTCGTACAGATTTTAAAGGGACTTTGTGGGAGATGGCAAGCGTTTTGCCTCTTGACTTGTGCTGCTATGGAATGAACAAACTGAGGGACGCCCGTTCAAAATCTACCAGTCTCAGCTTCATTGGCCCACCAAGGTACCCACATTCTATACATATATAAACTTATATTAATGTCTTCTAATGTAATAATGTATCTATGAATAGATATACATGTGTGTGTGTGTGTGTGTGTAATACATAGTACAGATATTATATGCATTTCAACTGAAAACTTTATTATAGATTAAGGACAGTTTGTAAGTACGACCCATACCATGGTTCATCTAATGTGGATCTGGAGACGGACGAGGAGAAAATCCAACGGCTCGCAGCCACAGTTGAAAGGCTTAAAGGACGGATTGCAGAGCTCGAAGGCATGGTTCTAGCTCGAAACGAACTTCATGGCCTGAAGACGATAATAACCGCGAACCTACTCCCAAGCAACTGTTGAAGAGCCTCACACAGGTGTTTGTGCATGACGTATACGTATGGATATATGTATATATACTATCATTGCAGAATCTACAAACTTTGAAGCCAGATACATCCACTCAGAAAGTTGGGGATGCAGTTAATCGATTGACAGGCATTGTGTGGCCATCTCCTAGCGATGAAATTCCGTTTTGGAAACGTGGTCTTTTAAGGCATGAAGCAGTTGGTGTTGGTTTATCATTCAAAGCTACACGTGATCAGGATCCTCTCTACATCGTACATGTTACAGCAGAGATGGTAAGCTATCAGTTTTCTGCATGCGTGTGTCTCTCTCTCTCTCTCTCTCTCACTCTCACTCTCACTCTCTCTCTCTCTCTCTCTCTCTCTCTCTCTCTCTCTCTCTCTATATATATATATATATATATATATATAGAGAGAGAGAGAGAGAAGAGAGAGAGAGAGAGTGAGAGAGTGAGAGAGACATACACACACGTTGATGACAGGCTCCGTTAGCTAAAGTTGGTGGTCTGGGTGATGTGGTTTCTGGATTAAGCCGAGCATGCATAGATAGAGGACACAAAGTTGAAGTTATGTTGCCCTTCTATGAGTGTATTCCAAAGGATCAACTTAAGGGTTTCACATATGGTGAGTCATATGCATATATGCTATATGTGTGTCCGTGTGTGTGTGTGTGTGTGTGTGTAATATGGTTTTAATAGGTGAATCATATTCATCATTCCACAAGGGGAATTGGATATCGATACAGGTGCATCGAGGGAAGCTTGCAGGAATATCAGTCTTACTTCTTGAGCCGAAGAATAATTTCTTCAAAGGCTCGAGTATATACGGAGGATCTTATGATGAATTAGAAGCATATCTCTTCTTCAGTCGTGCGTGTTTGGAATGGATGCAGGTAGGATATAGTTTTTTATATACTCACAAGACTGTGTAGTAGACTTATATTATATGATAGATCCTGCAAGTACTATGATCAAGTTACATTTATATTATATATATCGCAACTTACAGTGATACTTTTCTGTACACACATGCATATGCGTGTATGTATATTACTGTTTGATAGTTGCATAGTTTATGAAAACAGGTGACGAACAACCACCCTGATATAATTCATGCCCACGAATGGCACACAGGAGCTGTCTCTATGTTATACTGGGATATGTACCATCATCTGTCTCTCAAGGTAACTTTTTCAAATAGAATGTATATATAGAACACACGCGCACACGCACACACATCTCTAGATATTATATAATCAAGTAATATAACAATAATGATTGAGTGTAAACTATAATGTAACTTCCTTGTTTTGCAGAAACCAAGGCTTGTGCTGACTATTCATTAATATGGAGCACTATGGAGAGTGCAAGTAAGCTTTTTATATTCACTATTTATACATGCACTATGTCCATATATCTAATGTATATCATACGTATACACACAGGATGGAGCAGCTGAATATATGCGGCTTGGATGGCTCGACATATCGTGCAGTGGATAAAGTAAAAGTATCTCAATTTTTTTAATTGAGTTTTATTTAAAGAAGTTAACCTTTTATGTAGGCCGTTGACGATCGCACAATTGGACACAATCCTGAAAGGCTTAGCTTACTTAAAGGAGGCATTGTCTATAGTAATGCTGTCACGTAAGTTTAAAAAAAATTTAGCATAATGTACATTATATATATATATATATATAATTGTTTTTCAGGACTGTATCACCAACATATGTCAATGAAACTCTCTGTTCTGGATGGTTATCAAATACATTAATGAAGCATCGTTCCAAGTAAAGTCTCTCTCCTGGTAACGTATACTTGTCTACATAAATTATGCAAAATATAATCAAATATGAAACATTTCAAAGTTTAATGCGTTTCTAACTCTCTTCTAAGTATATTTATTATTTATGCAGATACTTTGGAATCTTAAATGGCATAGACACACAACTTTGGAACCCGGAGACAGATCCTTATCTTCCCGTGGGATTCAGTGGTAGAATATATATATAGGTAGAGAGAGACAGTGGTAGATATATATATATATATATATAGAGAGAGAGAGAGAGAGAGAGAGAGAGAGAGAGAGAGAGAGAGAGAGAGACATTATGTAAATATTATGTGTTAATGTTATATACTGCTAAGTTTTGATATTTTATATCTTATTATTATTTTTGTTTTATTTGCAGCAATGGATTTAACTGGGAAACAAATATGCAAACATTATCTTCAAAGAGGTCTTGGGCTCGAACCTGATGAACTACCAAGCAGGAAGAGACAATATGGAGACTGCAAACGTTCTCCGTTAGTTGTGTGTATCACACGTTTGGTTGCACAGAAGGGGATCCATCTGATTCGGCATGCTATGTATCACCTTGATCAAATGGTAGTGTCTGTGTGTGTGTGTGTGTGTGTGATAATTAGGTGCATTTATACACACACACACACTGAATCATATATGCTATGTATTTATTTGCTATGTAACTGGATATGTACAGGATGGACAATTTGTGCTGTTAGGAACATCACGGGATCCTCGTGTGAAAGGCGAGTTTGAACATCATGCTACAAAGGTATTAAATATATGGCTTTACTATTATATTATATTAAAATATTTATTATATATTTACAGTTTGCGGAGAGCAAGAAAAGTCCGTCTTCTATTGACTTATAGGTAAGAAGTCATTATATATCTATATTTATATATATATTTCATGTACTTGTGCGTATGTGTGTTACTTACGTTTTATTATATGTCAGTGAGGAGCTAGCACATTTATTATATGCTTCTGCAGACATTGTATTAGTACCCTCCATGTTTGAGCCTTGCGGTTTGACACAGATGATTGGAATGCGCTACGGAGCTGTAAATAAAATTAATTATGCATTAATTAGTTATTTAATTGTTAAGTTTAATTAATTTTATATGTTTTTCTAATGTTGTTGCAGATTCCTGTGGTTAGAAAGACAGGTGGATTGGCAGACACTGTCTTTGACGTGGATTGCTCAGATGGAAACGGGTAAACTTTACACAAATAAACATTAGCAAATTAATTTTAATAATTAATATAGATTTAAATTAATATGAGCTTATTTTTGACAGGTTTGTGTTTTGAAGGAATTGATGAAAGATCATTGAACAGTGCTTTGGATCGAGCTTTGCATCTATACCGGAAGAGTAAGTTGAATATGTGTGTGTGTGTGTGAGAGAGAGAGAGAGAGAGATACGTTATGTTAGGATATACTGGGAATACGTATGCATATATAATGAATGAAATATAACAATAAATGTAGCTCGTAATTCACAATAGTCATTACTTTTGCAGATGTAAATTATTGGCAGGCATTGGTATGCAAAGTTATGCAAATGGACAACAGCTGGAATAAGTCGGCAGGGGAGTACGTAGCTGTGTACAACTCAGTCCGTGTAAAGTGGTAAGAATAAGCATGAGTTTTATATGTATATATAACATTTAAATTTAAAAACTCCAATCGCATTGGGTAGTAGAAATTAAATTAATATTTATTTAAAATTTATCAAGTTTTACATTAAATAAATACTCAAAACTAATTTAGATTATACATGTATATTTTTTAACACATCAAGCTATATAATATACGCATTCAAAGCCTCTCTCTCTACACGCACACGTGAATTCATTTCTCTTTCATGCTATATATATGTAAGCTTTATATATGTGTGTGTGTGTGTGTGTGACATTTTGTATTGATATTCTTTCCACATTCAACTTTTAAAATAAAACTAAAATTCTAATAGAAAAAAATTAATTAAATTAATGATGATTATTTATGTAGTTGTATGTGTTTTTAATGTATACACATTGGTGAATAAACTTCTACAAAATATTAAGTATTAATATTAAATAGCTTACTATATGCTTTATTAAGACCGACAAAATTGTATGCAGTTATACCGTTTAACAAAAACAAATCCAACTCTTCAAAACTCCTGCAATTAACAAAACCGAATATATATATATATCGTGCACAGCACATATATGCCCATATGTATATACATATAATCTCTATAAGTACAGATTCATAAATATAATACACGAATACATGTAAACATTGCTATATACACACACACATAAAATGAGGTACGTACCTTTGAAAAATATTAAATAACGACGTCAAATCACATCCTAGTTATAATTGCAGCAAGTGCATTAGCTTGATCCGGTGGAATATTCCTCAAAAGAGGTTGCATTTCGTTGTTGTAATGAACCAACAAGTGAGACATGGCACGTCCTATTGTCGACTTAACCTCATCACTCTCCTAATACATTTAATTAAGTTAAACCGTAATTAGTTAACTTAATGATAAATTAATGATGGTAATGGTTTATTAAAATTTTATAATTACCTCACTTGAAGATGCCACCTTTGCAAAAACTTGTACAATTTGAGGCACAAGGGCAAAATCTGAAATTGCATGCATATCAGACATCTCTCTCTCTCTCTCAAACACACACGCACGCACGCACGCACGCACACACCTCTGGATGTGAACCCTGTAGTAAGATGCAGATACATTCATAAACAGGAGTAGATTCTTCTAGATCCGACTTCAATGGCAATACTTTTATAAGTACTGGTAGCACCTGCATATAACAATCGCTACATACATATGCATGTAGACATAGTAACATATATATATATATATATATATATATATATATAGTAAACCCAATATAAATATATATGAGTCGATAATAACATGCAGAATATGCAGAAGTTAAAGAGTTATAGATTAAGCAATATTACCTGTGCTACAGGAATATTCTGTGGAAGAACCATTATCATTTTTGCGACAGCACCTACACCCAGATAAACTCGTAACTACATTGTACACGCGTAAACATCTCTCTCTCTCTCTCTCTCTCTCTCTCTATATATATATATAATACACACACACATACGATGACAAACCTGCTGCATTGTCTCGAACTGCGTCATCAGACTCTCCCTCTCCAAACAGAGGGTATAAACCCGTTAAAGCACTCGCATAATATCTAATAAATAAAACATGATAACATTCAAAATAACGCATTTATTACGTAAGCACTAATCTAATTCATATCATGATATAGCAACTTGTCTGAGTATAGAAATTTACAACGTACTTTATATATAATCATGTTTATAATATTTTTCGCATGTATGCTTGAAGGCACAAAAGGATATACAAAGACACATATTCATTGACATCTGACATAGTTGTGTTATCATATATGTAGCATATACTTTACCTATATATTACACATATATTCATGCTTACTGTGAGGCCTTCTCCCCACTGTTTTTGCAAAGTTCACCCAGACAAAAGGCAGCATTTCGACGATTTGCACCTTCAGTTGAAGATAAGTCTTGAAGCACTATCGGCATAACCCTCTGTATTTACAATAAGCTTACATATACTTAAAATGTATGATTGTGTATAAAGATACATATGTGTGTGTGTGTATCACACAGACACACATTCTATATGTGCATATAAGAAAGAAAAAAAAGTAAGAAAAACCGTACCGGAAGATATGAAGTTATTTCTGTTCCAATCTCGCGTGCGACTTCTGCAATGCAACCGATAACCATAGATCTGTCACTTGCAGGACGACCGGGCGCTGAAAAATAACAGATACGATACAAGTAAAAATCAATATGATATTACACTAAATTAAATGTATGTACTAAAATTGTATGTATTTATAAAAGGTACGTATACACACACGTGTACCATATACATACAATAATATATTTACCGCAAATTTTAGTAAGGCATCAAACTGTTGAGAGAAAACTTGTTGAAAAGAAGGGCCCATGCAACAAGCCATGGCCGGAAGCACGTCAGCGACTGCGTCCATGAGTACTTGATCATGCTCAGACTCCACGTCATCGTCCTCGTCCGTGTCATCCTCGAGCTGGCAAACGGCCTGCTGACGTAGCATTTGTAATATTAATTCAGACGTCGGGAAAATATCTGGCAGAACAAAGAAGAAACCAAACAAACAAAACATAAACGAGTTAGTTGTATGTATACAGTTGCATGTGTGATACCAACATAGTAAATTATCTTATATATAGTTAAAACATCGATGATGTGCATGTAATTAAATATTTAATATGCATACTATTAACTGACATACTACTGGTTTTATAATAGCTTCAAACTTACACACGCACAGAGAGATACATAAAGTATGTACGTATGTGTGTGTGTGAACACACACACACACACACACATATATATATGCAATATTGACTATGCTATATAAATAGTATATCCAAATACAAATATAAATATACTCAATAAAATAAAATATAATAGTAAAATACGTTGTGTATACCTGTCAAATACAAATACATACATATATATGCAGGGCTTACATTGCTCCATAGTTAGCACATTTGAGATCGGAAAATCTCTGATAAGCAATTACAAGCTTCAGCAACAGTGTCTTTATCATCGTCTTCTTTTAAACAACGCATATATAGATTCATCACAAATATCTGAAAACATAAACGCAAAGAGTTAAGCAACTCTATTTACACCTTAATTTAAGGTTATACTATTTCTAATAGAAACTACTGTTGGAAACTAGTGTAATTACCAAGAACGTGCTTTGTCTCCGGTGAAATTCTCTGCATAGAACATGAGCGTAAGTGTGTGTGTGTGTGTAGAGAGGGGGGGGAGGAGGGCGATTTTAAGTTTAGGTTCAGACTTACATCAGTGCTAGGAAACGCAGCTTGTGTTGCAGGCAGCATATCTGCTCTCAAAAAGATCATGGGTCAAAACACGATTGCATATATGCATGTGCATGTGTGCGCGCAAGCATGTGTAAAGCTTACATTTGAGAGCAATAATCGCTTGAAGGCGAACATCCTCATGGAAGTATCCACAATGTTTTTTTAATACCGCTAGAGTTGCTTCCAGATATCTGCAATAACGTCATTAAACATTGTGTGTGTGTGTGTGTGTGAATATGCACGTAAAATACAGTTCTATTTAAGATTCAAAATAAAATGAAACTTACGGCATGAAATCTGCTTTGCAATGTAGTGCAAAACACCTAAAGCTTGTGTAGCAGCAGCCTTTTCATCCAAAACGCCAGTCCTTACACTCACATTACGGACATGCTTGTCATCTATATATAAGTATACGTTAAGAATCATACATAATACATACATAGATGTGTGCATATGTATAGATGTATATCGTATACATAGAACGATACATGGCTTACAAAAACAAGCAAAATTAAAAGTTTAACAGAAACCTTCATCACTCTCATCGTCAGATGAAACACCTAAGCCTCCACCTTCCAGAAAATTAAAATGTAACATGGTAAATAATGTAAGATGTATGTGAACAACACACATACACACACACACACAGTGCACACCTTCTTCGTCAGAATCGTCAATATCCAATGCAGTCCCATCGTCAAGCTCACATGTTGCAAAAGCTAGAGGTATTATACGAGGAAGATGCTAGGAAAGCATAAGAAAATGTTAATTTGGATATAAGATTGACAATATAATTGTTTTATATATAGCTATAAATATATAATATACATCATGCAGCTGTCGAGAAGATGTGTATAATAGAAAAAGAATACAAACTATCTTATCCAATATCTCTATCAAATCCACACACACATCAATAAATAGTGCTATCATTTGCTACATTTGCAACATGAGCTTAAATATATGTAAACCTGTTTAAAGTCTCCTTCTAATATCTCTGCCACGGAGCTGAAGAAACCATGTGTGTACTCACGAAGCTCAGTGTAATCTAATGAAAACCCCTTAAAGAGAACACAAACAATTCTTAAATTAACAATTTATGACACACACACACACACACAGTTCTATTCTGTTTTCCGTATATTGTTATTGCTTATATTAATATATCATACCGCGATTGCAGCCTCAATAAAAGCAGGAAGCATAGGTTCGATATATTGACGTCCAACAGCACCACCAATGATACCAACAAGTTCTGTCGCCTAATTAAGCAGCGTATTAATTCAAACTATTAAATTTTAGTTAAAATAGCTCACTAATTGTAAATTCGAAATAATTTCATAGTTTAATTAAAGTCATAAAAATAAATATAAACTTACCCTTGCACGCAGGGATAAATCACTATCCTCCGTTAAAACCATAAAGCCCTTCATTAGTTCAAGGACTCTCGGTGCATATGTAATAAAGTCTCCTTTAGCTGCTGCAGCTGCCGAGCAAATAGCAGACTGCAAAAAGAAGTATATTTAATCTCTCTCTCTCTCTACACACACACACACACACACACACACAATTAACTAATAATGCATACCATATTGAATTCTCACTTGTCTTAATAGTTAAAACATTTTTGCCTTACCATTAAATATTACTAAAAACTAAAATAATGCTAGTAGTTAAATCTAAAATTTAGTTAAGGAACACTAATTAACTGATTGTGTGTGTGTGGTGTGTGTTACCATGCATGTTTCTTGTAAATCTCTACGGCTGCCTTGTAAAGTCTCCAGTAATCTTTCCATTAACACAGGGAGAAAAGGTAATATCTCCGGTCCCAAATGCTCACAGAAGGCAGCTAAGGAATAATATGCTTTTTCCTGCAAAGCACCATTCAACTAATCTCTCTCTCTCTCTCATGAGTGGACATCATGCACATGAGTATGTACCATGACTATATGTATATATATTAAATGGATTCCATGTGTCCAAAGTATATGCTGTAGAATATATATAAAATGTAAAAGCATTAAATTGTGATTAACTGTGATAACATAAATAATTTCATACACTTAAAATTAAAAATACCTGGACTTCGAGGCAGGGATCGTTAAGGACTTTAAATATACAAGGAAGAACACGGTCGTAATGTTGAATAATCTCCGGCTGTAGATGTTCTGCAAATTGCCCAAGGGTAAAACCCGCTGCACCACGTACGGCCTTTTCCGTATCCTGAAAAGCTTGCAAAACCAGGTTTAATATGTCGCTTAAATCCTTTCTCATTATCTCGTAACAACCTGTTCCAGAAAATAAAGTTAAAAACGTCTAACTTTAAGCATTAGAAAGTTTGTTATATGTTTTATATGGAATAATATATATACAAAATTACTATTTATAATCAATATTAACGTATTTAAGATGTATTAAAAACTATGCTAATATTCTAATTACACTACTATTAAAAACCATAGTAATATAAACAGTATTACTGCTATAAGGATATCACATCGTGTTATAATATAACATACATATAGGATGACTGTATAATGGTCTTTATGTGTGTGTGTGTGTGTGTGTGTGTGTGCATGTGAATATATCATATATAACATTAACCTTCAGCTATTATGCCCAAGGACATAACCACTGCTTCACGAACATTGTAATCAGAGTGTTGAAAATTCGTAAGCGCAAAATTATATACTTGTGGAAAAACATGCCTTTTTGGTAAGTTCATAGCCATTGTATCGAGTACTTCAGCAGCAGCCCGGTCTGCAAGCAGTATATTAATTTAGAGATACACATCGTCTATTGTAGTAACTATTATAATTGACATACAGTATCAATATACACCCGTGAATATATGCGTACCTGCAGAAACATCGTATTCGTCCCTATGCATATCTGGGTCTGGCTCGGATAGTATTCTACACATAGCAGTGATCGTATTTGCAACGACCTTGTGCTTAATCAATGTCTTTGGTTTATACTTTGCAAGCCATGATATTATTTGAAGAGCCTATCAAAACATCATAATTAACTGTTACATACACGCTGTACACACACACACACACACACACGTACCTGGTAACGAGTACTTTGTTCCCACTTTGTGTTGGATGAAACTTCAAGAGCAAAATTCACAATCATCGGAATAGATTGTCTAGTAACAAATAATAACTATTACATAGATACATAACAACTAGATATATTATATACAGTCATATAGTACGTGATTCTTCTTATATATAGTTATATGTACCCAAGAACTGGTGCAGGGGACTCAATTAATTCGTCAAATATCTCAAACGCAAGAACAGCCACATCCTCATTGCCCGTTTCCAAGCAGTAACGTGAAACATCTAATATTGGTATTACGAGCTCCCTAAACATCATCTGCAATTAAATATAACTATAATAGACTATATACTTATTTGATCGTACTAAGCCGTGATAATACTAGAAGATTGATAGGTAAATATTATAAAGTAAAAATTCTATACTTACCACTTCTTGTTCAGTTTGGATGTAGCCCACAAGAGCTCCAACTGCCCTATTTGTATACGCGTCAAACTCCATTAAGACATTAATTATGTAAGTGTGTGTGTGTGTGTGTGAGAGAGAGAGAGAGGAGAGGAGGGGAGGGAGGAGGTCTGTGCTTTGCTCAACACAAGGTGAATATAATATCACGTTATGTAGTGCTGTGATATCATAAGTATTCACAGTATAAATAACATAAATTACTTACTTCAGGGCAGCAACTCGGACTTTACTGCTTTGATCATTAAGCCCGTGGAGAAATATAGAATGCAAAGTGGCAAAGTGGGGTCTTAAAAACTCTCCAATTGTCTCAGTTAATGAACTGAAAAGCACCAATGCACCTAAAACAAATAATAAGCATAAATGACCACAATGCTCTTAGTATTATGATAACATTATTAAGATAGTAAAATTAAAGGTTACCTCACGATGATCCTCTTGAGCACTTTGGTTACACTGAAATAAAAATGGCATAGCTCTGGCCAGGCTCCAGTGGGGACCTCCTGTTTAGCCAGCACGCTTACCACGTTTGCACTTGCTCGTCGTACTTGCAAACTACACAACATAACACGTTTGCATATTCACGTATATGGGTGTGTTAACTTAATTGGCTAGTTTTTACTTTACGGCCCCCTCCTTATGCTAATACGCTTTATAAGAACCGATAGAGGAACGAGCATTCATACATTGATTACATATGTGATGTATGTAATATGTACTTAACCATGTATATGTAAGTGTGTAATACCTGCTGTCCGTAGTTATACTCTCAAGTAATGAGCTTTTAATTGGCGCCTGGAGCTGAGGATTGAGCTTTCCCCAATGCCCAACAATTTTCTTACGTAGCAACACAGCAGCAAGTTGCCGAACAGCCGGAGATCTAGCAAATGACGATTAGATGAGTATACACATGTATGCGTATTGTTTGTATATAGACATACAAACACATATATCGCACTAAAGTATGTATTTGTATTTGAAAATATTTGTGTGTGTATGCACAAGCAATGGGAACTAGCAAGTATGTTTGGCAATGTATATGTACATTCGTGTGTCTCTGTAAACAATAAACAGAAAACCCATGTCACACCAATCACCTACGACATTATATTGTTATCTCAATATATGTGTGTGTTGTATATAGATACATGTGTCATGGTGATGTTATGCGTGAATCTATGTTATATGCATTCATCAAACATACATCATCACAATTCTTAATGTAACATATACAAGCAAAGACACATTTAACCGACCATCATAATATATTTATGTATATATCTGTGTTTGTACTTAAAAAGAAAAAAAAAAACCAGTTCGACCATTTCACCAATATATTGTTATTAGATTATGCATTTTGTTACACATGTATATGAATTATATGCATATGGCTCCGTAGATATGATTGACAAAAAGCATGTGTGTATACCACGATATACCGATCATCGTGCGCTCGTGTTCGGCAGTTTTCATAGAATTATTATGAACACAGACACAAGAGATTATACCTGGCGGATCGAATGTGGTGAATCAAAGCGGGAACGACCTGCGGATCCTTGGAGATATGGCGGATTTGTTCATCCGCATTCTTGCGCGCATCGTTGTCCGGCATCAGAAACTGGAACAGCAGGAGCTCCAGCTGCTCCATCGCCCCGTAGCCGCTTACAACCCTAGCCCCCTGCTTTAGGGTTCTTCTACACCCTAAACCCTACAGCTCACGTACGGTGTACGGTATTGAGTATAAACCTGGGAAAATATTCAAATACAAAAGTTTAAATTTAATGGATTTAAAATAATTTAATAAGGTTTATAAATAAATAATGAATATTAATTATTATTAATTTTAAGTTTAAATGTAACTTAATGGTTTTTATTTTAATATTTAAATCAGCAGTAGGATTTAATTATAAAATAAAAATAAAACCTGCTAATGTACATTATAAATGTACTATTATTCAAAATTAAATTATGTAACATATGGTTTGAAAATAAATAAAAATTAATTCTCTTTAAAATATTACAACCATTTAACATATATTAATGATAATTAAAATTAGGTTTTAGAACTTTTACAAATTATAAATTAAGTTATTAATTGAAGTTTTAATATGACACATTTTTTTTCTTAAACACACATCTAATGTTTATATGCATGATTGTGTATGTGTACATGCGTGTGTGTTATTTAATTTTCCGCAGACATATCAGGTTGGTATATTCCGTCAACGTACTGCGAATATTCTGTCAACGGTAGGGTTCATAAGAGCGCGCCCTAGATCTCTGTGTTGACTCCTGCGGGCGCAGGCTCGAGGACGATTCGTCGGTCTTGCTAAGCTGTAGCTATGGCGAATCCATCTCCGACGCCTATACTGCAAGATGAGCTCGATATCGTCATTCCCACGATCCGGAATCTCGATTTTCTCGAAATGTGGAGGTATGGAGACAGAGAGAATTGTACTAGAGTAATGTACTAACAATTGTACTAATAAGTATAAGATCAAAGCAGCTATTGTATATAATAAATGTAAAACTATAACAATTAAAACTATATATTGCATAATTTGAAAAGTTAAATTGTTTATAGGCCATTTTTTGAGAAGTACCATCTGATCATAGTACAAGATGGGGATCCCAGTAAGGAGATCAAGGTGCCTGAGGGGTTCGATACGAGCTTTATAACAGGAATGATATCAATCGCATTCTCGGTTCTAAAGCTTCTTGCATCTCGTTCAAGGACAGTGCCTGTCGCTGCTTTGGGTTCCTTGTTTCCAAGAAGAAATACATATATACCATCGACGACGATTGCTTTGTAAGTTTTTACTTTGATCACACACAGATATATATGTGTGTGTGTGGATGTATGATGTTGTTTTGTGTTTGCAACTAGTGCATTGATATAGCTCCTTAAGTTGACCTCGCCAGAAAATGTAGACACATGCATTCTATATACATAAAACACACGTGCATGTGTATGTTGCAAGTATATATGAGAATTCCTCTGCATACAAATGTGTATAATCATATGCGAATATGCATGTATAAGAGTAGTGTATATATTCTGTAGCATCACATGTGTGCGTGTATAACTGGTCTCGGCTAATTGTATAAGTTTAGTCAAACACTAAGAACCTGTATATTTATAGATATGAAAATGCTCTCTCTCTACATTTCTTTATGTTATAGTACGTACAAGCATGTGTACATGGTGGGTATATGTGCATTCTTGTACATATTGTTTAGATGTCTGCTCGTGTAATAGACCGTTCGCTATATATACATGTATGTTGTAGTAGTATATTATTACATAATGTGGTGTATGACTTCAACACACAACACACCACACACACACACATATATATAGTATGATCAACGTGTATCTTTTGTACACAGGTTGCAAAGAACCCATCTGGCCATGACATAAACGCACTGGAGCAGCACATAAAGAATCTGCTCTCCCCTTCGACCCGTACTTCTTCAACACGCTGTACGACCCGTACCGCGAGGGTACGGACTTTGTGCGGGATATCCTTCAGCCTCAGGGAGGGTGTCCCAACTGCCATCTCTCATGGCCTGTGGATGAATATTCCTGATTACGATGCCCCGACTCAGCTCGTTAAACCCAAGGAAAGAAACACAAGGTTAGTGTGTGTGTATACACATACACGTTGTCCACATTGTGTGTGTGGTAAGTATACTTGTTTATAATAGATGCCTGTTTGTATACATCTAATACATAGTGCCATAGGAAGTTCATATACGTTAAATAATGGTTGCAAATATACATAATTCAATACAACATATATATGCGAATGTATATATATGGATATTCTTCAAATTATTGATATTGCTATTTGTTACAGATACGTGGACACACAGTAATGACGATTCCAAAGGGCTGTTTGTTCCCAATGTGTGGGATGAACTTGGCATTCGACAGGGAGTTAATCGGGCAGCTATGTACTTCGGATTAATGGGAGACGGCCAGCCTATCGGACGTTATGACGACATGTGGGCCGGATGGTGCTGCAAGGTGTGTGTGTGTGTGAGTGTGATTATGTCTAACATATTATATGTAACACATATCCACATGATCTCTCTCTCTCTCTCTCTCTCACACACAGAATGGCGTGTGTATGTGAAGGAGAGAGTTGTATAAATGGATATGGGCATTTTGATACATGCTGATTGACAGGTAATATGTGACCACTTGGGGTACGGAGTGAAGACAGGACTACCGTACATATGGCACTCTAAAGCAAGCAACCCCTTCGTCAACCTGAAGAAAGAGTACAAGGGAATATTCTGGCAGGAGGAGATTATACCCTTTTTCCAGTCAGCAGTTTCTCAAAGGAGTCTACCACCGTGGAACAGTGCTACGTGGAATTATCTAAACAGGTATACTTGCATATGCGTATATATAGGTCCATATGTAACATACATACACGCATATACGAATGCTGGCATATCCAGGGTGTATTTCTTAGTTTGATATCGATATTCTATTTCCCGTCTACGGGTGTGTATAGACGTACTTTTGCAGGTGAAGGAGACGCTGGGGAAGGTAGATCCATACTTCTCCACGCTGGCAGATGCAATGCTGACGTGGATTGAGTCGTGGGAGGAGCTTAGTAACAACAGGGTGAAACCTTCTGCTGCGCTGGTAAACGGTCCGACGAGTAAAGGTGTGCCTCCTGTCAAGGGTGAAGAGTTGGTAGTCCCGCCGCTTAATTTTGTGTGGTTTAGAGGTTTTGGATTGATAAACTAATTATTTATGCGTCTTTACAATAAAGAATTCTTTGTAGTGACGGTAATACATGTTTTGCCACGTGTAGTGTATAGTGTTTACGTGGGATGATGAATTTTGACACGTCAAATTTCAAATTTGATTTTTAGGGTTTTCCCACACTAAGATTATAAAATGTATACATTTTTATTTATCAAAACCGATTCCAAAACTTCCTAGTTTAATTAATTTTAAATAGAACGTTACTCTCTATTTTTACTCTTTTTTAATTTTAGTTTTTAAGGGAAACTAGTATTTATGTTTTTTATTTTTAAATTTAATTTTAAGGATTAAAATTAAAACTTCTTAAAATAAAAATAAATAAAATTTTTAAAAATTGGAACTATGACTAACTCACTGTAAATCATTAAAGAGGTCTTAATTCATATTTTTATGTTTTAAAATTTATTTATTTTTTTTAATAACCATAATCATATAATGATCTTATTTTTAATTGTTCTAGTTTTAATGTATCTAATTTTAGTTTTTAAGTATTGATTACATAATAATAAATATTTATTTTATGTATGTGAGGTAAAGGTGTTATATTTCATTATTTACTTATGTACAATGTGTATATAACTAATGTACACATTTTATTACATAGACATGTTTTTTGTACTATATATATTTTTATGAAATTTTCTTTTATGAAATATTGTAATTATGTTTAATTTCTTAAAACAATATGGAAAAATTCAACATCATTATTATTAAATAATTTATAGCATAAATTCTATTGTAATTCATTAAAATTATTTACTTTTATTTTTGTAATCTAGGTAATTAATCTTAAACCATGGTATAAATTTAGAAAATCAAAAATAAATTTAAAAAAAATTAAATAAAAAAAAGAAATTAAAATCAGGGAATGATTAAATGCCCTTTTGGTTATACTTTTTAATAATTTTTTTTTAATCAACTTATTATCATTTTTAAACTTTATTATTTTCTTTATACATGACAATCTTGTGTATATTGTTATAAACTTATTTATAACATGATAGAACGGTAACACGTCATCGATAATAATATAATATTTTACATTGTTCAAATTATATAAAGTAATTAATTTATTCTCTTCACATTTAAAATACATACACATATTTAATAATTAAACATAGTTGATTGAAGTAATACTATATTAAAAATTTTAATAATAATGAGTAATGAAAATTGTCACAAAAACCAATTCTTATGAATTGTTAACATATTTAAGCCTAGCTTTATACGACATTAGATAATACATACTTAAATACGTTAGATATTTATATAGTATGTATATATAGTATATAACTAGCGTTAGATAATATATAATACTTTATTATAGATATTTATACAAAGTTAATAATATATACATACTTTATTATATTTTTTATACGGCCTCCCACCCCTTAATATCATACCACGTCGTGTAGGAGCTCCCGAGGGCGTGGTTTTATATCGAAAATGTTTTATTCTTTGAAAAATATATAATTAATGGAAGTTAGAGTTGAATGCCAAGTAAAAAGCAATCGTGCACTTTATAAATACAAAATGTGCATAACGGTTCTCCTTGCCCACCCATATTTGTCATCCACGCTTAAAGTGACCTTTACATTTTGGAAAGTCCCGCTTTTTACGAACCCCACAAATAAGCTCTTTACCACTTTTATTACTCTTCTTATGTATAATAGCTTCACGTGTATTATCACAAATTTGTTCACCTCTTAATAAACTATAATGCGTCCTTAATGACAATACCAGACTCGTCCAACTCAAAGGTTGTACTTGAAACTAAATAGAAAAACGTTATATAGTAAAATTATTATTACAACAAACTCTAACGAATTGTCTATATATTTAAACTTCAACATTACTTTAACAAAATTGTTTTCTTATAAATGATTTACTTAAAGTTGTTACCCCATTGTATCTCCATCCTTATAATTTCAAAGTGCAAATCTTAATTAATTTACACTAAGTAAAACTTACGATCGTCCTTATTTTAAAATTGGACCTTGTTTGATAATTTTTATAACAAATGCTTTAACTATTATTAAAAACCTTATGTCATTTGTTATTGAAGAAAATGATATTAGTGACATATTAGTGTTAATTGTTTTTTCTTCTTAATTGAACACAAATAATATTACTTCATGTTTACTTGTAGTCTTCAATAAATTCTACCTCCATTACCACACACACAATCACAAATTAAATATTCTTTTTATTTTTTTTCTTTTTTTTAAAATTCATACAACAGGGTGAGCGGAAAAACTGGATTGTTCAAATGAAAAAAGTATAAAATAAAGTTTTAAAATAAAAAAAGCCGCATAATATTTAAATAAGTAAGCATTAAATCAATTTTTGCATTTGTAAAATAAAAAAAGATCTTCATAATAATCGGAATTAATAACATTCAAATCATCTTTTTAAAAATATATATATATATAAAGAAAGAAAATTAAAAGAAAACTAATGGATACTTTATTTAGATTACATACTTAAATATATAAAATAAATAAATAAATAAAAAGTTAAAATTTTATTTTTAATAGAAGAGAAATTTTTTTTATGTACATAACATAAAATAAATAAAATAAAATAAAATAGAATGAATAATAATTTAAATAAAGAAAAATTAAAATAAGACTTTATTTAAAAAAAGTACCTTTCAAAATGTAAAGATCATATTGATTGTTATAATTACATAATAAGTATAGGTAATTGATCTTAATTTATATTTTTTTTATTTTTTAAAAATCTTGATTTATAATTAATTGTTTAAATACAATTTTGAAAATTAAAAAGTAAACAATTTTCCATAATTTTGAAAAGTACAAAATAAATAAATATTTTGAATTACAATAAAAATTCAATGGATTACAAATTAAATTTATGCCATAAATTAAAATATTAATTTTTATCATGGTGTTGTAAGAAATTAAAAATAATTATAATATCCCATAAAAAATATTTTAAAAAATCATAATAATATACAAATATTAAACACTGTGGATTACTTCAAATATGTACATTGATTATATATGTAGTTATGCATGTATATATATAAGTAAATGATATAAAACATAAATAGAAAATACCTATATCACATATTTAAAACATAAAATTTTGTTTCTAATAAAATTATTAAGTGTTTACATTCTTAAAAATTAAAAATAAATACATTTTTAAAATACACATTAAAATTAAGACCATTCTATTATGATTATTAGAATTTAAATAAATAAATAAATCAATCAAAATTATGAAATAAGATTATTCTAATGGTTTATAATTTACAATAAAAGAGTTGATTTTAATTTTAAATTTTGAATATTAAAAATTTTAAAACCAAACTATAATCATTTTTTTTGTTTAAAAATTTATTTCTTATGTTTTTAAAATTAAAAATAAATATGAAAAACCAAAATTAAAACCATTTAATTTTAACTTTAAAAATTATCCTTAAAATTAAAATTAATAGAAAAAGAACTCATTAACACTATATAATTTTTAAAAATAAAATTAATCATTTTTGATCTATTTAAAAATAAAATAAAATAAAGCCATATAATATTTAAATAAGTATTAACCAATTTTCATTTTTTAAAAAAATTTAAAAAGTTTCGAAATACAAGAACTTTTTATTTTTTAGAACCTTATTTTAAATTTACATTTATAAAAGAAAAGAAAGAAAGATTTTTGACTTAATTTATATTTTAAAAAGCGTTTAAGATCTTAAGACAATTAATAACACCATATTCTTTTTTAATAATAAATAAAAAGATATAGAGAAAATAAAATATAAAAATTAATACCACTAACCTATTCATTTTCTAAAAAGAATTAGTTTTTTTGGTTTTTTTTACGTTATTTTAAATTTTTAAGTTTTTATTTTTGTTTTTTTATTCTATTTTTAATTACAAGGGAGATAAAACAATGTTTTTTTAAAATTAAAAAGCATTGTTAAATTAATTATAGGACCAAAATTAGTGCTTTAAAATCAAAAATTAATACAATGCCTTGAAAGTGAATATTTATAAAAGCCATAATTAACCATTTCAAAATTCACTCCTATTTTATGAATTTTAAATTTCAAAAATTAAGTTTTAAAAATAAAATAGAGCCACTAATATTGAAAGAAGCAAGCACTAAATTAATTTTTAATATATATATATATATAGAGAGAAAGATGTATATGTGAGTATTATAACTACATTTACTATAACACATATATATCATAAACATAAAACCCACGTAAATTTATTTAACTATGTAAATATATATCATAAAACTTACTGATTAATGCTTGTTTATACGCTTGTGAGACAGCGGATCAAAATCCCAGATCCAAGCACATAATATTCGCAAGAATCTTCCTAAACTGCACAAAACGCCGTCCATAAACCCCTGCATTCTCCCTTCTTATCTGTCCCATTTCTAAATTAACGTGTCATAATTTCATCATGCCACGTAAATTCTGTCCACGTGGCACATTATTAATTTATACTACGTTATTTTATAAAGACGAATATCTCTCATCGGACTGTTTGCCAGCACAATAGCCCAAGTTAAATATGTTAAGTTAACCTAAATTTTTAAAATATTTCAAAACCCTTAATTCCTTATTGTATTAATGTATTAATTTTAAGAAAAATAATTTATTTTCATATTATATAAATAACCTTTTAAATTTACATTTTATATATAAAACAAACAAGTATTTTATTAATATAATACATATACTTATTATAAACTGTCACTAAATAATTAGTGATACATAAAAGTAGTTTTTATTATAAAATTTTAAATTAATTAATAAAGAGTAAAACTAAAATTGGTGTTACGTTTTTTGTAATATTATTTTATTTTCCTTAACCATAAGAATTAAGAATTAACTATTGTTATCAAGAGGTTTATACTACTTAATTAAATAATTTTAATTTACATGACTTTATTATTTAAGATTTTATTAACTTTTATATATCTTTTTAAACTTTTATATACATCTAAGTGTAAACACATGCGCATATCTTATGTACATGGAGTTTTAACAATAAAGAATATAAAGTTTTTTTTATTCTAAGTAGGGCATTTAAAAAATGATTTTAATAACTTTTGAATGGTAGAAAAGTTTAGAAAATAGAATTTAAATTTAAAAGACCTACAATGGATTAATAGTGTTATAAAAAAAATTTAACAACGTCCAATTTTATAACAAGGATTGGTTATAAATTTTATAAAGATGTGCCCAGGAAGGGTCGAAGGCTTTGTAAAGGATATCAAAACTACAGAGTAAAAAAAATTTATAAAAAAAAAAAAAAAGTGTATAAAATGTTTTTTTTTTTTTTTAATTTTGCTCCTTGTGTAGAAAATGACTATGCTCTGAGAAACTTTGTCATGTATAGAGATTTAAATATGTTAAAGATTACGGACACACATTAGATACATACGGTCGATTGAATAATTTTTAACATGATTTAACAATATATAATTAATCTCAATCAATCTGAGCTGAAAGGGCTTAAATGTTATAATATTTATAAATTGTATTAACACGACTGCTATGATATTAACTGCCCTGTAGTTTCTCTCCCGGTGTGGAGGCTCAAATTCATTCTAGAATATTGTTTAATATTCTTAACATATCAGGAATATTCCACAAAAAACTTATCTGCACATATATCTATTATAATATATATTATACACAATAGTTAACCACCTTTTGCTAATGAACATTTGTTAGTATTATTATTTGTTTAAAAATCATATTTTTTACATTCATACAATCCTAAAACAGAAAAAGATAGTTAAAAATTTTTCTGTAATTAGCTAGTTAAATTATTATATTAAAATTAACTTTAACCATATACACATGCATACCTACACGTAGGGAATGAACCTCTACCTGCAACGTCATCTGGTTCACACCTGCCACATCATCTAACTCTTCATTCTGAGTCATTTTTTAATAAAATGCACAAATATACATGCTGGCGATTTGCCATTTTATTGTTACACGGATACATACACACGATTAGTGTATTTCCCGTTTTCGTGAACACAAATGAGACTTACTGCTAATCCATACCTTAACACAACTCAACAATTAATTACTCCTTTAACTTTATCCTTAATATATACTTTAAAAATGGATTTATTATATGTAAAATATAATGTTTTTATATAATACTAATACATGTCATTATTTAATAATAATTTATGAATTATAGACTTTTAACCCTTTAATATGATGAGTTTATCCTAAATTAAATCTTTAAACTTATTAATTTAATGAATTTATTTTTGAATAAAATTCTTAACCTAATAATTTTTAAACTAATTATTATCTAGATTAGCTTTTTTATCCCCTTGGAAGGAAAGAATGTATTGCAAGACATTTTGCTAACCTATATATTTGCTGAATTAAACTTAACTAATGCTAAACATGTTTTAATAAATTAAAAAAAAAATCTACTGATTAAATTGAATCTTACCATTCACGTGTATATTGAATGTATGATATAAGCACTTAATAATTAAATATTCATTGTTCTCTGCATAACCAACAAGTAAGCAATTGCTGATTAAAATACCATGTTCATATGTTCTTAAGGCAAAACATAAAGAGATAGTGAAATAAATGGACACACAATAACGATTACATTCTTACCACCTCATTAATCATGACACATAGCAATTTATTACAAAATTTATAAATTTTAATATACAATTTTAGCACTGGTATTTATATTTGAACATAAAAATTTCAATTATTAATTTTAAAAAAATTAAAAAAAGTTAAATATATAAATTATAAATTTAATTTTAAAATGATTTAAGTAGATATAATACATATAATTTAATATAATATTTAAATTAAACTATATAATATAATTCAAAAATTAAAAAATACATTATCTTTTTAAGTTTGAAATTGCATATATATCCCCCACTAGTGGACACATCATCGGTTTATTATGTTTAATTAATCAATCTATATTGCATATGCACAAATTTTAAAAGGTAAATGGTGACGTGTCACTTTAGTTAATAAGGATTTAATACAAATTTTAGGGTTTAGGGTTAGGTCGAATTGGCTGTGCTATGGCATCGTCAGGCTCCTACAAGATCTGCTGCAAGAAAAGGAGGATCCAGGGTTACCATTCGGCTCTTCCAATGGCAAGCCGCACACAAAGCGACCAGGTAAACTGGTTGAGGGTTACCGTGGTCGTAAGATATACTTTCCTGTATGGAGTGAGTTGCCCAACAATTTCCGGAGGCTTGCGCTCGTAAACTGATACATAGCGATGAGAGTGAGAAAGACACAATCGTAGCTGGATAACAGGTACATGAGAATTTGGTACTATTGTGGCTTTTTGTATTTTTGTCAAGGACGGGCACAACTGGAGGATGATGCACAGTATGAGGAATCCATTCATACTAAGATTCTGAGACTCTCTTTACTTTTTGCATTTGAAAAGGAAGAGATACATAAAGATATGTATGAGGACCAACGGATGTGTCGAGAGAAGTGCCGAGGGCCTTGTAAAGGATATGAAAAACCACAAATAAATAAAGCTCACAGGAAAAACAAAGAAAATTTATAAATACATCCTTCCCATGCAAAAGGAATTATATATTTAATAATATTATTTCACCTATATATTCTATATTATAAGTGTACCGATTATATATCTATATATAATATCAACATCCAATTTTAATAAGAAATGCTTTAAACCAAAGTTATTTTGAAAACTTTCCTTTTAAAAAATTTAAAAATAAATATTAAAAAAATCAGAACTAGGACTGTTTTTTAAATTTTAAATTTCAAAATTTCAAAATAAATATTTAAAAACCAGATAGTTATAACTTCAAAAACCATAGTGTCTTTCCATTCTTAATCCTTGTGGATAATAACCTCACCCTTTAAAAAATACTCTGAACTTAAAAATTATTGAATTGCACCTAATTTTATATAACCATTTCAAATTCGAACTATATAACGTAACTATTCGACACTTCATTCACAAATGTGGCCAAAGTTATTCAATTCACTATTAAATTAAAAATATAAACTTATGCAACAAATTCAAATAACACAAAAGACTAATAAAATACTCGCATGATTTAAAGAAATTTAAGCAACTTCATAAAAAGAATTTATTTAAGTAAAAGAAGTACAGTATCACTACATGATTGGACTTTTATAAAGCAAAAAAGATACACATATAACTATTTAAAACTAAATATTTATTAAATAGGTTAACTTAACTTATGTTTACAAACTACAAGCATATTTTGGCAGTTTACATTAATTATATTTTTTTATATAAATAAAAAATTTAAATACATATTTTATTTAAATACTACTAATTAATTTTAGGGTAGGCTTAGGTCGAATTGGCTGTCTATGGCGTAGTCGGGCTCCTGCGATCTGGCGCAGAAAGAGGCGCGGACGCTGCCTCGCACCCATTCTGGTATGTACATCGCGAGAGAACACTCGGTCCGTATTGCAGGGATGAAGCGTCGGGGTGTTCCAGTTTGTCGGTGTAAGGTGAAAAGAGCAAGGGATCTGTCCTCCAGTCCCAAGTCTGTAATTGCTGGTACGTTTTCAATTACCATAATTAATATTGCGTTTGTGAGATAATTAGATATGCAACTCTATCTTGCAGGGATGGGACGCAGGCAGCATCTCAAGATTGTAGTGTGGTCGAGGAAAAGAAGAATGGGCTAGAGGAAAAGAAACCATTCGGCCCTTCCAATGGCAGGCTGCACACAAAGCAACCACGCAGGCAGCATGTAAGCGTGGTCGAGGAAAAGGAGAATGGGCTAGAGGAAAAGAAGAGTGAGGTACCTGAGGAAAAGAAGAATGGGTTAGCAGAGGATCCAGGGTTACCATTTTGCTCTTCCAATGGCAGGCCGCACACAAAGCGACCAGGTAAACTCGTTGAGGGCTACCGTGGCCGTAAGATATACTATCCTGCATGGAGTGAGTTGCCCCAACAATTTCCGGAGGCTTGCGCTCGTAAACTGATACATACCGATGAGAGTGAGAAAGACACAATCGTAGCTGGATACAACAGGTATATGAGAATTTGGTACTATTGTGGGCTCTTTGATATTTTTGTCAAGGACGAGGCACAACTGGAGGATGATGCACAGTACGAGGAATCCATTCATACTAAGATTCTGAAACTCTCTTTACTTCTTGCCTTTGAAAAGGAAGAGGTCCATAAAGATATGTATGAGGACCAACGGATGTGTCGAGAGAAGTGCCGAGGGCCTTGTAAAGGATATCAGAACCACAAAGAAAATAAAACTCAGAAAATGAAAAGAAAAGAAACTCTATACACGTTATAATATTTTATTTAATATTATTTCACTTTTTCATTTTAAAACCTGTTGAACCTTTTATTATATGTAAAACTCCTAGATTTAATATCTCTCTCAAACAAGTTTTTATATTTCTAGAAAATATACCGTAACATACTTACACACATACACCTTTAATAATTTCACGACAGTTTAGTCATTATTAATTAAATAATAAATATGGATGGAATTTATATTTTTGATTTTTTAAATTTTTATTTATTTTTAGTTTCCCGCTTTTGGCTTAATTTTTTTTTTTCAAAATCATGCCTAAACCACAAATGAAAACTAAATATTTATTTTTTTTATTTTGATTAGATTATAATTATTTTATTAACTATTCTAATAAGTTAAACTTTGAACACAGTGTTTCAAAAAATAAAATATATTTGTAATATTCTATACAAAAATTTTGTTTATAAAATATAAAAATATTAAAACCGTGGGTTATTTCTACGTGATATAATGTGTACATTAATTATTATATATTTACACATATATTTATATACATAAATAAAGAACACCATACATTACATATCTCAATTTTAAAATTTTGTTTTATATTAGTAAACATTAAAATGACCATATTTAAAAAAATTAAACATAAATATATTTTTAAAAATTATACATTAGATATTAAGACCATTTTAATCATGATTTTTATAAAATAAAATAAATAAATTTTAAAAAATAAAAAATATATATGAATTATAATCACTCTAATGTTTATGGTTCATAACTATGAGTTAGTTTTAATTTTAATTTTTAAATTTTAAAAACTGAAATTAGAATTATTTAACTTAATTTTAATTTTTAAAAATTTAATTTGTTCTTTTTACCCTTAAGATTTTAAAAAATAAAAATAAAAGAAAAAGTTTTAAAAAAAAATATGAGACAAGTGACAAAGCATAAATTAAAAAGAAAAGAAAAAAATAAATGTATAATCAATATTGTCACTTATTAAATTCGTAATTTTATATACCAATGCACACGATTTTAAAAACTTTGTTTTAATTTAGGGTGATTATAATTTTAAATTTTTTAATTTTATTATTATTTTAAAGATGACTTTTCTTAAAAAAACTTAAAATTAAATGTAGTCTTAATTTTGTTTATTAAAATCTAAAATATATAAAATATTTAAAAATTAACATTAAAACAACTCATTAATCATGAACCATGAATCATTACAAAAGTTTTACTTTACATTTTTTTTTAAATTTTTTTTTTTTAATAACCATGATAAGATTATTTATAATTTAATGATCTTAATTTTAATATATAGTTTTTAAAATACTTATCTTTAATTTTTAATAATGTAGTCACTTAAATGTTTAATATAAAAAATAAGATTTTTTATTTTAAGTATGCAGTAATAATATTCATTCATACATCCATTGATCTTCTTATGCATATTAATTTTATTTATATTATTACAAAATTATTTAATATGTTTTTCCATTAAAATAAATAATATTTTGTTATTATAACAAACGACGTACAAAATTTAATTATACTGATTTATTTTTTTTCTTATCGTTTTACCTCAGTTATCTTTATTAAAACAATCATAATAAAATAATGTATACACCATATTTTTTCTTACATTTTTATATATATTAATATTTTTTCATGAATATCAACTTCATTTATACTATCATAAAGTTATTCAAAATGCTTTTCTTATTAAAAATTTTACTTTTTTCTTATTACAAAAAAAGGTTTATGAAACCCAACTACAATAATTTAACTTATTTTAAATAAAATTTTATTTTATTTAAATATGTGGTCTCTTAAATAAAATATGTATTACTTTTTTTTTAATTTTCTTTATATATTTTTCATTTATTATTAAAACTGAGTATTATTAAATCCCTTAATCTCAAATACTTTTTACAATATAGATTAAGAGGAAGAATGGAGAGAGAAAATTATGATATCTTATGAAAATTGTGCTTGACTTTCTCACCATTACATGGAATTGGGTTTGTAATTAACCATACAGACATAAGTATATATAAGGTATTATATGTGATTAGACATAAGTATATATAAGGTATTATATGTGATTATGAGACTCAAATTACACACGCACACACACGTGTGTAAAGTTCCCATACACACCTGGCTTTGCCGCATCCAGAATGCGTGCGGGAGCTTGGAGGCGGATCGATACATTCCTTCTCTAAAACCTTAAACCCCCTAGAACCCTAATTTAGGTAAATGTCATATTCGAATATATGTATATTTTTCTGAGCATATATATGTGTGTGTGTGAGATATGTATTTACAGATCTGCAATGTGTGTTCATGCATATGTGCTACACATGCCTATTATATGTATATGCATATTGATATAAACATATTGACACATATTGTTCCGTATGTATTTGTGTGGAGCATATCTGTATTAAATAATTAGTATATCCTTATATTGTTTTTTAATATACAGGACTGACTTCGATCATTAAAATAATTATGAACCACATCTTATTTAAATCAAACTCAATAGAAAACACTCTCTTTTTCCCTTGACATCTTTGCTGAGTCATACATATGAAAAGAAATTAATTAATTCTAATTCATACAGGCTCGTTAAAAGCTCCATATTTTGTAATACCTTGAACATAGTTTAACAAATAACTAACATCTTTTAATTAAAAAACACCCCTAATATACAAAATTAAAGAAAGAGGGAGAAGAGGGCGAGAGAACTGTTGTATACGTTAATATCATGAGCATTTTTAAATGTGCACAATTGTATTTCTACGTTATGGATGCACGTATACGTTTTTGTGCGTATTATAGGGGGAAAACAAAGTTGTAGCGTATGTTCACACACATATCCACACACACACACACACATAATGTCTATTGTATGTAATATTGATCCCACCGAAGCCTTATTGCTCTCTTTGACCTCAGTATGCGAATATAAGAGTAATGCATATATATATAGTTCTGTAGCACCACGTGTGTACGTGTGTAGTTGGTCTCGGCTAATTGTATAAGTTTAGTCAAACACTAAAAACATGTATATTATGTACAAGCACGTGTACATGGCAGGTGTTAAAGGTAAAATATTAGGAGCATAGGACATCCTACTGTGGAGAGAATAAGGGTAGGAAGTTCTGTAGTAAGCATGGAAGGAAAGGCTGTGAAGGAGGAAAATCCTTACCGAGAGGAAAAGGTGCGTAAGGAAAAGGAAAGAAAGGCTGTGAAGTACCGAGAGGAAAAGGTGCGTAAGGAAAAGGAAAGAAAGGCTGTGAAGTACCGAGAGGAAAAGGTGAGTAAGGAAAAGGAAGAAAGGCTGTGAAGAAGGAAAATCCTTACCGAGAGGAAAAGGAAAAGGAAGGAAAAGGAAAAGGTAAAGGATGACGTGGCGAGAGGAAGGGTAGTTAAGAGTAGTTAGGGCAAAGGAGAAGGGTCTCCAGAAGGGTCTCAACAGGAAGTTCTAACAGGAGAAGGGTCTCCATTTGAAGTTTTAGCAGGAGATAAAGGTTCTCTACACTTTGTCTTTTGTATTCATGTTAGTAATGAAAGGTGCATATTAGAGAATTTGTGTGTGTGTATGTTACTCTCAATGAATGGATCTAACAAGGCAATAGCCAAAATCCGTTCTTGCCCTTGACTTTGGAGACCAGTCATAGTGGCACTGGGAGAAGTCTGATATATATATACAGATATATTGAGAGTTGAGAAAGGAAAGGGTGTAGCCTTTCCTGTACGTTGTATGAAAGGTTTCCTGTCTGCGTGAAGGAAACAGGTTAAATAGGAAAAGGTGAGGCAGAGAGCCCTTTTCCTGTTTAACAATTGGCGACCACGGAGGGATTTCGCCATTGCAGTGTTAGCATTCATTGAGAAAAGAGGCTAAAAAGATAGAAATCTCATTCTGAAAAAGGCTCGGAAGGTGTAGAGCCAGATGTGTAAAGGAGAAGGAATGAATGGAACCGTGGAGGAACCATCGTCCTGATCCAGCCTTAGCTGATCAGAGGAACCAAAGGCAGGCCAATAGAGTGGCTGCCCAACAGCAACCTGAAACTGACGAAAATAGACGTCAAAATATCCTTGGAAGATAGTAGAGGATATTGCAGAAACAATACAGAAATCTGAGGCTGATCCAGAGAATTGGAGGCAGTATCAAACAGCTGGTTTAGAGGAAACAGTGAGAGGAGGAGTGCCTGTTCATATACCGAGATTGCAAGGAGAAGGATCTCCTGAGAACTCCCGAAGAGGAAGGGAGGAAGGTGTAAGAGGAAATACACCAGAGCAAAGGTTATTACAAATATGGCACTTTTCCCGGGAATGTTTGGGGGTACGGTGATGTATCCCACATTCTCTGCAGGAAAGAAGGAAAATCCGAAAAGGCACTTACAACAGTTTGAAGAGGTAGTAAAACTGTATAAGGTGACGGATGCAGAAAGGCTGCTTATATTTCCACATACATTGAAAGGAAATGCCTCTGACTGGTATTATGATTTAGAAAAGGAAGTCAGAGAGAATTATCAGAAGGTTACTGATGCATTTAAGGAATATTTCAGAAAGGAGGAATTGCCGGAGGAACATTTAGAGAAGTTAAGGACTATCCTTCAAGGCAAAACAGAAAAGATAGATGAATATACACACCGTTTTAAGAAACATGAGAAAAAGTGTAAGGCATATGTGAAGATGGATGCCTTATTGCAATGGTATAAGCAAGGGTTGCTAAAACCATATAGAGATCTAGCACTTACTATCAATGAAAAGGATAGAGAGGATCTCATTAATCAATTAAAAATATATGAGAAGAAGAGAAGGCAGATAGAAAAGATTGCAGAAGGAAAGCTGAAAGTATATGGAAGAAAGGAAGAATCCTCTGATGAAGAGGAAGAGGAAGCTGATGTAGTAAAAGTTCGAAAATATCCTATAGATGAGAAAGCATTGGCTCAAATGATGAAAACTTTAAAAGGAATGACAGTTAAAGAGGAGTTAAAGGAAAAAGTATGGTGTACTAAATGTAACAATCCTGGCCATACGGTGGAGGAATGTACTGCAATTGCCTACATGCCAAATCTGGGAAAGGAAGGACATGTAGCCCGAAACTGCAGACATTTCCTAAATCAGAATGTGGCTAGTATAGAGAGAGAAAGGAGAATGGATGAACGTCCACCTCCTAGAAGGTTCCCACCTAATAGGAACCGTGGAATGATAGGAATGATAATGTCATTCCTTATGAGAACAGGAACAATATATGGCAGAAGGAATGAAGTTCCTTATCAGAATAGGAACAGTGGATATTATGACCGAAGGAATGATAATCCTTACGAAATTAGAGAGGAAAGTTATTATGCAGGAAGAAATGGTCCATATAAGGTGTGGCAGAATGATAGACCTTATCCTGAAAGAAATGATAGGCAATATAGAGGAGAGGAAAGACCATATCAAGGTCAAAGAGGCAGAAATGATTCCTATAAACAAGGAAATGATAAACAAGGATTGCAGGGTAGGAATTTTCCTTCCCAGGTTTGTTATACATGTGGTGAAACAGGACATATTTCTAGGGAATGTCCTAGGCGGAAGGTACAACCTCCTACTTCCACCAAACGACTAATGTGCAGCCTACAACACGGCTTATTCAAATAGAGGAGGAAAAGAATGAGTATCCACCCGTGGTAAGGGCAGTTATAGCTCTTCAAGAGAAGAAGAAGGAATCCTCTTGTTATGGAGAAGGTGAGGTAGTTACTACTCCTAACAAGAAGGAGAGCTTGTTACAGGAAAATGTAAGCAAGCAGGAGCAGGATTCTGACCAGAAAGGTCAGACTGATAACGAATCAGAAGGTACAGATAAAGGTGATATAGATAAAGGTGAACAAAGTTTTTCATTATTACCATTACATGATAAAACAATGGACTCCATGTATCACCAAGCTATAAATCAGGAGATAAAGATTACGCTTGGACAATTGATAAAGGTAGCCCTTATATAAGAAACCAGATATTAAATGCATTAAGTTTAGTTCAGCAAACATCACCTTCACGTGAAGGATATACAGTTTGTAAAATGGATAAGGAAGTACTGTATGAAGGTGATTATGATGGACATGTTCCTTGCATCACAGTATATGTGGGAAGGAATAAGTTAAAGAGAGTATTAATAGATGGAGGTTCAGGTGTGAATTTTATTGAAGAAGGAGAATGTAAAAGGATGGGTTTAGGACCAATCCAACCTGCTCCATTTAACCTTAAAATGGCTGATCAACGAGTGTAAGGTCTCTAACATAATGAGAGGAGTCACTATCACAGTAAAAGGATTCAAATATAGGATATCCTTGCTTGTCCTACAAAAAGAAGAAAAGGATACTGTTTATACTATGTTCTTAGCCAACTATGGATTAAGTCTGATAAGGTTATTCAGAATGGAAGAACAGGAAAGATGATGGTAAAGAAGGAGAAGGAAAACAATGATCTAATCATACTAAAAGGTATGTTAAAAAGGAAATCCGACCTCTTGTTTTAGAAGGATATGATTGGTTTAATGGGCTAGATGATCAGGAAGAAGTAGAAATCCTGAAAGCATATCCTAACTTGAAGGTTTAACAATATTGACCTTCACGTAGTGCTGAAAGGAAAGAAAACTGTTCAGCAGAAGGAAAACGACAGACCTGATTACAGGAAAAGTTTTATAAGGCAATCCTGTATAAGATTGATTTGCAGGAACAACCTTCAGAGTATACATATGTGTATACCACAGATCCTTTAAAGCAAGTGAATATAAACACAGAAAAAAGCCAAAGGAACAGGAAGGAAAAACTATTCAGGAACAGGAAGAGAAAGCAAATGCTGATCCTAAGGAACAAGATGCAGGAAAGCAAGTGCTGCAACTTAAGGTATCAACTTCCAACCAAGAACTTAGGAAAGTGAAGAACAACTTTTGGAAGTATAAAGGAGAGAATCCACAGTACCATGAAGATCAACATCCAAAGGAAGGAATAGGATAGTTGCCGTGAGGACACAGCAACAAATAAGGAGGGGGCAGTGTTAAAGGTAAAATATTAGGAGCATAGGACATCCTACTGTGGAGAGAATAAGGGTAGGAAGTCTGTAGTAAGCATGGAAGGAAAGGCTGTGAAGGAGGAAAATCCTTACCGAGAGGAAAAGGTGCGTAAGGAAAAGGAAAGAAAGGCTGTGAAGACCGAGAGGAAAAGGTGCGTAAGGAAAAGGAAAGAAAGGCTGTGAAGTACCGAGAGGAAAAGGTGAGTAAGGAAAAGGAAGGAAAGGCTGTGAAGAAGGAAAATCCTTACGAGAGGAAAAGGAAAAGTAAGGAAAAGGAAAAGGTAAAGGATGACGTGGCGAGAGGAAGGGTAGTTAAGAGTAGTTAGGGCAAAGGAGAAGGGTCTCCAGAAGGGTCTCAACAGGAAGTTCTAACATGAGAAGGGTCTCCATTTGAAGTTTTAGCAGGAGATAAAGGTTCTCTACACTTTGTCTTTTGTATTCATGTTAGTAATGAAAGGTGCATATTAGAGAATCTGTTGTGTGTATGTTTACTCTCAATGAATGGATCTAACAAGGCAATAGCCAAAATCCGTTCTTGCCCTTGACTTTGGAGACCAGTCATAGTGGCACTGGGAGAAGTCTGATATATATATACAGATATATTGAGAGTTGAGAAAGGAAAGGGTTAGCCTTTCCTGTACGTTGTATGAAAGGTTTCCTGTCTGCGTGAAGGAAAAGGTTAAATAGGAAAAGGTGAGGCAGAGAGCCCTTTTCCTGTTTAACAGCAGGGTAATGTGTACATATCCTTTAGATTTCTGCTCAGTGATAAACCGGCACAACTACATATACATGTATAGTGTAGTATATTATTACATAATGTGTGTATGACTTTTAACACCACACACGCACATATATAGTATGATTGATGTGTATCTTTGTGTACACAGGTCGTAAAGAACGCATCGAGGAATAACATAAACGCACTCCCCTCCCCTTCGACTCCATACTTCCTCAACATGTTGTACGACCCGTACTGCAAGGGTACGGACTTTGTGCGGGGATATCCCTTCAGTCTCAGGGAGGGTGCCATCTCTCATGGCTTGTGGCTGAATATTCCTGTTTACGATGTCGTTAAACCAGAGGAAAGAAACACACGGTTAGTGTATATATGTATATATATATATATAATATATATATATATACACACACGTTGTTCATATTGTGTGTGTGTATGGTAGTATACTTGTTTATAATAGATGCCTGTTGTTGTCTGTGTGTGTATATACGTATGTATGTGTTCTAAAGTATGAATATATACACTGTATGTGTTCCTATTTAATGCAAACAATGGTGTGTGTTTGTTTGTGTGTTGGAATGCACAGCGTCAGCACCTTTATTTAGGGCTAAGAATTCTAAAACTAATTTTTGGTTACCTCCAACAAGCCAAACATCAAAGTCAAGTTTAGTCTTGAACAAGAGGAACTTGTCAGGACCTAATAAAGATTTTCTAGCATTTCCCTCGTAAGGATGTAACCGATGCGTATAAGTCCAACTTCCACTTGCTCTCGCACATAGTGGAGTTGGACCAGGATATGTTTGCTGCAACTGTCACATGGAGCTTAATTAAGGACTTTTAAGATCCTTCATCAAACTCTTGAGCCATACAAGTTCTTTGCAGCTTGATGTGAGAGTGATGTATTCAACCTTGGCGGATGAGAGTGCCACCACACTTTGGCATTTGCTAGTCCACACATGTGTATATTGAAACCTTTAGTGGAGTGGCATCCCTTATTGGAGGCCCAGCTAGTATTAGTATAACATATCAATGTCACGTCACTCATGGAATAACCATGATGCATTGTCCCCTTGAGATAGCGCAAAATGTCCTTACAACCTTTCAATGGCTGATGTATAATTGTGTATTGAATTGACTTAACATAATGGTTAGCATAACATATGTTCGGTTTTGTCGAGAGTGCCAAGTACATCATGCAACCAATTAAATTTTGGTCGGAAACCTCTTTGATAAGCTCCTCCCTAGCATTTTTCATAATGACTCAGGTTTGAAAAAGATTGTGAGATGTGGGTCCTCCCTAACATAATTATGACAGTTTGAATCATAACACATCTTGAGTAAACACATTGTGCCTAAGGAGAAAAGTACCCTCCATGTTTCAATAAACTCCTAAGGAACACCACTCGTTCAACGAGGAACCACCTTCTAAGTCTTGATCATAGTACATACCGAAAACACATCATGCATAAGAAGGAACCACTTTTCAAGTCTAAAACCTGACTTCACTTTTGAAACTTAAGCAATCCAACCCTAAGTCCGAACCAACCTCAAGCAAGGAGGAGATGGGAACCAAAAGGCTAGAATGAACCCTAGTTAATCCAAGTTGACTCAATAGATTGAGTTCATAGTCAAGCTCACCAAGTTGGTACACATTTGTGATGTGCTCCATGGCTAAGGGAGACTCTTAAAAGTCTTAAGGAACATCCAAAATAGTATGGTCAACTCATGCATAACCATCTCGCAAGCAAACACGAAGGACATCATGACCAAGGATATTAGCACAAGGCTCTTAGAACAAGTCATCCTAGAGGCTAGACAGATCTTGCCATGCACTTGGCCAAGTGGGCTGCTCATCCAGCCTTACTCCTCCCACATATACTTTTAATAATTGAAATTAATGGTATAATACTTTGTTAAAAAGTTTACAAAGTTTTAAAAAGTGAGCTAACATTAAATGGCCTTCTCAAGTGATTACTTACTCAAATTTTACTTATCATTATTAATGTATTAAGTATTTCATCATGGGAACTTTTTGTATTGTGATATACTTTTAATCCGATTGTTTGTCTATAATTCCCATGTATAAAGGGAACTTATCTTACTTTTTAAAGTTTAATAGTTGGTTTTCCATTCAAAACCTTAGTTTGGGGTTTTTTCAATCACATATGCGTTTCGAAAAAGGAATTTCTTCTTTATGTTTTCGTCAAGGTATTCTTATTCATTGAATTTAAAATCACAAAATCCATTGGTTTTTGCACTTTTCCTTGCTAATTCCAAACTAACCCCCAAATAAGTTGATCTCACCCCCTCACTAGGCCAAGAGTTGGTCCGAAAAACTCGATCGCCGCGTGGTGTAACAAGTATATATCATAGGAGTGTGTTAATATAATTTATAAATATTACTTTAGACTTTTATCTTATTTCCCATACCTCAGCTTTACTGCTAACTTTTAGCTTTTTATTAGAATAAATTTGAGTTACAATTGTAACTACTATAGCTAGTTTTATATATATATAGTTAAATCATATTAAAATCTGTAATTAAGCTGACTGTTGCATGTTAGTAATCTTTAACATATGCTACATGTGTGTGCGCCTATGTAACAATTAAACAATTATAAATATTGGTAAAGTAAATGTCTTAACGTTAAATGAAATTATTTCTAATTAACTTAGTGGTCAATACACCTTAAGATCTCATTATTGGATATTACATAAGATTCACTTAAAAGGATCACAAAGGAATATTAATAATGTAATCAAATAATATATAATAAATCAGACTATGCACTTCTTCTGTTGAGTTGTGAAAATCAAGTTAAAGGAATAAAAATTAGAGTAGTTTAACTTGAAGAGAACTCAGGTAATGTGTAACTTTCGTTATCTGGCCCGTGTGGCCATTTTCATTATCTGGCGGATAATCCATATGAAATGTTATATATTTTATCTATGTGTTAATCGATAACAAATATGTCTTATTTATATTTTATCAATTTAAGCTCTAAATTCTTAATTTATTTACACTGTAAATTTGATTATGTAATTTAATTTAAACTTAAAATTTATGCCACATTAAATCACATGTTACACTTTAAAGCATGGAATTAAATTTAAACTAAATTAAGACATGATTATTGTAGCTAATATATAACAAGTGTCCACCGGTTATAAAGTGGTTACAGCAAATGTCCATAACGGAAAATATTTTCAAAATAACAAAGGCCCAATTTGTTTAAAACATATTTCCAGTATCAAAACATGCTCAATTTGATTAATTAAATCTAGTTACTCAAAGCATAATCATTTTTCCCACAGTGAGCAAAATAAATAAAAAATTCTCATACATTTTATCTTTTCTTTTGATTTTGGTTCTTATGTCCTTTATAAGGCCCTCAGCACTTCTCTCGGCACATCTGTTGGTTCTCATACATATTTTTATGGACCTCTTCTTGATCAAAGGCAAGAAGCAAAGAGAGTTTCAAAATCTTAATATGAATGGATTCCTCGTATTGTGCATCATCCTTAACAAAAAGTACCAAAGAGCCCACAATAGTACCAAATTCTCATGTACATGTTGTTTCCAACTATGATTGTGTCTTTCTCACTCTCATTCATATGTATGAGTTTACGAGCGCAAGCCTCCGGAAATTGTTGAGGCAACTCAGACGATATCTATCATATCTTACGGCCACGGTAACCCTCAACGAGTGTGCCTGGTAGCTTTGTGTGGGCATGCCATTGGAAACGCCCAATGGTAACCCTCTTCTTTTCCTCAGGTACCTCACTCTCCTTTTCCTCGACCACGCTTACATGCTGCCTGCTTGGCCGCTTTGTGTGCAGCCTGCCATTGGAAGGGCCTAATGGTTCCTCTGCTAACCCACTCTTCTTTTACTCAGGTCTTTTCCTCTAGCCCATTCTTCTTTTCCTCAACCACACTTACAGTCATAGTTGCAGCCGAACGCGTTTGGCTGCAACTATGCTTACAATCTTGAGATCCATCTCTGCAAGATAGATAGTTCACAAACGCGTGCACACACACACACACACCGACAATGATGTTGTAATTGTATTTGAGCCATTTAATCAAAAAATTCGTGCGTGACCAGAAGACGATCCTTGTTTTACTGACAAAGAGCTATGAATCTCTTCTAAGCTAATGCGCATTGGAAATGAGAGGGAGGGGCCAAATCTGCACAAAATTTAATTAATTTTGTAATTAATTATTACACAATCTATCTAATTTAATAACTTTTCTAAATTAATATTAATCAGTGGTGCTTAATATATTAATCTAAACAAGTTCTACTGTATTATTTCTTTAAACTTGTTTAGATAACAACTAGATTCAAAATTATATAGTTAACTTGAGAATAACTAAGTTAAGAATTTAACTTAAAAATAAATTTATTGAGTTAAGAATAATAATTATAGTAAGGATTCACTTTACAATTTAAAATTTATTAATTAATAAATTATTATTAAATAATGAATTCCCACAATAGGCATATGTAGTATTATATAAAATATTATATTTTACATACAATAATTTATATTAAAGGTAAAGTTAAAGGAAGTAATTAATTATTCTTGTATGTTCAGAATATAAAAGAATATTCTAGAATAATCTTTGAGAAACTATATCATACCAGTTTATAAATATTATAACATTCAAGCCCTTCAGCTCAGCTTGACTGGGATAAATTATATATATAGTTAAATCATGTAAAAATTATTTAATCGACTGTATGTATTTAATGTGCATGTCAGTAATCTTTAACATATTTAAATCAAAGTTACTCAAAACATAGTCATTTTCTGCACAGTAGCTTCTTCTAAGGAGCAAAATAAAAAAACATCTCATACATTTTCGTTTCTTTATTTTTGATTTTCTGCTTTGTGGTTTTGATATCCTTACAAGGCCCTTGGCACTTCTCTAATTCTTGTACATATCTTTATGGACCTCCTACTTAACAAAAGAAAGACACAGAGAGCTTTTATAATCACAGTACGAATGGATTCCTCGTACTGCACATCATTCTCCAGTTGTGTATCATCCTTAACACAGAAACCAAAGAGCCCACAGTAGTGCCAAATTCTCATGTACCTGTTGTATCCACGTATGATTGTGTCCTTTTCACTCTCATCCATATGTATCACTAGCTCAAGCCTCCGGAAATTGTTGATGCAACTCACTCCATGCAGGATAGTATATCTTACGCCCACGGAAACCCTCAACAAGTGTACCTGGTCGCTTTGTGCAACTTGCCAATGGAAAGGCCCAATGGTATCCCTGGATCCTCTGCTAACCCATTTTTCTTTTTCTCAGGTACCCCACTCTTCTTTTCCTCTAGCCCATCCTCCTTTTCCTCGACCACGCTTACATGCTGCCTGAGTGGTCGCTTTGTGTGCAGCATGCCATTGGAAGGGCCAAATGGTTCTTCTGCTAACCCACTCTTCTTTTCATCAGGCACCTTTGCTACCTCACTCCACATTTACAATCTTGAGATGCTGCCTGCGTCCCATCTAGATAGACGCAAATCTAATTTAATTCATATATATATAATGAGGCTGAATGTATAGTCAAAATCCGTCTTTGCTACATACGTACATACATACATATATATATAATTAGCTATGGTAGTTTAAAAATCCTTTACTCAGATTATAAAATATATTTGAAACCTAATTAAAATTTGTCATTAAAATTGATTTGCTTGAACTTGTAATACACATATATGCATCTTTTTGCAAACGGCCGATTTATAAGATAAATCAAGCTACATGTATTTAACCTAAACTGTCTGTCCAAGAACACTAGGTACCACCACCCTCAGACGGATCATGTGTGACGTTAAAAATTTTAAGTTATGTAACTCATTTCTTACAAAACGTTTTATATGGGAAATGTCATGTTCTTCAGAGAACGTGTAATTAATGAAAAATTAGAATTAAATGCCAAAATAAAAGAATAATCGTGCACTCTTGTAAATGTGTATGTCATCCATCAATACTTATAATCCATTCCGTAATGCCTATAAAATGGCCTTTACATCTTACTTTTTATTAACTTCACATGTAAGTTATTATCATTTTAATTTTTATTATTCTTTTTATACATAATGGCTTATCATATATTGTCACAAACTTATTTATTTCAAGATCGAATAATAATGTCATATTTTCAATTTTAAATCATTCAAGTTAAAATAGTCATATTTAAAATTAAATAAAGAAATATTATAGCAATGACGATTGCTATCACAAGTTATAACAAATTATTTATGTATTTAGGCTTCAACATTACTTTTACAAAATGATTTTGTACGAATGATTTAATTATTAAAATTGTTAACCATTATATTTTACTTTGCAACTTATGATTTCAATTTACAAATCCTAATCAATTTGTACAAAGTAGAACTTGTGATCATCTTTGTTATAAAATTGTACTTTACTTCAGAAATTTTTTGTAACACCTTGTTTATTTATTTTATGTTATTTAGATTTGCACTTTGTATTCTAAACTTTCTACCATTTAAAAGTTATCAAAATTATTTCTTAAATGCTCTATTCATTATTAAAACCTTATATCTTCTATTATTGAAGAAGGCATTAGTAACATATTCTTTTTCCTTTTTTCTTTTTTTTCCTTAATTAGAATAACCATTACATAAATAATATTTCATATTCGCTTGTAATCTTTAATATCTTCTCGTCTCTATATACACAACTCACAAATTAGAAATCTTTTTCACCTATTTTTCTTTGTAAAGTTCACACCAATGGGGTGGGTGGGAAGACCATATCGCTCGTATGAAAGGAACATATAGGTAAAGTAGAAACTCTTCAGATTAATGTGAGGTTCTTTAAATTATACACATTGGTTGCTTCATAATGTGAGAATCACAAATTTAGTAAACGACAACTCCGATCTTACATTTTTTTTCTTTTCTTTTGATTTTCTGCTCTGTGATTTTGATATTCTTTAAAAGGCACTTCTCTTGGGCACATTCTTTTCAATGTTTATGAACCTCCTCCTTATCAAAATAAAAAAGCAAAGAGTTATTCACAACCACAGTATGAATGGATTCCTCGTACTGCACATCATTCTCCAGTTATCCTTGACATGGAAACCAAAGAGCCCACAATAGTGCCAAATTCTCATGTACGTGCATCACGTGTGTGCGTGTGTGTAGCTAGTCTCGACTAATTGTATAAGTTTAGTCAAACACTAAAATATGTTTATTTATCAGATGCACGCCTTTTAAATGCTCTCTCTCTACATTTCTTTATGTACGTACAAGCATGTGTACATGGTGGGTATATGTGCATTCTTGTATATACTGTTTAGATGTCTGCATAATACATATATAGTGTTATATATTTACATAATGTGGTGTATGACTTCAACACCACACACACACACACACGTATGACTGATGTGTATCTTTTGTACAGCAAAGAACCCATCGGGCCATGACATAAACGCACTGTAGCAGCACATAAAGAATCTGCTCTCCTTCGACTCCGTACTTCTTCAACACGCTGTACGACCGGTGCCGCGAGGGTACGGACTTTGTGCGGGGATATCCCTTCAGCCTCAGGGAGGGTGTCCCAACTGCCATCTTTCATGGCTTGTGGTTGAATATTCCTGATTACGATGCCCCGACTCAGCTCGTTAAACACAAGGTTAGTGTGTGTCTGTGTGTGTATACACACATACATGTTGTCCACAATGAGTACTTGTTTATAATCCTGTTTGTATACATTTAATACATAGTGCTGCAAATATACATAATTCAATACAATATATATATGCGAATGTATATCAGCGTACATTGTTCTATATGGATAAATTATTGATATTGCTATTTGTTACAGATACGTGGACACAGTAATGACAAAGGGCTGTTTATTCCCAATGTGTGGGATGGACTTGGCATTCGACAAGGGTTACAGTTATGTACTTTGGATTAATGGGAGACTGTTGGATGCAAATTCCTCTAGTTGTGACTGTTGGATTGCTGTATAGCAATAATCAAGTGGATATGTGGTGAATTTCGAAATGTGCTACTTCATACCCTTTGATTTTGCGTACTTGAAGAGTCAACCCAATGATTAGAAGTCCTTCAAAACAATCACGTGATTATGTTGCTCTTCTCATATTGTTTTAATTGGCTTCTCAAAATTGTTGCTACTGGCTTGACAATGGCTTTTGGACCTAGGCAGTTGTTCCTGGCGCTCCTGGTTGGCCGGCTGGGACCACTACATCCTCATGTACCACTTCTTCTACTTGTAGTACCTCTGCGGTAAAAACCATGGAACCAAGCTCAAACGGTCATGTCCTCGTCCCTCTGCTCATGACATAAAAATAGAGTAGAGATTAGATAATGAGAAGTAGAGTCTGTAGATGAATAAATAAACGAGAAGCTTACCAAGTTATGCCACTATGTTGCTCGAAGATCTTAACACTCTGTACGACGTGTTCTTCTCAAGGTCCAGAACATTAGACAAATTGTTTTTCTGACATGCGGATCTGAAATATGTAATTTTCAAATACTTAGATAAACTTATGCTCAATTAACACTAAATTATATAATCAACTACATTAAGATACTGACAATGTTTCTTAAAATGCCCTGCTCTCTCGTGTAATTATCGATGTGTTTAAGTGCAACCTCTGACATCAAATGACCAGCAGGTCCTGCATAGAGGAGGTCTTTTCACATCTGTATGTCTTCCTCCCCAATTTTCGTATTTAGCATCGGGTGTTTCCTCAGTCGATCCGTTTCCATTTCTAGAAACATAAGTTTTTCTATGGAATATTCTTGGTATATTAAAAATATTAGAGAATATTCTAGAATAATCATTTGAGCCTCGTTGTGTAAAATGACTGGTTTGCCACGTGGTAGGAGAGTTTCTAATTAAAGAGAACCCTATTTATATAGTACTCCGTTATTCATCATTAACCCACGTGTAAGTATCCACGTGTATATGCTGCTATCTTATATATAGATAAAGTTAATTTTAATATAATAATTTAAATAGCTAATTACAGAAAAATATTTTCTCTAATATAATAAATATTTTAATTATTTTTTATAAATAAAAAATATACAATATTTAAACAATAATAAACTAATAAATATATTGTTCATTAACAAAAGGTATATGTCCTTGATTAACTATTCCTTAACTTGTGTATACTCTATATATATACCAATTGTTAGTAAATATATAATAATATAATATACATAATATATTCATCTTAATGGCATAAATGAAGCACCCAAGGAAATAAACAGAACAGTTGAAGGGCAGCGAGAAGCTACAATGAATTGGCAAATCAACAGCAGGCCAAGGCACGGAGTACGGCGTATTTCCGTACTTAGCATCATTGCTATTTCTGCAGTTTTTCGAACATAAGTTTTTATGGAATATTCTTGGTATGTTTAGAATATTAGAGAATATTCTAGAATAATCTTTCAGCTACAGCAGTTGTGTTAATGCAAATTATAATATTATAACATTTAAGCCCTTCAGCTCAGCTTGACTGGGATAATTATATATATAGTTAAATCAATTTAATCTGTAATTAATCTTTAACACATGCTACATGTGTGCGTGTGGGCTAGGTATAATCTTCAACATGTAAAAAACAATTCAACGTTTTAACATCGCCTAACTTTCACCAACTACAGTTATATATAGAATATGCATAGAATATAATAATGTAATCGAATCATTTATAATAAATCAAAAAAAAACCTTTACTCAGCTTATAAATATATTAGAAACTTAATTAAAAGCTCTGTCATAAATTGATTTGCTTAAACTTGCAATACATCTGTCCACAAATGACCCATTTATAGGGTAAGTCGATTTGCTAAAAAAGCTTAGTGAACAATCGTGATACATATATTTAAATTTAGACTGTCTATTCACAACACTAGGTACCACCATCCTCCATGTGTGATGTTAAAAACTTAAGTAATGTAATTCATTTTTCATAAAATTTTTATTACAATGTTATATAATACTTCTCTTTTACATTATATTGCCTCATGTCTTCTTGATATTATAACATATCGTGTAGGAGCTTCTAAGGAGCGTTTTTACATCAGAAATGTCTTATTATTGAAAGAATATGTGATTAATGAGAAGTTGCTAGGTAAGAGAGTAATTATGCACTTTTGTAAACACAAAATATTTTCATTGTCCAACCGTATTTGTCATCCATTTGGTAATAACTTTACATCTCGCTTTTAATCGATAACACAAGTAAGTTCTTTATCACTTTCAACCTCGATTGCCCTTCTCATACACATTGGCTTTGTGTATATTGTTACAAACTTGTTCATTTCAAAATCAAATAAAAATACATCTTTAATGACAATATTAAACTCATCCAACTTCACATGGTTTAACTTATAATAATTGTATTTAAAATTAAATAAAAAAATATTATAGTGATAAAAATTATCATCATAACAAACTTTAATAAATTATCTACACATTTAAGCTTTTACATTACTTTACAAAATTATTTTTTATATATAATTTAATCATTAAATATGTTAACAATTGCATTTTACTTTGATTTTAAGATGTAAATCACATCAAATCAAACTTACAACCATCTTTATTATAAAATTGAATTTTATTTAAATTTTTTGTAACACTTCATTGATCCATTGCAAATCCTTCAAACTTACACCTTATTCTTCAAACTTCTTTATCATTTTAAAATTATCGAATTATTTTTTAAATGCTTTACCTATTATTAAAAATCTCCTAACATTTGTTATTAAAAAAAACATTGATAACATATGCTTCTTTTTCTCTTCTTTTTATTTCTTTTTTTTTAATTAGAATAACCATTGCACAAATAATATTACCTCATGTTCGCATATAATTTTCAACATCTTTTATTTCTATTTCCATACACACACAGCTCACGGATTAAAAATCCTCTCCACGTGTTTTCTTTTTCGTAAAGTTCATATCAAAGGGCGGAAAATATGAGAAGAGCATAAATGTGGAGCAAAAACTCCTCAAATTAATAGAAGGTTCTTAAAATTGTGTGCACCAATGTTTATAATGTGCCAAATAATAAGCAACTGCGTTCGTACATTTTTTTTTTTCTTTTGATTTTGCTTTGTGATTTCAAATTCTTTACAAAGCTCTCGGCACATCCTTTGGTTCTCAAAATATCTTTATGGACCTCCTCTTTATCAATTGTCAAAATATACTTCATTTTGTCATAGAGTTAATTTATATATATATAAAATAAACATCTTTATTCAAAGATGCTTTATAATTTAATTTTCTAGATTCTGACAACATATTATATATTTACAAAGAGAGCAACAAGGCTTATTTACATTAAACACACACACACACACACACACAGATATATATGTGTGTGTGTGTGTGTGTGTGTGTGTGTAATTTAATAATATCTATCCCACCTAAGCCTTGTCGCTCTCTTTAACACGGATGGGATTTATTGGGTCGAAACCTCCTCAATAGTATGTGCGTAATGTATATATCTAATTCTGTAGCATCACGTGTGTGCGTTGTAACTGGTTCTCGGCTAATTGTATAAGTTTAGTCAAACACTAAAAACATGTATATTATGTACAAGCATGTACATGGTAGGGTATGTGCATTCTTGTACATATTGTTTAGATTACCGCTCGTGTGATAGACCGTTCATAGCTACATGTACATGTATATGACTTTTAACACCACACAGACACATATAGTATGATTGATGTGTATCTTGTGTACACAGGTTGTAAAGAACGCATCGGGGAATAACATAAACGCAGTCCCCTCCCCTTCGACTCCATACTTCTTCGACACGTTGTACGACCCGTACCGCAAGGATACGGACTTTGTGCGGGGATATTCCTTCAGCCTCAGGGAGGGTGTCCCAACTGCCATCTCTCATGGCCTGTGGCTGAATATTCCTGATTAATGTCGTAAACCCAAGGAAAGGAACACAAGGTTAGTGTGTGTGTGTGTGTGTGTGTGTGTGTATATATATACGTGTGTCTATGTGTGTGTATGTGTGTGTGTGTTTCTCTAAAGTATGAATATATACACTTATGAACAAATAACTGTGTGTGTTCGTATTTAATGCAAACAACGGTGTGTTTGTTTGTGTGTGTGGCGTGAGTAATGTATTTTCTACTATTCATGTGTATTTCATGTCGTATTGTACTTTAACATTAATCACATATCACTTACATATAAATTGAAAATTTTAATATATATATATATAGTCTACACCAAGTATCACATTATCCAGTTCTCACACACACGCATACACACTGCTTGTGTAAATGCATCGCGGACATGTGCTGCACAAGAGACATTGGAAGTTGTACGGAGATCAAGTAAGACAATATTAATGCAAGAATCCTGGGTGTGAATGAAAATATACCATGGGAAGAAGTATGCGTGTGTTATTATTCAGGTAAACAAAGGATTTCTAGGTATATTCGAGAATTATTAGAATTTGGAGGACGCAGCGCAAATCAGCACTATGTTGAGTTCCTCCTGTGCATTCTGGATGCGGCAAAGTCAGGTGTGTGCGTGTGTGCGTGCTTTTACACATGTATGTGTATAATTTGGGGTGAATACAGGTGAGAATGTGATGGCAGCGTTGTCAAATGGCTCTACAGAGAGCAATCTCTCACACGATACATTCAGTGAGACAATGCGGCGCCTAAAATTTTCTGTACATGCCAAATCCTGGGCATCCCAGAAACCTGGATTAAAGATAGAGTCTTCTTCACTCCTGGCACATAATAGACATTGCTGACACTGATAATTGACTCTGTTCACTTATAATGCTCTGCTACTTGCTCTAATCCGTGCAAACCGCCTCTCCGAGGCACAGAAGGTATGGGCGTGTCTGTACAACACCCATAAATATGTGCATGTGTGTGCGAATGTGTGCGTACAGGTCTATATAATCACATACGCTAGAGACATCTCTCTCTCTCACTTCTTTTCTTATCATAAAAATACACATATTTATATTATATAGAGATAGATATAAGTCTATTTGCATTCCCAGAGTAATACACTTATACACTTATGTCTGTATGTAAGCAATCATGACATTCTGTCTGTTACAAAGCCAATTCCATGTAATGGTGAGAAATTCAAGATGATATCATAATTCTACACATGCATGTACATTAGTATATATATATTATATATATAATCTATATTTTTGATTTTTTAAGATTTATTTATTTTATTTTATTTAATAATTATAATCAGAACGGTTCTAATTCTAATGTGCATTTTTAAAAATGTATTTATTTTTAATTTTAAGAATGTGAACGTCTCAATATTTACTCTTCCGATGTACACATTTTATTTATTTTCGATTTGTTTACTTTGTGGTTAAGTATATAGTTTCTTAAATGGTGTATGGCAACGTGTCAATTTCATTACTTAAGGAAGTTTAGGTAGAATTGGCAGAAAACAGACTAAGAGAATTCCTAGCTGTATGTACATGATGGAGGTAGAAGATGTTAATTACATATAAATATAAGGTAATATTGTTTGTGCAATGACTTTTTTAATTAAAAAGAATAATAAAAAAAAAGAAAAAGCAAAAAATGTTAGTATCTCACTAAATTTTTTCTTTAACAATAAAGAATAAGAGGTTTTTAATTATAAGTAAGGCATTTAAGAAATGGTTTTGATAATTTTGGAATGATTAAAAATTTAGAAAATATAGTGTAAATTTAAAGGACCTACAGTGGATTAATAAAGTGTTATAAAAAAATTTCAAAAGGTTTAATTTTATAACGAGGATGGTCGTAAGTTTTATTTAGTGCAAATTAGTTAAGATTTACAACTTGAAATTGTCACGACCCGATATAGAATGCAGGATTTTAAATACAAATACAGAATACGAGATACAAAATATGTTTACAGGATATTCTTATAGGATTTCAGATACATGATACAGATACGGGATACAGGATATGCCTAGAGGACATGTGGACTCGTTTTAGTCTTTGCATGTATATAACCACTTTTAAATGCATGCAACCACTTTTAACACTCATGCCTAGATTAACTCTTAAAGTTGTGAGTATAAAAGCTCGACCTAATTGTTGTATAATCAGTTACTATTAACACTAGTCTTTCTACAATCAATCTTGTCTTGTCTTGTTTTTGTTTTGCACCTTGCTTCCTGTCCTGCTCCTGTCTCGCTCCTGAATTTCTGTCTTGCTCCTTGCTTCCTGTCTGTTCCTGTCTCGCTCCTGGATCCTGTCTTGCTCATGTCTTGCTCCTGGATCCTGTCCTACTCATGACTCCTAAATTCTTGGTTCCTATCCTACGCCTTGTCCTACTCCTGAGTTTCTAGTTCCTATCCTGCTCCTTGTCCTACTCTTGACTTCCAAGTTCCTGGTTCCTGTTGCTCTTGAGTCAAGCTTTCTTGTTTTTGGAATCTTGCTCTCTTCCTTATTCCTGGATCGTGGCTTGACAGTTTGATAGTAACTGCTTTCATAGCTTTCCGATTTTTCAACTACTTTTTTTTTTTTCTTGATTCTTTTCCTTCGGTTTCCTCCTTTTTTCTTTCATAAATCATGGCCGATTTTGAACACTTTCAACGCGACACCAAATGTTACTTCATGAGCTAGCCACTTTGTGCCAAGTGGTCACTAATCTGCAAAGTTCCACCAACACGGCGCATGCAGCTGCTGATGCATCCTCTAAGGCTGCTGCGCAGGCTCTCTCTTAAGCATTATGGTTCCCTCTCCATCGAACTTTTCTTCAGAGCCGAAAATCAGCATGCCAGAAAAATTTAGTGGCAATCACGCCGATTTCCAAGGTTTTCTGAATTAGATCTGGCTCTTGATCCGCATGCAACCATGCCGCTACTCGACTGATGCACAAAAGGTTGGCCTTTTGGTATCCTTACTAATTGGATCTCCACAGGCTTGGGTTGCCCCCTTGCTGGAGCGTGACGACCCATTGATGGAAGATTTTGAAGGTTTCGTGGCTACCTTTGAAGCCTACTTTAGAGATCCTGATAAGTACCGTTTTGTATACACGAAGTTACGAAAGCTCACCTAAGGATCCTGACCAGCTTCCGTCTATGCATCCGAATTTTACATTAATTGAACACTTCCATTTTGGGTTGAGGGATGACGTGAAGGACCTTCTTCTTACGTTACTGGATGCCCAAACATTAGCGGAGATCATGCAACAAGCTGTTTGCTGCGACAACCGTTTGTTTGAGCATGTCAGGAAAGATCCCGTCAGCAGTTCCTACAAATCAATCCTGTAGCTGTGGTACATGCTACACCACCTTCTGGAGTAGTTCCTATGGAGGTTGAGAAATCCAAGCGTGGCTCTCTTTTCGCTGCTGAGAAGTAACATCGCCGCAGTGAACACCTATGCTTGTATTGTGATGAAGTAGGACACAAGGTGGTAGAATGTCCTATTAAAGCCAGGAAGTTCAAGACACGTGTGAAGTTGAAGCTGAAGTTCAGTTGGAAAACTTCAATGTTCACTTCGTTTAGGAGCCGCAAAGTTGGACATAGGTGCAGGCTCCATTGGTGCTACTTATACCATTCCATCACTCAAGTTTCCTGTACACATTCACCTCAATAATCAAGAGCTTAAGGAGTTTGCCCTGTTAGACACTGGTGTAAATGCATGTTTCATGGATGACACTTTTGCAACTCAACATGGCATTCCGGTGGTGAAGTTGAAGCATCCAGTTCTTGTAGAGGTGGCCGATGGTCGTCTGATTATTTCTAGCGCAGTTACCCATTACCAAACTGCTCTCTTGCAGTCATGGCGTATTCAACTGTTCGATTTCCTTCAACTTGATCAAGACTTGGTCGACTCCCATCATTTTGGGCATGCCATGGTTCGTTGTTGCAAATCCGCAGATCGACTGGAGATCTAGGAGTTATGTTTTCCTCTCCGGCAACCAGGATCAATCCTGTACCTTCCTGCGTGCAGGATACATCCTTATGTCTAAGGTAGTACAAGCTACAGGATTGACCGTGCCTGTTCCTGTATTAGTGTTGAAGACTCCTCCTCGACAGGATTCACCTCATGTCAGTTCCTCAGCACATCCGCAGGCTCTCCCACTCCTGTAAGTTTGCGGATTCTGTACAGGGTTCTTCCAATCCTGTATCAGTGTCGAAGGTTCCTCCTCAACAAGATCCACCTCCTGTTGGTTCGTCAGCACTCGCAGGCTCTCCTCACTCCTGTGCAACACGGACTTCTGTACAGGATTCTTCCAATCTGTACACTCATCAACATCCACACAGGTTTTTCCCAATCCTGCCTCTTTTGTTACTCTACTTCTGTTCCACCCCCAAGATCTTCCTCTTTTTCAGTCACAGCTCCCTCCTTCTCCTCTCCGAGTTCTTACCACTACCATGCATGAACTTGCCACTGATCTGCTCCTTTCATCTTTTTGCCTTTCAAGTAACTCCTACGTCCTTTTACCTTTCCTATTCCGACTCCCTTTTTCAATCTCCTTCTCCTTCTCCTTCTCCTCCTTCTTCCCTACCATAAGTATCACTCCTTTTAAGACATTTTTGACAAGCACAAGGCTACAGTTCTTCCTGTTCACAGGTCCTATGATTATCCTATTGATCTTACAGAAGGAAAGACTCCACCGTTCGGACCGACTGTTACCTACAGAATTGGAGGTTCTTTGTCAGTACATCGAGGACAACTTGGCATCCAGCTTCATTCAATCCTGTAGGAGCACCTATCTTTTTTGTCAAGAAGAAAGATACGAGTTTACATTTGGTTGTGGACTACAGGGGTTTGAATCAAGTCACCATTCGGAACTGATACCCGTTGCCATTGATCCCGGAACTTCTCGATTGGCTACGAGGAGCAAAGGTGTTCACGAAGATCGACTTACGAGGGGCCTACAATCTTGTACGGATTCGTCCAGGCGATGAGTGGAAGACTGCCTTTCGTACAAGGTATGGACACTTCAAGTACACGGTGATGCCTTTCGGACTTACCAATGCCCCAGCCGTGTTCCAACACATGGTGAACGACATCTTTTGTGACTTCTTGGACTAGTTTGTGGTGATCTACCTCGATGACATTTTAATTTTCTCCAAGGACCAGGCGGCACATGACAAGCATGTACGATTAATTTTGCAAGCATGGCTTGTATGCGAAGTTGGAGAAGTGTTTTTTCGACAGGAATTTTGTGGAGTTCTTGGGCTACATCGTCTCTCCTGCTGGTGTTTCCATGGACATGCACAAGATGAAGACCATCGTGGAGTGGGAGAGGCCCAAGTCTGTATGAGACGTACAATGTTTCCTTGGCTTTGCAAACTTTACAGGCGGTTCATACAGGACTTCTCCAAGCGTGTACTTTCACTCACGGAACTCACCAAGCGCACAGAGGTTTTCTCTTGGTCCGACAAGGTAGAACATGCATTCACAACACTCAAGGACGCCTTCATAACAGCTCCGATCCTACATCCTGATCCTTCCCGTCCCTTCTTCGTTAAAGCAGATGCTTCGGATTTTGCGGTAGGTTCTATCTTATCACAAGTTAGAGAAGATAAGCTACTCATCCTGTAACCTTTCACTCTCATAAGTTCCTTTTGGCAGAGATTAATTACGAGATTCATGACAAGGAACTCAAGGCCATTGTGGATTCGTTCGAGGAGTGGCGGCACTTCCTGGAAGGTGCTGCTCATCTGTACAAATCCCTATGGATCACAAGAACCTGGAGTTTTTTCAAACGACTCGAGTTCTTAGTCGGTGACAGGCTAGGTGGGCAGAATTCTTATCACGTTTTGATTTTGTCATCATCTATAGGCCCGATTTTTGGAATGGCAAGGCGGACGCATTGTCTAGGCGCTCTTACCTTGCACCGACCCCGAGCGATCCTGCATATGACTGCTAAAGGCAAGTGTTGTTGAGTCCTGATCGATTCCGGCTTGCGGCACTACAGGTTCATTAGGCTCCAACAAATTCAACACTTCTACAGAACATCCGTTTGCAGTTGGCTACAAACAACTTGGCAAAGAATGTGTTCTCACACATTAGTCTTGACATTGTAAGTTCCTCTTCCTCTAGTTCCGTTCAAACTACAAGTTGTTCGCCATATAGGATGGACTCTTGTACCGGGAAGGTCTCCTTGTACGTTCATGTTAGTGTTTACAGGACTCGTGTGGTACAAGATTGTCATGATACCCCGGCTACATGACATTTTGGTGTGGCCAAGACAGTGGAGTTGGTGACTCACAACTATTGGTGGCTTGGGTTGCAAGGTTTTGTGGAAAGGTTTGTACAGAGCTGTGACCACCTGTAACAGGTCAAAGATGCCTCGTCATGCACCCTCTGGTCTTCTTGTCCTCTTCCTGTTCCTTCTGCTCCTTGGAGATCCATTTTTATGGATTTCCTCACAGATCTTCCTCCTTCTCGTGGATTTGATGCAGTTCTTGTGGTGGTTGATAGTTTCACCAAACAGGCTCATTTCCTACTATGTCACAAGACTGCTACAGGCCAGACAACTGCTGAGTTGGTGATCCGCAAAGTATTCTGACACTATGGTCTTCTTAAGAGCATTGTTTCTGATCGAGGCCCACAATTCATGTCCAAGTTTTGGCGAGAACTTCTCCGGAGTCTACAGGTTAAAGCGGACCTTTCTTCAAGATATCATTCATAAACTGATGGGTAGTCAAAACGCACAATTTAGACCTTGGAGCAATATCTTCGCTACTTCATCTACAAGTCAAACACCTTTCTTTGCTCTTACAGGCTACCTTCCATGTTTTGATTTTGCTCCTCCTGCTTCTCCTTATTCCGCTCTTGCAATATAAGATCGTCTCCAGCATCTTTGTTAGGTGCATGATGATCTCCGGGTTCATCTTCAGCAGGCACATGAACGGTACAAGCATTATACTGATGCTCATCGTCAGCCGGCACCTGCATACAAAATTGGTGATCTCGTGTGCTTCTTCGTCAACATATTTGCACCAACAGACCTTCTTTTAAGTTGAATTTTCAACGATTGGGCCCTTACAGGATTGCAGCGGAGGTTAATCCTGTAGCTTTCTGACTTGAATTACCATCTATGGTGAAACTTCATCTTGTGTTTCACACCTCTTTGTTGGAGCCGTATCATCCTTCTTCTTTTCCTGGTCGTGCTTCTTTCCTTCCCCTCCTATGATCATTGATGATGAACCTGAGTACGAAGTTGTAACCATTCTTGATTCTCGTCTTCATCGCCGCCAACTTCAATACTTGGTGATTGGAAAGGTTATTTGCTTACCGATCGCACTTGGGAACTGCATCCAACTTGCTCTATGCTTCTTTCAAGGTTGCTGCATTCCATCGGCATTATCCTGCTAAATTAGGTCCTAAGACTCATAGAACTCGTCCTTAAGAGGAGGTGCTATCATGACCGATACAAGATGCAGGATTTCAGATACAGGATGCAAAATTCCAGATACATGATACAGGATATACCTACAGGATACGAGATACAGGATATTCCTACAGGATATACCTACAGGATATGAGATACAGGATATACCTACAAGATATGCATACAGGATATCCCACAAGATATGCCTCAGGATATGCCTAAAGGACATGTGGACTTGTTTTAGCCTCTGCATGCATATAACCACTTTTAGCACTCATGCCTAGATTAACTCTTGGAGTTGTGAGCATAAAAGCTTCGACCTAATTGTTGTACAATCAATTACTATCAACACCAGTCTTTCTACGATCAATCTTGTTTTGTCTTGTTCTTGTCTTGCTCCTTGCTTCTGTTGCTCATGTCTTACTTCTGGATCCTTTTGCTCCTGTTTTACTCCTAGATCTTGTCCTACTCATAACTCTTGAGTTCCTGGTTCCTGTTCTGTGCCTTGTCCTTCCTAGTTCCTGTCCTGCTCCTTGTCCTACTCCTGACTCCCGAGTTCCTGGTTCCTGTTGCTCCTGAGTCAAGCTTTCTTGTTCTCGAAATCTTGCTCTCTTCCTTATTCCTGGATCGTGGCTTGACAGAAATCACAAAGGTGAAAAGTATGATATAATGATTAAAGGCTTTAGTAATTAAATCACTCATGAGAAATAACTTTGTAATAATAATGTTGAAGTCTAAATGTATGAACAATCTGTAGGAGCTTGTTATAGTAGTAATCTTCACCACTCATTATCATTATAATGATTTTTTATTTAATTTCAAGTATAACCATTATGACTTGGATGATATAGAGTTTGACGAGTTTAATATTGTTATCAAGAACGCATTACCGTTCTATCTTAAAGTGAACAAATTTGATAATACGCGCAAAGCCACTCTGCATGAGAAGAATAATGTAAGTCAAGGGTGGTAAAGAACTTACCCGTGGGCTTGGTAAGAAATAAGACTTTTCAAAATGTAAAGGTCATTTTGGGTGTTACCAAGTCTATGACAAGTATGGGTGGGCGAGGGGAACTGTCGTGCACATTTTGCATTTGCAAAAGTGCATGATTGCTCTCTTCCTTAGCATCTAACTCCAACTCACACGTTCTCTAAAAAAAAGAAACATTTTCCATGTAAAACCATTCTTACATGAGGTGTTACCATATCGAGGAAACACAAGGCGGATGATATAAAGGAGAAGTGTAATAATGTATATATTATTTAACATTGTAACAAAAATTTTGTGAGAAATGGGCTACATAACTTGAAGCTCTTCACATCACACACGGTTTGCAGATGATATAAAGGAGAAGTGTAATAATGTATGTATATATTATCTAACATTATAATAAAAGTTTTGTGAGAAATGGGCTACATAACTTAAAGCTCTTCACGTCACACATGGTCCGTTGTCCGAGGGTGGTGGTAGCAAATCAAATTTAATGACAGTAATATATTTTATAAGCTGAGTAAAGGATTTATAGCTAGTTTTATACATATTATATATGTATAAATTTATTTAATACTTAATTAGAGGAACTGCAAAGACGGATTGATTATACACGTGATCTAATTTCTTTATCTATATATTATAATATATATATCTATATGTGAGAGCTCGGAATATCGAAATGTGTATATCCATTGGTTCAGAAACCCTAACTTATAAAGAGCGAGTGGTCCAGATTGAATCCAATCCGACGGTTATCAAAATCCACTACGCTAATTGTATGTGCACATGCAACCGTACATGTGGATCTTACATCATCCCCTCCTCTCTCGGAAGGATGTAAGTTGGTTAGGGTTCTCTTGTAGATGGGCCTAAATCTGGAGGAACATTAGGAGAAGGCACTAGTGGATTTGTAGGCGACTTATTCTCATTGTACAAAATGCTTCAACCGTTGCACATGTACAATCTCTAGAGGATCGGGTTGAATGTCGTGCCGAACCTCATAAACCTGCGGTCCTACTTGCTGATATGGTCCTTTCACTGAGGAAGGAGACTCTTAATTAAACCACGTACCGTAAGCTTGGGAAAACGAACCAACACTAGTTCATCAACCTTGTACTCCGCAGGAGGATGATGGTGCGAGTTGTAACATTGTTGTTGTCCTACTTGTACGCGGCCCAAGTGTTCTGCTGACTCCGCACGAACCAATGGAAGAATGCTCGTCAGATACGATCCCACGACCTAGCATCAACAGCTCGCGGTAATCGAGAAGGCAACCCAACTCCGTTGGCAACATCGGGTCATGACCATATAAGAGCTTATATGGGAAGTACCAATTGAACTTTGTACTCCAGTGACATAAGCATATCGGAGAGATGATAGATAACCATCCCAATCGAATGTTGAAAGTTCACATACTTCGCGATCATTCCCTTGAAGGTTTTGATGAGCCGTTCCACTAAACCATCAGTCTAAGGATGATAAGCACTTATGAAAGTGTGGCGTATCCTTAGTCGAAACGTCAAAACATGAAATGCCTCAGCCATAAATGCAGGACCATTATCCGAGAATTCGCTCCGGACAAAAATGCTGAAACACAACCCGATTAAAGAGAAACTGACCAACAGCAGAAGCAGTCGCACTAGCAAGAGCACCAACTTCTACCCAACGAGTTAGGTAGTCAGAAGCAATAATAACATATTCGTTGCAGCAGTTAATGCGGAAAAGGTCCCATCAAATCAAATGCCACCAACTCAAACGGACAAGAAACTGCAATTGACTCTAACCGTCCTTCTGAAGCACATGGGGGAGTATTGCGAGCTTGGCACCACACACAGCTACACACATACGAATCACATCTCCTCGCAACTCTAGCCAATAGAAAGATCTGTGCAGCTTCTCCATCACACGACGATGTCCCATGTGCCCGCCAAGAATAAGAGAGTCATGGTAAGCATGGAGGAAGTGTGGAATAAAGACGAGGAAAGTTAAACAAGGGGGAAACTTTTCAAAGTCATACTTGACATGATTGCGAGTCAACCAATCCATACCAAGAATAAGGTGAAAAGCTTGACTCGGCACCACCTGCAAAGATTGAAGCTCAAGCTCACAATTGTCCACACGAACAACAATGTCAACTTCATCCCCGAACAAGCATGAATGTGTCCGTTGCCGTACAGAATGAAGACTGGTTTTATAGCATGATGCAAATGAAGGCTGCAACGTGTAGCAACAGATTAAAAAATAAAGGACAAATTTGAACTGTATCTACAACACTGAAAGAAAAACAGGACGTGCGTGTTAAAAAATTATTTATTTGTCAATTTAATATACATCCATTTCCAAACAATTATAATACATTAAAATTCAAGCTTGAAAAGTGAAGACTGGATGATTTGGTGCCGAGTGAACCCCTTGATGATACCCCGAAAAAAATGAGGGGTCACTAATTTATTCGCACAAGGACCCTCCTTTACTCATGCAATTCGTCGTTTCCCAGAAGATCCACCACATCACAACCTTCCATTGCAGTAGCACTAACCAGACATTGCTGACGCCATGGCCTCCACCTTGGAAATGGGGACGCCAATCGGAAACCGTTGAAAACACCGATACATGTGTCCAACCTCATCACGCGCCCAACAACGAACTGCACGTCCACGTCCTTGTCCACGGGCCCAACCTTGTGCTGGTACACGAGCGGCAATAGCCTCAACCTCCATCGGAACAGGTCCATCCCCAACATGAAGTAAACGAGAGCACGTGAAGGTGTAAGTGGGAGAGGTGACGACTCATATCGTTGTGCCAGGCTCAAAGCATTGTCAAGAGTCATTGGAGCTAATGCATGCACAAGCCCCACAAGGTCTTGACGAAGTGCTGGCCACAACATACCTAACTTAATGCATTCCAACATGTTAAGTTCTGCACGCAGCAAAAAGCTTCGAAAACAAATACCAAACTGCATCACCGACTCAAATGGCTCCTGACGAATACGATGCAATTGCTGAAAAGCATCGTCACAGTTGTCCGCATGCCCAAATGCACATTTGAAGATCTCTGGAAGAATACTCCAATCTCCACGAGTTGCAACGTCCAGACCATTGTACCACTACAACGCCGTCCCTTAAAGACAAGTAGGAAACTCATGCAAACACTGAGCACCGTACCATGAATGATATGTGGCAACCACAGTGAAGTGGTCAAACCAATGGTACACATCATCTCTAGGATTTCCACAAAAGAAATCCGACTGGACGCAGGGGTTTGCAACATGAACGGGAGGAGTACCTTGGGTTGTGAATGTTGCCATCAGCTGAGAGTGATTATTCAATTACATATGCATGACATCCAACACTGCATGAGTAACTGCTTCACAAACAAAGGATATGCTTGTTGTGAATCCATGGACGAAGAAAAAACAAAATTTATAAGAAAGAATAGATCTAGACAATGGATAAGAAGACAAAGAAAATTGATAAAAAGACATAAATCTGAGCACTCCATAGGGACAATTAAAGGTGCCCCTCACCTCTATCAATGTAAGAACTCGAATATAAAATGTATATATCCATTAGTTCAGAAACCCTAACTTATATATAAGAGCGAGTGGTTCAAATTAAATCAAATTCACCGGTTATCAAAATCCACTATGTTAATAATAATATGTGCATATGCAACTGTACATGTAGATCTTACACACACACAGATATATATATATATATATATATATATATATATATATATATATATATCAATTAAATTAGATATGTGTGTTTATCTATTTTACAGGGATGGGACACAGGCAGCATCCCATGATTGTAAGTGTGGTCGAGGAAAAGAAGAGTGAGGTAGCAAAGGTGTTTGAGGAGAAGAAGAGTGGGTTAGGAGAGGAACCATTCGGCCCTTCCAATGGCAGGCTACATACAAAGCGACCAGGCACACTGGTTGAGGGTTTCCGTGGCCGTAAGATTGACTATCCTGCATGAAGTGAGTTGTCCCAACAACTTCCAGAGGCTTGCGCTGGTAAACTGATACATATGGATGGGAGTGAGAAGGACACAATCATACGTGGATACAACAGGTACATGAGAATTTGGCACTATTGTGGGTTCTTTGATTTCCGTGTCAAGGATGAAGCACAATTGAAGGATGGTGTGCAGTAACAATCCATTCGTACTACAATTATGAAAAACTCTCTGCTTCTTTCTTTTGATAAGGAGAAGGTCGATAAAGATATGTATAAGAACCAACGGATGTGCCAAAAGAAGTGCCGAGGACTTTGTAAAGGATATCAAAACTAGAAAGCAAAAAATTAAAAGAGAAAAGAAATTGTATGAAATGTTTTTAAAAAAAAATTGCTAAGCGACTATGCAGAAAATGACTGTGCTCTGAGTAACTTTGTCATGTATAGAAATATAAATATGTTAAAGATTACTGACATGCACATTAAATACTACGGTCGATTAAATAATTTTAACATGATTTAACAATATATATAATTAATCCCAGCCAAGCTGAGCTGAAGGGCTTAAATGGTAAAAGGGTAGAGTAAACATATCATTTCATTCAAAATCAGCACTTAAAATAATGTCGTCCGTCATTCAATTGAGGTTCATTCTAGAATATTCTTAACATACCAGGAATATTCCACAAAAAACTTCTGTGCGACAACTGCACATATATGTATTATAATTATATATTGAATATATTATATTATACACAAGTTGTTAACCAAGGAAATATACCTTTTGTTAATGAACATTTATTAGTATTATTATTTGTTTAAAAATCATATTTTTTTACATTCATACATAATTCTAAAACAGAGAAAGATAGTTAAATATTTCTTATATTAGAGAAAATATTTTTCTGTAATTAGCTAGTTAAATTATTATATTAAAATTAACTTTAACCATATAGCAGTATACACACATGCATACCTACACGTAGGGAATGAACCTCTACCTGCACGTCATCTGGTTCACACCTGCCACATCATCTAGCTCTTCATTCTGAGTCACTTTTTAATAAAAATGCACAAATATACATGAGGTACAAAGGTAGCGATTGCCATTTTATTTTTACACGCATACATACACATGCTTAGTGTATTTCACGTGTTATGCTAGTCCATACCTTAACACAACTCAACAATTAATTACTTCCTTTAACTTTATCCTTAATATATACTTTGAGAAATAGATTTATTATATGTAAATATAATGTTCTATATATTATTAATACATGTCATTATTTAATAATAATTTATAATAGCCTTTTAACCCTTTAATACATGAGTTTATCCTAAATTAAATCTTTAACTTATTAATTTAATGAATTTATTTTTAAATTAAATTCTTAACCTAATAATTTTTAAACTAATTGTTATCTAGACTAGCTTTTTTATCCCCCTTCCAAGGAAAGAATGTATTGCAAGACATTTTGCTAACCTATATATTTGCTGAATTAAACTTAAACTAATGCGAAAAATGTTTTAATAAATAAATAAAAATCTACTGATTAAATTAAATCTGTATATTCAATGTATTATATGAGCACTTAATAATTGAATATTCATTGTTCTTTGCATAACCAATAAGTAAGCAATTTGCTGCTTAAAATACGCATGTTCATATGTTCTTAAGGCAATACATAAAGAGATAGTGAAGTAAATGGACACACAACTAACGAGTACGCTCTTACCACCTCATTAAGGGTAAATTAGGTTAAATGCAATAGCAATGAATTAATCATGACACGTAGCAATTTATTACAAAATTTATAAATTTTATATGATTACAAAATTTATAAATTTTAATATACAACTTTAGCACTGGTATTTATATTTGAACATAAAATTTCAATTATTAATTTTAAAATTAAAATTAAAAAGTTAAATATATAAATTATAAATTTAATTTTAAAATGATTTAAGTAAATATAATCTAATATTTTAAATTAAACTATATAACATATTATTTAAAAATAAAAAAATACATTATCTTTTTTAAGTTTGACACATCATCGGTTTAATTATGTTTAATTAATCTATGCACAAATTTAAAAAAGGTATATGATGACGTGTCAGTTTAGTTAATAAGGGCAGGTGTCAGTTTAGGGTTAGGTCGAATTGGCTGTACTATGGCGTCGTCAGGCTCCTACAAGGACCACAGCAAGAAAAGGAGGATCCAGGGTTACCATTACCCGGTAAACTCGTTGAGGACTACCGTGGCCGTAAGATATACTATCCTGCATGGAGTGAGTTGCCCCAACAATTTCCGGAGGCTTGCGCTCGTAAACTGATACATAGCGATGAGAGTGAGAAAGACACAATCGTAGCTGGATACAACAGGTACATGAGAATTTGGTACTATTGTGGGCTCTTTGGTATTTTTGTCAAGGACGAGGCACAACTGGAGGATGATGCACAGTACGAGGAATTCATTCGTACTAAGATTCTGAAACTCTCTTTACTTCTTGCCTTTGAAAAGGAAGAGGTCCATAAAGATATGTATGAGGACCAATGTGTGTCGAGAGAAGTGCCGAGGGCCTTGTAAAGGATATGAAACCACAAATAAATAAAGCTCACAGAAAAACAAAGAAAATTTATAAATACATCCTTCCCATGCAAAAGGAAATTATATATTTAATATACTATTTCACCTATATATTCTATATTATAAGTGTACCGATTATATATGTATATATATAATATCAAATCCAATATTTTAATAAGAAATGCTTTAAACCAAAGTTATTTTGAAAACTTTCCTTTTTAAAAATTTAAAAATATATTAAAAAAAATCAGAACTAGGACTGTTTTTTAAATTTTAAATTTCAAAATTTCAAAATAAATATTTAAAAACCAGATAGTTGTAACTTCAAAAATGGTGTCTTTCCATTCTTAATCCTTGTGGATAATAACCTACCTTTTTAAAATGCTCTCAACTCAAAAATTATTGAATTGCACTTAATTTTATATAACCATTTCAATTCGAACTATAGTAACCATTCAACACTTCATTCACAAAATGTGCCAAAGTTGTTCAACTCACTATTAGATTAAAAATATAAACTTATGCAACAAATTTAAATAACACAAAAACTAATAAAATACTCGCATGATTTAAAGAAATTTAAGCAACTTCATAAAAAGAATTTATTTAAGTAAAAGAAGTACAATATCACTACATGTGGATTGGACTTTTATAAAGTAAAAAAATAGACATATAGCTATTTAAAACTAAATATTTATTAAATAGGTTAACTTAACTTATGTTTTACAAACTACAAGTATATTTTTGCAGTTTACATTAATTATATATTTTTTATATAAATAAAAAAAATTAATACATATTTTTATTTAAATACTACTGGTTAATTAATTAATTAATTAATTATTAAAATTAAAATAAATCTTAAATTGCTTAAATAATGATTATTTTTTGAAATAAAAAACCATAAACTTATGCAGTTTCATTTCATTCAAATGTGACTAGAATGGATTGAGTTGAAAAAGCTCCCACGTTAATTTCATTCGAATGTGACTAGAATGGATTGAGTTGAAAAAAGCTCCCACGTTAGTTTTGAGTACTTTTTGTACATATTTATATGTACTATTTGTGATTTATAGATAAAATACTATATTGTATAATTATAGACGTCAGAATAAAATTAAATTAAGTTAATGAATTAAGCATTACATATAGCAATGAAGTGAATTTATTATAAAGTTTGTAAATTTGAATATATAGTTTTGTGTCTGATATTTATATTTAAACATGAAAATTCCACTATTTTAAAAGCAAAATTAAAATTTATAAATTTATAAATTATAAATATAATTTTAAAAATTAATAATGTGATTTTAAATTAAATATAATATATATATAATCTAATGTATTAATTATAATTATTTAATTTAAACTATGTAACATATAATTTAAAAATAATGAAATACATTTTATAATAACCATAAAATTTGACGTGTCAGGAAATTTTAGGGTAGGCTTAGGTCGAATTGGCTTGCACCCATTCTGGTATGTACATCGCGAGAGAAGGGGAAGAGTCACACTCGGTCCGTATTGCAGAAAGCGTCGGGGTGTTCCAGTTTGTCGTGTAAGGTGAAAAGAGCAAGGGATATGTCCTCCAGTCCCAAGTCTGTAATTGCTGGTACGTTTTCAATTACCATAATTAATATTGCGTTTGTGAGATAATTAGATATGCAACTCTATCTTGCAGGGAAGCATCTCAAGATTGTAAGTGTGGTCGAGGAAAAGAAGAATGGGCTAGAGGAAAAGAAACCATTCGGCCCTTCCAATGGGAGGCTGCACACAAAGCAACCACGCAGGCAGCATGTAAGCGTGGTCGAGGAAAAGAAGAGTGAGGTACCTGAGGAAAAGAAGAGTGGGTTCGAGGAAAAGAAGAATGGGTTAGCAGAGGATCCAGGGTTACCATTTGGCTCTTCCAATGGCAGGCCGCACACAAAGCGACCAGGTAAACTCGTTGAGGGCTACCGTGGCCGTAAGATATACTATTGGAGTGAGTTGCCCCAACAATTTCCGGAGGCTTGCGCTCGTAAACTGATACATACCGATGAGAGTGAGAAAGACACAATCGTAGCTGGATACAACAGGTACATGAGAATTTGGTACTATTGTGGGCTCTTTGATATTTTTGTCAAGGACGAGGCACAACTGGAGGATGATGCACAATACGAGGAATCCATTCATACTAAGATTCTGAAACTCTCTTACTTCTTGCCTTTGAAAAGGAAGAGGTCCATAAAGATATGTATGAGGACCAACGGATGTGTCGAGAGAAGTGCCGAGGGCCTTGTAAAGGATATCAGAACCACAAAGAAAATTAAACTCAGAAAATGAAAAGAAAAGAAACTCTATACACGTTATAATAATTTTATTTAATATTATTTCACTTTTTCATTTTTAAAAACCTGTTGAACCTTTGATTATATGTAAAACTCCTAGATTTAATATCTCTTTCAAACAAGTTTTTTATTTCTAGAAATATACCGTAACATACTTACACACATATACCTTTAATAATTTCACGACAGTTTAGTCATTATTAATTAAATAATAAATATGGGTGGAATTTATATTTTTGATTTTTTAAATTTTTATTTATTTTTAGTTTCCTAATTTATGCTTTTGGCTTTAATTTATTTTTTTTAAATCATGCCTAAACCACAAATGAAAACTAAATATTTATTTTTTTGTTTTGATTGATTATAATTTGAATATTGAATTTATTTTTAACTATTCTAATAAGTTAAATTTGATCGCAGTGTTTTGAGAAATTAAATATATTTAATATTCTATACAAAAAATTTGTTTGAAAAAATATTAAGACCGTGGGTTATTTCTACGTGATATATGTGTACATTATTATATACATATTTACACATATATAGAGATAGATACATAAATAAAGAACACCATACATTACATATTTAAATTTAAAAATTTTGTTTTATATTAGTAAACATTAAAATGACCATATTTAAAAAAATTAAACATAAATACATTTTAAAAACTATACATTAGAATTAAGACCATTTTAATCATGATTATTATAAAATAAAATAAATAAATTTTTAAAAATAAAAAATATATATGAATTATAATCACTCTAATGTTCATGGTTCATATGAGTTAGTCTTAATTTTAATTTTTAGATTTTAAAAATCGGAATTAGAATCACTTGACTTAATTTTAATTTTAAAAAACTATATCCTTCAAAAAAAAGTTTTAAAAATAAAATATGGGAGAAGTGATAAAGCATAAAATAAAAAGAAAAAAACAATAAATGTATAATCAATACTGTCGCTTATTAAATTCGTAATTTTATATATCAATGCACAGAACCTCGCCTTAATTCAAGGAGTTTCTGATTAGGGTGATTTAATTTTAAAATTTTAAAATTTTATAATTTTATTATTATTTAAAGACAATTTTCTTTAAAAAACTTAAAATTAAATTAAATAATCTTAATTTGTTTATTAAAATCTAAAGTATATAAAATTTTAAAATTAACATTAGAACAACTCATTAATCATGAACAATGAATCATTACAAAAGTTTTACTTCACACTTTTTTTTAATTTAATTTTTTTTAATAACCATGATAAGAAATTATAATTCTTAATAATCTTAATTTTAATATATAATTTTTAAAATACTTATCTTTAATTTTTAATAATGTAGTCACTTAAATGTTTAATATAAAAAAATAGGATTTTTTATTTTAAGTATGGGGTAATATATTCATTAATACATCCGTTGATCTTCTTATGCATATTAGTTCTATTTATATTATTGCAAAACTATTTAATATGTTTTTCTCATTAAAATAAATAATATTTTTGCTGTTATAACAAACAACGTACAAAATTTAATTATACTGATTATTTTTTTTTTCCTTATCTTTTTACCTCAGTTATCTTTATTAAAACAATCATAATAAAATAATGTATACACCATATTTTTTCCTTACATTTTTTATATACATTAATATTTTTTTCATGAATATCAACTTCATTTATACTAGCATAAAGTTATTCAAAATGCTTTTCTTATTAAAAATTTTACTTTTTTAATAATCTTTTTTTAAAAAATATTTTGCCTTTTATTTTTATTATAAAAAAATGTGCACCATGTTTTCTTTTAAACCCCATGCAATTCAGATTTTAATTTAACTTATTTTAAATAAAAATTTATTTTAATTTCTCTTTATTCATGTTTACTTTGTTTTACGTATGTGGTCTCTTCAAAAAAAATGTAATAAAAATGGTATTAATTTTGTTTTTTTTTTTTGTAATTTCCTGTTTTACTAAAAAAATTAACTTTTATTTATTATTTAAATATATTGTCTCTTAAATAAAATATGTATTACTTCTTTTTTAATTTTCTTTATATATTTTTCATTTATTATTAAAACTGAGTATTATTATCTCAAATACTTTTTACAATATAGATTAAGAGGAAGAATGGAGATGATATCTTATGAAAATTGTGCTTGAATTTCTTGGAATTGGGTTTGTAATTAACAGACAGAGGACATACAGACATAAGTATATATAAGGTATTATATGTGATTATGAGACCCAAATTACACACGCACACACGCACGCACACACGCGCGCGCACCTGGCTTTGCGGCATCCAGAATGCACAGACTTGCGTGCGGGAGCTTGGAGGCGGATCGATAGAAGCCGCTGCATTCCTTCTCTAAAACCCTAAACCCCCTAGAACCCTAATTTAGGTAAATGTCATATTCGAATATATGTATATTTTTCTGAGCATATATATGTGTGTTATGTATTTACAGATCTGCAATGTGTGTTCATGCATATGTGCTACACATGCATATTATATGTATATGCATATTGATATAAACATATTGATACATATTGTTCTGTATGTATTTGTGTGGAGCATATATGTATTAAACAATTAATATATCCTTATATTGTTTTCTAATATACAGGATTGACTTCGATCGTTAAAATAATAATGAACCACATCTTATTTAAATCAAACTCAATAGAAAACACTCTTTTTCCCCTTGACATCTTTGCTGAGTCATACATATGAAAAGAAATTAATTAATTCTAATTCATACAGGCTCGTTAAAAGCTCCATATTTTGTAATACCTTGAAATCATTAGAACATAGTTTAACAAATAACTAACATCTTTTAATTAAAAAATATAATACAAAATTCAAGAAAGAAAGAGGGAGAGGAGTTTGTATACGTTAATATCACGAGCATTTTTAAATGTGCACAATTGTATTTCTACGTTATGGATGCACGTATACGTTTTTGTGAGTATTATAGGGGTGTAGTGTATGTTCTCACACATATCCATACACACACACACATAATGTCTAATGTATGTAATATTCATCCCACCGAAGCCTTATTGCTCTCTTTGACCTCAATATGCGAATATGCATGTGTGTGTATATATATATATATATATATATATAGTTCTGTGTAGCTGGTCTCGGCTAATTGTATAAGTTTAGTCAAACACTAAAAACATGTACATTCTTGTACATGTCCTTTCATGTGATAGACCGTTCACAACTACATATACATGTATAGTGTAGTATATTATTACATAATGTGGTGTATGACTTTTAACACCACACACGCACATATATAGTATGATCGATGTGTATCTTGTGTACACAGGTCGTAAAAAAACGCATCGAGGAATAACATAAACGCACCCCCTCCCCTTCGACTCCATACTTCCTCAACATGTTGTACGACCCGTACTGCAAGGGTACGGACTTTGTGCGGGGATATCCCTTCAGCCTCAGGGAGGGTGTCATCTCTCATGGCTTGTGGCTGAATGTTCCTGTTTACGATGTTGTTAAACCCAAGGAAAGAAACACACGGTTAGTGTGTGTGTATATATATATATATATATATATATATATAAATATACACACACGTTGTCCACATTGTGTGTGTGTATGGTAGTATACTTGTTTATAATAGATGCCTGTTTGTTGTCTGTGTGTTATGTATGTATGTGTTCTAAAGTATGAATATATACACTTATGAACAAATAAGGGAGGGTGTCATCTCTCATGGCTTGTGGCTGAATGTTCCTGTTTACGATGTTGTTAAACCCAAGGAAAGAAACACACGGTTAGTGTATATATATATATAAATATACACACACTTGTCCACATTGTGTGTGTGTATGGTAGTATAATTGTTTATAATAAATGCCTGTTTGTTGTCTGTGTGTGTATATATGTATGTATGTGTTCTAAAGTATGAATATATACACTTATGAACAAATAACTGTATGTGTTCCTATTTAATGCAAACAATGGTGTGTGTTTATTTGTGTGTTGGAATTGCACAGCGTCAGCACCTTTATTCAGGGTTAAAAATTCTAAAACTAATTTTGGTTACCTCGAACAAGCCAAACATCAACCCAAGTCAAGTTTAGTCTTGAACAAGAGGAACTTGTTAGGACTACAGACTTGGTAAAGATATTTGCTAGCATTTCCCTCATAAGGATGTAACGGATGTGTACAAGTCCAGCTTTTACTTCTCTCGTACATAGTGGAAATAGACCTATGTTTGTTGCAACCATGGAAAACGGGGTCGATGCTACTTTGGTTGTCACATGGGACTTAATTAGGGACTTTTTAAAGATCCTTCATCAACTCTTGAGCTATACAAGTTCTTTGCAGCTTGATGTGAGAGTGATGTATTCAACCTTGACGGATGAGAGTGCCACTACACTTTGGCATTTGCTAGTCCACACGTGTATATTGAAACCTTTAGTGGAGCGACATCTCTTATTGGAGGCTCAACTAATATTAATGTAACATACTAATGTCGAGTCACTTATTCCATGATGCATTGTCCCCTTAAGATAGCACAAAATGTGCTTAACAACCTTTCAATGGTTGATGCATAGTTGTGTGTTAAATTGACTTAACACAATAGTTGGCATAACATATGTTCGGTCTTGTCGAGAGTGCCAAGTACATTATGCAATCAATTAAACTTTGGTAGGAACCTCTTTAACAAGTTGTTCCCTAGCATTTTTCATAATGACTCAGGTCTGGAAAAGATTGTGAGATATATGGGTCCTCCCTAGCATAATTATGACAGTTTGGATCATAACACATCTCAAAAGAACACATTATGCCTAAGGAAAAACCACCCTCCATATTTCAGTAAACCTCTTAAGAAACACCACTCATCCAATGAAGAACCAACCTCTAAGTCTTGATCATAGCACATCCCGAGGAACACATCATGCATAAGAAAGAACCACCCTTCATGTTTCAACAAACTTGATCACCTTCCAAATCTTGTCCATAACATCTTAGGAACACATCGTGCCTAAGAAGGAATTGCCCTCTATATTGCAGCAAGCATCTCGAGGAATGCCACTCATCCAAGGAGAAACCACCCTTCAAGTCTAGAGCCTGACTTTACTTTTGAACTTTAGAACAATCCATCTTAAGTCTGAACTAACCTTGTGTCTGAGTTCTATCTATTGAGCCAACCTAGCTCAACCAAGGTTCATTCTAACCTTTGGTTCCCATTTCCTTCCTTACTTGAACTCATAGTCAATTTCATCTAATGTTGGTACACACTTGTAATGTGCTCCATGGCAAAGCAAGACTCTCGACAAGTCTTGAGGAGTGTTCAAACGAGCATGGCCAAGACTCATGCATAACCATTTCACGAGCAAGCACGAAGGACATCATGGCTTCATAAGCACAAGGCTCTTCCATCCTAGAGGCTAGACAGATCACTTGGCCAAGTGCAGCTGCTCATCTAGCTTTGTTCCTCCCACGCATACTCTCAATAATTGACTTTAACAGGTATAATACTTTGTCAAAAAATTTACAAAGGAATAAACCATTTTAAAAAGTGAGCTGACATTAAATAACTTTCTCAAGTGATTACTTAATCAAATTTTACTTATCGTTATTAATGTATTAAGTATCTCATTGTGGGAACTCTTCATATTATAATCCATTTTTTAATTAATTTATTGTCTATGGTTTCCATGTATAAAGATGACTTGTTACACTCAAGTTCAAAACCTTAGTTTGGGTCTTTTCAACCACACATGTGTGTTTTCAAAAAGAAACTTCTTCATTATGTTTTTCGTCAAGGTAACGAACATGCCATTCTTATTCATTGAATTTAGAATCACAAAATTAATTGGTTTTTACACTTTTCCTTCACAACTCCAAACTAACCCTAAATAAGTTGATCTCACCCCTCACTAGGCCAAAGTTGGTCCGAAAACTCATTGGCCGTCCGGTGTAACAAGTATATAATATCATAGGAAGTGTGTTAATATAATTTATAAATATTACTTTAAACTTTTATTTTATTCCCATACCTCAGCTTGACTGGCTAACTTTTAGCTTTTTATTAGAATAAATTTGAGTTAGAATAAATTTGAGTTACAATCGTAACTACTATAGTTAGTTTTATATATATATATAGTTAAATCATGTTAAAATCTGTAATTAAGCTGACTGTTGCATGTTAGTAATATTTAACATATGCTACATATGTGTGCAGCTATGTATAATCTTTAACAATTAAACAATTATAAATATTAGTAAAGTAAATGTTTTAACATTAAATTAAATTAGACACGTAACTTTTTAATTAACTTAGTGGTCAATACACCTAAGGTCTCATTATTGAATATTACATAAGATTCAGTTACATAAAGAATATACATACTTAAAAGGATCACAAAGGAATATTAATAATGTAATCAAATAATATATAATAAATTAGACTATGCACTTTTTATGTTGAGTTGGACTTTGTTATTTGGTCCAGTGTGGCCATTTTCATTATCTGGCAAGTGTCCATATAAAGAGTCCACATGTTATATATTTATCTATGTGTTAATTGTTAACAAATATGTCTTATTTATATTTTATCAGATTTAAGCTCTAAATTATTAATTTATTACACTGTAAATTTGATTATGTAATTTAATTTAAACTTAAAATTTATGCCACATTAAATCATGTTACACTTTAAAGCATGGAATTAAATTTAAACTAAATTAAGACATGATTAATTATTATCACGTACCTAATATATAACAAGTGTCCACCGGTTAATAAAGTGGTTACAGCAAATGTCCATAACGGAAAAATATTTTCAAAATAACAAAGGTATTTCCAGTATCAAAACATGCTCAATTTGATTAATTAAATCTTTATACAAGACAAAGTTACTCAAAGAATAATCATTTTCCCCCACAGTGAGCAAAAATAAAAAAAATTCTCATACATTTTATATTCTTTTCTTTATGTCCTTTACAAGGCCCTCAGCATTTCTCTTGGCACATCCGTTGGTTTTCGTACATATCGTTATGGACCTCTTCTTGATCAAAGGCAAGAAGCAAAGAGAGTTTCAGAATCTTAATATGAATGGATTCCTTGTACTGTGCATCATCCTCCATTTGTGTCTCATCCTTAACAAAAATACCAAAGAACCCATAATAGTACCAAATTCTCATGTACATGTTGTTTCCACCTCGCTTTGTGTGCAGCATGCCATTGGAAACGCCCAATGGTAACCCTCTTCTTTTCCTCAGGTACCTCACTCTCCTTTTCCTCGACCACGCTTACATGCTGCCTGCTTGGCCGCTTTGTGTGCAGCCTGCCATTGGAAGGGCCCAATGGTTCCTCTGCTAACCCACTCTTCTTTTGCTCAGGTCTTTTCCTCTAGCCCATTCTTCTTTTCCTCCACCACACTTACAATCATAGTTGCAGCCGAACGCGTTTGGCTGCAACTATGCTTACAATCTTGAGATCCATCTCTGCAAGATAGATAGTTCACAAACGCACGGGCGCGCGCACACACACACACCGACAAACTGCAACAATCCTGCAATACAAACCGAGTTCTTCTCTCCCGATGTACATACCAGAATGTACGCGCGGCAGCGTCCGCGCCTCTTTCTGCACCGGATCCATATTCGACCTAAACCTTATATCAAACTGATTATATAGTTTAAATTAAAATATTATATTCAATCATATATTACATTTAATTAAAATCACATTATTAATTTTTAAATTAAATTTATAATTTAAATATTTAAATTTTTTAATTCTAATTTTAAAATTACTAATTGGATTTTCATATTCAAATATAAATACCAGTGCTAAAATTATATATTAAAATTTATAAACTTTGTAATAAATTACTATGTTACTGTATGTCATGATTAAATTGAGTTTAACCTAATTTACCTTTAATGGGTTGGCAGGAATGTAATCATTATTGCGCGTCCATTTACACTATAACCTGCATGAAGTAATATTGTCTTAACTAATATCTTTTCTAATTTAATACTAGACGTTGGTCTCCCCACGGCCGGTACTCAATCTAATAAATCTCTGTAAATTAATATTCAATATATCTTTTTTAAGTCCCATTAATTTTTAAATTAATAGAGGTTACATGTGGCATAAAAAATGATAGGAACATAGAGAAAAACCATAATAAAATTCTCACAAAATTAGATATGTTTAAAGAAATTGTTAATGTCGAGGGTTTGTGCCATCAGTACACTTGGTTAGAAACATTGCAATCATTTGAACGTTGTTGAAATGGTAGATTGGCTCACAATGATGCTGTAATTATATTTGAGCCATTTAATCAAAAATTTATGCATGACCAAAAGATATCCTTGTTTTACTGACAAAGAGCTATGAATCTTCTTTGTCATAGTCCAGCTAATGCGCATTGGAAATGAGAGGGAGCGGGCCAAATCTGCACAAAATTTAATTAATTTAGTAATTAATTATTACACAATCTATCTAATTTAATAACTTTTCTAAATTAATATTAACCAGTCGGTGCTTAACATATTAATTTAAACAGGTTCTACTGTACTTTATTATTTCTTTAAACTTGTTTAGATAATAACTAGATTCAAAATTATTATATAGTTAACTTGAGAATAACTAAGTTAAGAATTTAACTTAAAATTAAATTTTATTGAGTAAAAAATAATAATTATATTAAGGATTCACTTTACTAATTTAAAATTTATTAATTAATAAATTATTATTAAATAATTCCACCAACAATGGGCATATGTAGTATTATATAAAATATTATATTTTACATATATTAAGGGTAAAGCTAAAGGAAGTAATTAATTATTAAGTTTAAGGTATGTGGATTACAGGGAAGTCCCATTTGTATCCACGAAAACATATATATCAAACGTGAATTACACTTGTGTGTAATAAACATAAAATGGCAACCACCAAAAGTGAGCATCTGCCAATTATGCCCGGAAACCCTAAACCAGATATTTTGCAGTTAAGTTTTATGGAATATTCTTGTATGTTCAGAATATAAAAGAATATTCTAGAATAATCTACAGGGCAGTTAATATCATAGCAGTTTATAAATATTATAACATTCAAGCCCTTCAGTTCAGCTTGACTGGGATAAATTATATATATAGTTAAATCATGTAAAAATTATTTAATCGACTGTATGTATTAATGTGCATGTCAGTAATCTTTAACATATTTAAATCAAAGTTACTCAAAAGCATAGTCATTTTTGCACATAGCTTCTTCTAAGGAGCAAAATTATCTCATACATTTTATTTTTTTTTTTGATTTTCTGCTTTGTGGTTTTGATATCCTTACAAGGCCCTGGCACTTCTCTTGACACATCGTTTAATTCTTGTACATATCTTTATGGACCTCCTACTTAACAAAAGAAAGACGCAGAGAGCTTTTCATAATCACAGTACGAATGGATTCTCGTAACTGCACATCATTCTCCAGTTGTGCCTCATCCTTGACACAGAAACCAAAGAGCCCACATAGTGCCAAATTCTCATGTACCTGTTGTATCCACGTATGATTGTGTCCTTTTCACTCCATCCATATGTATCACTAGCTCAAGCCTCCGGAAATTGTTGATGCAACTCACTCCATGCAGGATAGTATATCTTTGCCCACGGAAACCCTCAACAAGTGTACCTGGTCGCTTTGTGTGCACTTGCCAATGGAAAGGCCCAATGGTATCCCTGGATCCTCTGCTAACCCATTTTTCTTTTTCTCAGGTACCCCACTCTTCTTTTCCTCTAGCCCATCCTCCTTTTCCTCGACCACGCTTACATGCTGCCTGAGTGGTCGCTTTGTGTGCAGCATGCCATTGGAAGGGCCAAATGGTTCTTCTGCTAACCCACTCTTCTTTTCATCAGGCACCTTTGCTACCTCACTCCTCTTTTTCTAGACCACATTTACAATCTTGAGATGCTGCCTGCGTCCCATCTAGATAGACGCAAATCTAATTTAATTCATATATATATAATGAGCTGAATGTATAGTCAAAATCCGTCTTTGCTACACGTACGTACATACATACATATATAATTAAGCTATGGTAATTTAAAAATCCTTTACTCAGTTTATAAAATATATTTGAAACTTAATTAAAAACTCTGTCATTAAAATTGATTTGTTTGAACTTACAATACAGATATATGCATCTTTTTGTAAATGGCCGTTTATATAATAAATCAAGCTACATGTATTTAAACCTAAACTGTCCGTCCAAGAACACCAACCCTCGATGTGTGACTTTAAAAACTTTAATTATGTACCATTTTCACAAAATGTTTTATATTAAAATGTTATGTTATTCGGAGAACGTGTGATTAATAAAAAATTAGAACTAAATGCTAAATAAAAGAATAATCGTACACTTTGTAAATGTGTAATGACCCCTCATCCACCAGTATTTATTATTTATTGGTAATGCCAAATGGCTTTACATCATTTTTTTATTAATTTCACATATAAATTATTACTATCTTTAATCTTGATTTTCTTCTCATACACAATGGCTTTCATATATTGTTATAAACTTATTCATTCAAGATCAAATAATAATGCTATACTTATTTAATTTTAAATTAATCAAGTTAAAATGGTCATATTTAAAATCAAATAGAGAAATATTATAGCAATGACGATTGCTACTACACACAAATTATAATGAATTATTTATGTATTTAAGCTTCAACATTATTTTACAAAATTATTTTGTACGACTGATTTAATCACTAAAGTTGTTAACCATTATATTTTACTTTGCACTCTTGTGATTTCAATCTGCAAAACTTAATCAATTTATACAAATAGAATTTGTGACCGTCTTTGTTATAAAATTGCACTTTACTTAGAAATTTTTTGTAACACCTCATTTATTTATTTTATGTTCTTTAGATTTGCATTTTGTGCTCCAAACTTCTTACCATTAAAAAATTATCAAAATTATTTCTTAAATGCTTACTTATTATTAAAAACCTTATATCTTCTATTATTGGATAAGGCATTATAACATATATTCCTTTTATTTTTCTTTCTTTTTTTTTTTTCTTAATTAGAATAATCATTACAAATAATATTATTTCATGTTCACATGTAATCTTAATATCTTCTGTTTCCATCTTTACACACACAACTCACGAATTAAGAATCTTTTTCACCTATTTTTCTTTGTAAAGTTCACACCAACGGGTGGGCGGGAATACCAAATCGCTCATATGAAAGGAGTATAAAGGTGGAACAGAAGCTCTTCAGATTAATGTGAGGTTCTTCAAATTGTACACATTGGTTTTCATAATGTGAGATCACGAATTTAGTAAAGGCAACTCCGATCGTACATTTTCTTTTCTTTTCTTTTGATTTTCTGCTTGTGATTTTGATATTCTTTAAAAGCACTCGGCACTTATCTTGGGCACATTCTTTTCAATGTTTATGGACCTCCTCCTTATCAAAATAAAAAGCAAAGAGTTATTCACAACCGCAGTATGAATGGATTCCTCGTACTGCACATCATCCTCCAGTTGTGCCTCATCTTTGACATGGAAACCAAAGAGCCCACAATAGTGCCAAATTCTCATGTACGTGCATCACGTGTGTGCGTGTGTTCGACTAATTGTATAAGTTTAGTCAAACACTAAAATATGTTTCTTTTTAAATGCTCTCTCTCTACATTTCTTTATGTACGTACAAGCATGTGTACATGGTGGGTATATGTGCATTCTTGTATATACTGTTTAGATGTTTAGATGTCTGCATAATACATATATAGTGTTAGTGTAATATTACATAATGTGGTGTATGACTTCAACACCACACACATACACACGTATGACTGATGTGTATCTTTTGTACAGCAAAGAACCCATCGGGCCATGACATAAACGCACTGTAGCAGCACATAAAGAATCTGCTCTCCTTCGACTCCGTACTTCTTCACGCTGTACGACCGGTGCCGCGAGGGTACGGACTTTGTGCGGGGATATCCCTTCAGCCTCAGGGAGGGTGTCCCAACTGCCATCTTTCATGGCTTGTGGTTGAATATTCCTGATTACGATGCCCCGACTCAGCTCTTTAAACACAAGGTTAGTGTGTGTCTGTGTGTGTATATATATACACACACATACATGTTGTCCACAATGAGTATACTTGTTTATAATCCTGTTTGTATACATTTAATACATAGTGCTGCAAATATACATAATTCAATACAACATATATATGCGAATGTATATCAGCGTACATTGTTCTATATGGATAAATTATTGATATTGCTATTTGTTACAGATACGTGGACACAGTAATGACAAAGGGCTGTTTATTCCCAATGTGTGGGATGAACTTGGCATTCGACAAGGAGTTACAGCTATGTACTTCGGATTAATGGGAGACGGCCAGCCTATTGAACGTTATGACGAACGTTATGACGACATGTGGGCCGGATGGTGCTGCAAGGTGTGTGTGTGTGTGTGGTTATTCTTAACATATTATGTGTAACACACATGATTTCTGTCTCTCACACACACACATTTCTTAACTGTTATTAGAATGGTCCTTTGTATGAGAAGATATTAACACATGAACATGTGTGTGTGTGTGTGTGTGTGTGAGAGAGAGAGAGAGAGAGAGAGAGAGAGAGAGAGAGAGGTGCATAAATGGATATGGGATCCACATTGACAGGCAATATGTGACCACTTGGGGTACGGAGTGAAGACAGGACTACCGTACATATGGCACTCTAAAGCAAGCAACCCCTTTGTCAACCTGAAGAAAGAGTACAAGGGAATCTTCTAGCAGGAGGAGATTATACCCTTTCCCAGTCAGCAGTTCTCTCAAAGGAGTCTACCACCGTGGAACAGTGCTACGTGGAATTATCTAAACAGGTATACTTGCATATACGTATATATACGTACATGAGAATTTGGCACTATTGTGGGCTCTTTGGTTCCGACTGCTTCCTCAGTCGATCCATCTACGTACATACACTATATATAGATTAATAATTTAAATAGCTAATTACAGAAAAATATTTTCTCTAATATAATAAATATGTTAATTATCTATTTAATAAATAAAAAATATGCGATATTTAAACAAATAATAAGCTAATAAATATGCTTTGAACAAAGTCTAAGTTTATTGTTCATTAACATTCCTTCCTTAACTTGTGTATACTCCATATATATAGTAAGTCTTGTCAATTGTTCGTAAATATATAATAATATAATATATATAATATATTCATCTTAATGGCATAATAATGAAGCACCCAAGGAAATAAACAGAACAGTTGAAGGGTAGCGAGAAGCTACAATGAATCGGCAAATCAACAGCAGGCCAAGGCATGGAGTACACCGTATTTCCGTACTTAGCATCAGCCTTTCTCAATTGATCCCAGTTTTTTATGGAATATTCTTGGTTATTTAGAATATTAAAGAATATTCTAGAATAATCTTTAAACTACAGGGCAGTTAATATCATAGCAGTTGTGTTAATGCAAATTATAAATATTATAGCATTTAAGCCCTTCAGCTCAGCTTGACTGAGATAAATTATATATATAGTTAAATCAATTCAATTATAATTAATCTTTAACAGATGCTACATGTGTGTGTGCTGCTAGGTATAATCTTCAACATGTAAACAATTCAGCGTTTTAACATCAAATTAAATTAAAATCCTAACTTTCACCAACTACAGTTATATATAGAATATGCATAGAATATTAATAATGTAATCCAATAATTTATAATAAATCATAAAAAAAACCTTTACTCAACTTATAAAATATATTAGAAACTTAATTAAAAGCTTTGTCATAAATTGATTTGCCTGAACTTGCAATACATCTTCCACAAATGGCCGGTTTACAGGGTAGGTCAATTTGTTAAAAAAGCTTAATAAAGAATCATGTTGCATGTATTTAAACTTAAATTGTTGTTCAACAACACCGAGTACAATGTGTGATGTTAAAAACTTAAGTAACGTAGTTCATTTTTCACAAATTTTTTATTACAACGTTATATAATACTTCTCTTTTATATCATAACCTTGTGTCTCTTTGATATTATAACACGTTGTCTAAAGCTCCCAAGGGAGCGTTTTTACATCAGGAATGTCCTGTTGTTGGAAAAATGTGTGATTAAAAGAAAGTTATTAAGTATGAAAGTAATTGTGCATTTTTTATAAACACAAAATGTTTTCATTGTCCAGCCGTACATTTGGTAGTTGCTTTTACATCCCACTTTTAATCGATAGCACAAGTAAGTTCTTTACTACTCTTAACCTTGATTGTTCTTTTCATGCACAATGACTTTGTATGTATTGTTACAAACTTGTTCACTTTAAAATCAAATAAAAATACATCTTTAATGACAATATCAGACTCGTCCAACTTCATATCGTTTAAGTTATAATAATTATATTTAAAATTAAATAAAAAAATATTATAGTGATAAAGATTATCATCACAGCAAACTTTAATAAATTGTCCACACATTAAACTTTCACATTACTTTTACAAAATTATTTTTGATATATAATTTAATCACTAAATATGTTAACCATTGCATTTACTTTGATTTTAAGATGCAAATCATATTAAATAAAACTTATAATCATCTTTATTATAAAATTAAATCTCATTTTAATTTTTTTTATAACACTTCATCGAATCCATTGCAAATCCTTTAAATTTACACCTTATTCTTTAAATTTCTTTACTATTTCAAAACTATTCAGTTATTTCTTAAATACTTTACTTATTATTAAAAATCTTCTATCTTTTGCTATTAAAAAAAAAGACATTATTCTCCAAACTTGTTTCTCATTTCAAAATTATCGAATTATTTTTTAAATGCTTTACTTATTATTAAAAATCTCCTATTTTTTGTTATTAAAAAAAGACATTAATAACTTATGCTTCCTTTTCTCCTTCTTCTTACTTCTTCTTAATTAAAATAACTATTGCACAATTACCTCATGTTTGTATATAATTTTCAGCATTTTCTACTTCCATCTTCATACACACAGCTCATCGATTATAAATCCTCTCCATGTGTTTTCTCTTTATAAAGTTTATACCAAGGAGCGGCCAGATCGTCAAATGAGAAGAACATAGAGGTGAAGTAAAATCTCCTCAGGCTAATGGAAGGTTCTTAAATTGTGTGCACCAGTATTTCATAATGTGTTAAATCATAAATCTGATAAGTGACAACTGCGATCGTACATTTTCTTTTTTATTCTTTTGACTTTTTGTTTTGTGATTTCATATCCTTTACAAGGCCCTCGGACACTTCTCTCGCACATCCTTCGGTTCTCAAACATATTTTATGGACCTCCTCTTTATCAATTATCAAAATATACATTCTTCATTATTGTCATAGAGTTAATTTTATAATATATATATATATATAAATAAACATCTTTATTTAAAGATGCTTTATAATTTAATTTTCTACATATTTATATATTCACAAAGAGAGCAACAAGGCTTATTTACATTAAACACACACACACACACATATATATGTATGTATGTATGTACAATTTAATAATATCTATTCCACCTAAGCCTTGTTGCTCTCTTTGACACGGATGGATTCAGTGGGTCGAAACTTTCTTACCTCCTCAGTATGTACGTAATGTATATATCTAGTTCTGTAGCATCACGTGTGTGCGTGTGTAGCTGGTTCTCGGCTAATTGTATAAGTTTAGTCAAACACTAAAAACATGTATATTATGTACAAGCATGTTACATGGTAGGGTATGTGCATTCTTGTACATATTGTTTAGATTACTGCTCGTGTGATAGACCGTTCACAGCTACATGTACATGTACAGTGTAGTATATTATTAGTGTATGACTTTTAACACCACACACACAACATATATAGTATGATAGATGTGTATCTTGTGTACACAGGTTGTAAAGAACGCATCGGGGAATAACATAAACGCACTCCCTCCCTTCGACTCCATACTTCTTCAACACGTTGTACGACCCGTACCGCAAGGATACGGACTTTGTGCGGGGGTATCCCTTCAGCCTGTCCCAGTGGCTGAATATTCCTGATTACGATGTCGTTAAACCCAAGGAAAGAAACACAAGGGGTGTGTGTGTGTGTGTGTGTGTGTGTATATACACACACGCGCGCGTGTGGGTGTATGTTAGTATACTTGTTTATAATAGATGCCTGTGTGTGTGTGTGTGTTCTAAAGTATAAATATATACACTTATGAACAAATAAGTGTGTTCGTATTTAATGCACAAGAAGCTAGACAAGCTAGACAATAAGACAATATTAATGCAAGAAGCTAGAATGATCCTGGGTGTGAATGAAAATATACCATGAAGGTATGTGTAATAAAGAATATTCTAGATATATTCGCGAATTATTCGAATATGCTCAGTGATGTTCGAATATAACATCAGGACTTTAGGGGTTTAGGGTTCTAGAGAAGGACTATGGAGGAAGCAGAAGCGCCATCCGCCTCCAAGCCGCAAAGCAGCACCATGTTGAATTCCTCCTGTGCATTCTGGATGCGGCAAGGTCAGGTGTGTGTGTGTGTGTGTGCGCGCGCGTGCATTTTACACATGTATGTGTGTAATTTGGGGTGAATACAGGTGAGAATGCAATGGCAGCGTTGTCAAATGGCTCTACAGAGAGCAATCTCTCACACGATACATTCAGTGAGGCAATGCGACGCCTAAAATCTTCTGAACATGCCAAATCCTTCTTTGATTGGGAAAGCCTGGATCTAAACAACTCTTGTTCACTTATAATGCTCTGCTCCTTGCTCTAATTTGTGCAAACCGCCTCTCCGAGGCACAGAAGGTATGGGCGTGTCTGTACAAATTGTACATGGTGTCCGAGTGTGTGCATACACGTCTATATAATCACATTAACGTTAGATCTCTCTCTCAACAGACAGATGTTATTAGATAGATATATATACGTATATTTGCATACAGAGACTCTCTATTTGTAAATAATCACATATAATACCGTATACACACACTATATACTTATGTCTGTATGTATGTGTGTCGGCAGGCAATCATGATAGCCTCTGTCTGTTATTTACTTTTCATATGATATCATAATTCTCTCTCTCCATTCTTCCTGTGTGTATATGTACACATGTTGTGTGTGTATATATATATATGATTTCTTAAGATTTATTTATTTTATTTTTTTCATAATTATAATCAGAATGGTTTGACTCTAATGTGCATTTTTTAAAATGTATTTGTTTTGAATTTTAAGAATGGTATTGCTACTCATACAAAACAAAATTTTCCATTTAGGTATATAATGTAATGTGTTCTTTATTCATGTTGTATATCCTCTGTGTGTGTGTGTGTCTATATTATATATATATATATATATATATATATATATAATATATATGTATGTATATATATTTTTGATTTGTTTACTTTGTTTTAGTATATAGTTTCTTAAATAAAGTATGTGGTTTTATGATATTAATTTATTTTATTTTATTTTATTTTTTATTTTCTTCTTTATTACTAAAGGAAGAATATAATGTTATTAATTTTCTTAAGATCATAAAGGATAAAGATTTTAATTTTAATTATACAAATGCAAATTAAAAACATTTTTATTTCTTAAAATTATATTTTATATTTTAAAAAATGTAAGTGTTTTTAACTTTTTTTATTTTATTTTAAAAACTAAGGATTGATTTAGTGCTTGTTCTTTTTAATATTATGTGGTTTTATTTTATTATTAAAGTTTTTAAATGAACCATAAGTGGTTAGTTTCAATTTTTATAAGAATTATTTTGTTTTCTTGTTTTTTTTTTTTTTTTTATTTTTAAAATTTAAGGATTATAAAAAGAAACAATGATTTTCAAACAATGGTTTTTATATTTATTTTGAATTTTTAAGAATTGTGTTTCTTAAATATTAAAATTAAGTTATTTTTTAAAAAATTTACTTCTTAAAAAGAAATGATGATTTTTAAAATAAGTGGTTAGTTTTTTTTTTTTTAATTTTAGATGATGTTTTTTAAAAGTTAAGTGGTCTTAATTATACTTCTTTAAATTAAAAATAAATAAACTTCAAGTTATGTAATTCATTTTTCACAAAACATTTTACATTGGAAATGTTCTGTTCCTCAAAAAACGTATCATAATAAAAAGTTGGGAATTAAAAATAACAATTACACACTTTTGCAATAAATTGTATAACGATTTCCCTCGTTCACAAGTATTTATCATCTATTTGGTAATGTCCAAAACGACTTTTACATCTCATTTTTTACTAACCCCACATGCATTAAATTCTTATCATTCTTAATCTTTGTTACTCTTCTTATGCACATTGACTTTTTATGTATTATAATAAATTTATCACTTCAAAATAAAATAATAATGCCAAACTTGTTTAATTTCAGACCGTTCAAGTCAAAATAATCATATTTAAAACTAAATAAAAAAATATATTATATAGTGATGATTATTACCATAACAAGTTATAACAAATTATCTATACATTTAAACTTCAACATTATTTTTACAAAGTTATTTTATACAGGTGATTTGATCATTAAAGTTGTTAACCATATATATTACTTTGCACTTTAATGATTTCAATATGTAAATCTTAATCAATTTGCACAAAGTAAACTTATGACCATCTTTATTATAAAATTATATTTTACTTTAAAAAAATTTGTAACACCTTATTTATTTATTTTATGTCCTTCAGATTTACATTTTGTGCTCAAAACTTCTCAAGTTATTCCTTAAATGTTCTACTTGTTATTAAGAACCTTATATCTTCTATTCTTAAAAAAAGCATTAATGACATATACTTTTTTGTTTTTTTATTTCTTTTTTTTTTTTTAATTAGAATAACCATTGCACAAATAATATTATTCCATGTTCATATGTAATCATTAATATCTTTTGCCGTCATCTCCACACACACAACTTACGAATTAGGGATCCTTTTTATTTATTTTTTTTTATAAGTTCATATCAACTAGGTGGACAGGAAAACTAAATCATTATCATAAAAGTGGAACAGAAGTTTTTCAGATTAATGTGAAGTTCTTAAAATTGTACACATCGATTACTTCATAATATGTGAGATCACGAATTTAGTAAACAACAACTCCAATCGTACATTTTCTTTTTCTTTTCTTTTGATTTTTTGTTATGCAGTTTTGATACTCTTAAGCACATTCCTTGGTTCTCATACCAATATTTATGAACCTCCTCCTTATTAAAATAAAAAAGCAGAGAGTTGTCCACAACCACAATATGAATGGATTCTTCGTGTTGCACATGATCCTCCAATTGTGCCTCATCCTTAACACGGAAACCAAAGAACCCACAATAGTGCAAATTCTCATGTATGTGCATCACGTGTGTGCGTGTGTTAAGTTTAGTCAAACACTAAAAACATGTTTATTTATCAGATACAAGCCTTTTAAATGCTCTCTCTCTCTACATTTCCTTTATGTACGTACAAGCATGTGTACATGGTGGGTATATGTGCATTCTTGTATATACTGCTTAGATGTCTGCTCGTGTGATATACATATATAGTGTGTATTTCACATACTAATAATTTTAAGGCTCTAACTCGATACACTTGTATATACACACACATATATAATCCCTTGTAGTATAATATTACATAATGTGGTGTATGACTTCAACACCACACACACACAAACACGTATGACTGATGTGTATCTTTTGTATAGCAAAGAATCCATCGGGCCATGACATAAACGCACTGTAGCAGCACATAAGAATCTGCTCTCCTTCGACTCCGTACTTCTTCAACACACTGCACGACCCGTACCGCAAGGGTACGGACTTTGTGCGGGGATATCCCTTCAGCCTCAGGGAGGGTGTCCCAACTGCCATCTCTCATGGCTTGTGGTTGAATATTCCTGATTACGATGCCCCGACTCAGCTCGTTAAACACAAGGTTAGTGTGTGTTTGTGTGTGTATATATACACACACACATATATGTTGTCCACAATGAGTATACTTGTTTATAATCCTGTTTGTATACATTAAATACATAGTGCTGCAAATATACACAATTCAATACAACATATATATGCGAATGTATATCAGCGTACATTGTTCTATATGGATAAATTATTGATATTGCTATTTGTTACAGATGCATGGACACAGTAATGACAATTCCAAAGCTGTTTATTCCCAATGTGTGGGATGGACTTGGCATTCGACAAGGAGTTACAGCTATGTACTTCGGATTAATGGAAGACTGTTGGATGCAAATTCTTCTAGTTGTGACTGTTGGATTGCTGTATAGCAATAATCAAGTGGATATGTGGTGAATCTCAAAATGTGCTCCTTCATACCCTTTGATTTTGCGTACTTGAAGAGTCGACCCAATTCTTGGACCTAGGCAGTTGATTCTGGCAGTTGTTCCTGGTGCTCCTGGTTGGCCAGCTGGGACCACTACATCCTCATGTACCATCTCTTCTACTTGTAGTACCTATGCGATAAAACCCATAGAGCCAAGCTCAAATCAAACGGTCATGCCCTCGCCCATGATCTGCTCATGACATAGAAATAGAGTAGAGATTAGAGAATAGAAGTAGAGTATGTAAAGGAGATAAATAAGCGAGAAGCTTACCACTTAAGTTATGCCACTATGTTGCTTGAAGATTTTAACACTCTGTACGAACGACGTGTTCTTCTCAAGGTCGGGAACATTAGACGAATTGTTTTTCTGACATGCAAATCTGAAATATATAATTTTCAAATACTTAGAGAGACTTAGGCTCAATTAACACTAAATTATATAATCAACTACATCAAGATACTGAAAATGTTTCTTAAAAATGTCCTGCTCTCTCGTGTAATTATCAATGTGTTTAGGTGCAACCTCTGACATCAAAGGACCAGCAGGTTTGCATAGAGGAGGTCTTTTCACATCTGTATGTCTTCCTCCCCAATTTTCGTCCTCAGTCGATCCGTCTCCATTTCTAGAAACATAAGTTTTTCTATGGTATATTCTTGGTATATTAAAAATATTAGAGAATATTCTAGAATAATCATTTGAGCCTCGTACACGTGTAAAATGACTGGTTTGCCACGTGGTAGGAAGAGTTTCTAATTAAAGAGAAAACCTATTTATATATAGTACTGGGACAGCATTTCAAAAAGATAGGAGGCCCATTATCCATCATTAACCCACGTGTAAGTATCCACGTGTGTATGCTGCTATCTTACTTTACACTAAAGTTAATTTTAATATAATAATTTAACTAGCTAATTACAGAAAAATATTTTCTTTAATATAATAAATATTTTAATTATCTATTTAATAAATAAAAAATATGCGATATTTAAACAAATAATAAACTAATAAATATGCTTTGAACAAAGTCTCATTATATTTCTTTGATTAACTATTCCTATATACATTAATTGTTCGTAAATATATAATAATATAATATATATAATAGGGTAGCGAGAAGCTACAATGAATCGGCAAATCAACAGCAGGCCAAGGCATGGAGTACACCGTATTTCCGTACTTAGCATCAGCCTTTCTCAATTGATCCGCCTCTATTTCTGCAGTTTTTTCGTACATAAGTTTTTTTATGGAATATTTCTGGTAAGAAAATATTCTAGAATAATCTTTCAGCCAGACAAACTACAGGGCAGATAGCAGTTGTGTTAATGCAAATTATAAATATTATAACATTTAAGCCCTTCAGCTCAGCTTGACTGGGATAAATTATATATATAGTTAAATCAATTTAATCTGTAATTAATCTTTAACACATGCTACATGTGTGCATGCGGTTAGGTATAATCTTCAACATGTAAACAATTCAACATTTTAACATCAAATTAATTAAAATCCTACTACAGTTCATAAAATATTAATAATGTAATCAAATAATATATAATAAATCAGAAAAAAAAAACCTTTACTTAGCTTATAAATTATATTAAAAACTTAATTAAAAACTCTATCATAAATTGATTTACTTACATTTTTCTACAAATAATCGGTTTTTAGGGTAGGTCAATTTATTAAAAAAGCTTAGTGAACAATTGTGTTATATATGTATTTAAATTTAGATTGTTTGTTTAACAACACCGAGTACCTCACTCTCCGTGTGTGACATTAAAACCTTAAGTAATGTAGTTCATTTTTAACAAAACTTTTATTACAACATTATATAATATTTCTCCTTTGCATCATATTGCCTCGTATTATAACATGTTGTGTAAGAGTTCTTAATGGAGTGTTTTTACATGGGGCATGTGGGAAACATGTGATTAATGGGAAATTGCTAAGTAAGAAAGTAATTGTGCACTCTTGCAAATACAAAATATTCTCAATGTTCAACCGTATTTATCATTCATTTGGTAATGACCTTTACATCCCATTTCTAATCGACTACATAAATAAGTTCTTTATCACCCTTAACCTCCATTGCTCTTTTCATGCACAATAACTTTGTGTGTATTGTTACAAACTTGTTCACTTTAAAATTAAATGAAAATGCATCCTTAATGACAATACTAAACTTATCTAACTTCACATTATTTAAGTCATAATAATTATATTTAAAATTAAATAAAAAATAATTATGTGATAATCATAACAAACTTTAATAAATTGTCTACACATTTAAATTTTCACATTATTTTTATAAAGTTGTTTTATATATATGATCTAATCATTAAATATGTTAACAATTGCATCTTATTTTGATTTTAAGATGCAAATCCTAATTAATTTACACCAAATAAAACTTACAACCATCTTTATTATAAAATTGGATTTTATTTAAAATTTTGGATAGGACTTCATTAATCCATTACAATTCCTTTTAATTTATACCTTATTTTCTAAACTTCTTTACTATTTCAAACTATTAAACTATTTTTTAAATTGCTTTATCTATTTAAAAATTTTCTATCTTTTATTATTAGAAAAAAAAAGACATTGATAACTTATGTTTCCTTTTCTCTTCTTCTTACTTCTTTTTTTCTTAATTATAAAAACCATTGCACAATAGAATTACCTCATGTTCCCATATAATTTTCAATATCTTCTATTTCTATCTCCACACATACAACTCATGAATTAAGGATCCTCTCCACGTGTTTTTTTTTTATAAAGTTCATACCAAAGGGTGAACGGGAAGACTAAATTGCTTAAACGAGAAAAACATGAAAGTGAAACAAAAACTCTTCAGATTAACGGAAGGTTCTTAAAATTATGTGCACCAGTGTTTCATAATGTGCAAAATCATGAATCTGATAAGCAGCAACTACAATCATACATTTTCTTTTTATTTTTTACTTTGTGATTTCAATATCCTTTATAAAGTCCTCCGCACATCCTTTGGTTCTCAAACATATCTTTATGGACCTCCTCTTTATCAATTGTCAAAATATATTACTATCATAGAGTTAATTTTAAATATATATAAAAATAAAACATCTTTATTTGTTTATAATTTAATTTTCTAGATTCTGACAACATATTTATATATTTACAAAGAGAGCAACAAGGCTTATTTACATTAAAACACACACACAGACACACACACACACACACATATATGTATGTATTAATGTATGTATGTATATATGTATAATTTAATAATATCTATCCCATCTAAGCCTTGTTGCTCTCTTTGACACGGATGGGATTTATTGGGTCTAAACTTTCTTACCCTCCTCAGTACGTGCGTAATGTATATATCTAATTCTGTAGCATCACGTGTGTGCGTGTGTAGCTGGTTCTCGGCTAATTGTATAAGTTTAGTGAAACACTAAAAACATGTATATTATGTACAAGCATGTGTACATGGTAGGGTATGTGCATTCTTGTACATATTGTTTAGATTACTGCTCGTGTGATAGACCGTTCACAACTACATGTAGTGTAGTATATTATTAGTGTATGACTTTTAACACCACACACACACACACATACAGTATGATTCTTGTGTACACAGGTTGTAAAGAACGCATCGGGGAATAACATAAACGCACTCCCCTCCCCTTCGACTCCGTACTTCTTCAACACGCTGTACGACCCGTACCGCGAAGGTACGGACTTTGTGCGGGGATATCCCTTCAGCCTCAGGGAGGGTGTCCCAACTGCCATCTGTGGCTGAATATTCCTGATTACGATGTCGTTAAACCCAAGGAAAGAAACACAAGGTTTGTGTGTGTGTGTGTGTGTGTCTGTCTATATATATATATATATATATATATATATATATATATACACACACACACACACGTGTGTGTATGTTAGTATACTTGTTTATAATAAATGCCTGTGTGTGTGTGTATGTGTCTGTCTGTCTGTATGTGTGTGTGTGTATGTTCTAAAGTATGAATTTAGTGTGTTCGTATTTAATGCAAACAACGGTGTGGTTTTGTGTGTGGTGTGCCGTGAGTACTATATTTTCTACTATTCATGTGTATTCCATGTCGTATTGTACTTTAACATTAATCACATATCACTTACATATAAATTGATAAACTTATAAATATATATATGTATAGTCTCACCAAGTATCACATTAACCAGTTCAAGTAAGACAATATTAATGGAAGAAGCTAGAGTTTTTCGTATTTAGCATCGGGTGCTTCCTCAGTCGATCCGTCTCCATTTCTATAAACATAATGGAATATTCTTAGTATATTAAAAATATTAAAGAATATTCTAGATAATCATTTGAGCCTAGGGTAGTTAAATACACTATGTATGTGTGTAAAAATAAAATCGCAACCACCAAAATTAAAAATAAAATGACTCAGAATGACGTGCAGGTACAGGTTTGCCACGTGGTAGGAGAGTTTCTAATTAATGGGAAACCCTATTTATCCATCATTAACCCATGTGTAAGTATCCACGTGTATATGCTGCTGTTACTTTACACTATATATAGATAAAGTTAATTTTAATATAATAATTTAAATAGCTAATTACAGAAAAATATTTTCTCTAATATAATAAATATTTTAATTATCATTTAATAAATAAAAAATATGCATTATTTAAACAAATAATAAATTATATTTCCTTGATTAACTATTCCTTAACTTGTGTATACTCTATATATATACTAACTCTTGTCAATTGTTCGTAAAGATATTAATAATAAAATAAACAGAAAGGCAGTGAGAAGCTACAATGAATCGCAAATCAACAGCAGGCCAAGGCATGGAGTACACCGTATTTCCGTACTTAGCATCAGCCTTTCTCAATTGATCCGCCTCTATTTCTGTAGTTTTTCGTACATAAGTTTTTTTAATGGAATATTCTTGGTATGTTTAGAAAATTAGAGAATATTCTAGAATAATCTTTCAGCCAGACAAACTACATACATCATAGTAGTTGTGTTAATGCAAATTACAAATATTATAACATTTAAGCCCTTCAGCTCAACTTGACTGGGACAAATTATATATATAGTTAAATCAATTTAATCTGTAATTAATCTTTAACACATGCTACATGTGTGAGTGCGGCTAGGTATAATCTTCAACATGTAAACAATTGAACGTTTTAACATCAAATTAAATTAAAATCCTAACTTTCACCAACTACAATTATATATAGAATATGCATAGAATATTAATAATGTAATCGAATAATTTATAATAAATCAGAAGAAAAAAAAACCTTTACTCATCTTGTAAAATATAATAAAAACTTAATTAAAAGCTCTGTCATAAATTGATTTGCTTGAACTTGTAATACATCTTTCCACAAATGGCCGGTTTATAAGGTAGGTCAATTTACTAAAAAAAAAAATTAGTGAACAATCATGTTACATGTATTTAAACTTAGACTGTCTGTCCACCAACACCAGGTATGTGATGTTAAAAACTTAAGTAATATAACTTATTTTTCACAAAATTTTTATTACAACATTATATAATACTTCTCCTTTACATCATATTGCTTCATGTCTCCTCGATATCATAACATGTTGTATAAGAGTTTCCAAATGAGAGTTTTTACATCGAAAATGTTCTATTGTTAGAAAAATGTGTAATTAAGGAAAAGTTGTTAGGTAAGAAAGCAATTATGCACTTTTACAAATACAAAATGTTTTCATTATCATGTATATTTGTCATCCATTTGGTAATGGCCTTTACATCCTGCTTTTAATTAATAACACAAATTTTTTATCATTCTCTACCTTGATTATTTTTTTAATTCACAATAGCTTTATGTGTATTATTATAAATTGTTCACTTTAAAATCAAATGGAAATGCATCTTTAATGACAATACCATACTCCTTCAACTTCACATCATTTAAGTCATAATAATCATATTTAAAAAATTAAATAAAAAAATATTATAATAATAAGATTATCATCACAACAAATTCTAAATTGTTTTCACATTTAAGATTTCACATTACTTTTACAAAGTTTTTATACGATTTAATTATTAAATATGTTAACCATTACATCTTATTTTGATTTTAAAATGCAAATCCTAATTAATTTACACCAAATAAAACTTATAACCATCTTTATTATAAAATTGAATCTTATTTAAATTGATTTTAGCACTTCATTAATTCATTGTAAGTCCTTCAAACTTACACTTATTATTTAAACTTCTTTACTATTTAAAAATTATCGAGTTATTTCTTAAATGCTTTTACTTATTATTTAATTTTCATATCTTTTACTATTAAAAAAAACATTGATAATCTATTTTATTTTTTTCTTTTTCTTACTCTTTTTTCTTAATTAAAAAAACCATTGCACAAATAGAATTATCTTTGTTCACATATAATTTTCAACATCTTTTACTTTCATCTCTAAACACACAGATTAGAATCCTTTTTTTCTCTTTGTAAAGTTCAAAGGGCAAACGGAGAGACAATATCGCTCAGATGAAAAGAACATAAGCAAAAACTTCTCAGATTAATAAAAGGTTCTTAAAATTGTGTGCACTAGTGTTTCATAATGTGCGAAATCATAAATTTGATAATCCTTGGGTTCTCAAACATATCTTTATGGACCTCCTTTTTATCAATTGTCAAATATACATTCTTCATTACTATAGTAGAGTTAATTATTTATTATTATATATATATATAAAATAAAACATCTTTATTTAAAGATGCTTTAATTTAATTTCTAGATTCTGACAACATATTTATATTTACAAGAGAGCAACAAGGCTTTATACATTAAACACACACACACACACACATATATGTGTGTGTGTGTGTGTGTGTGTGTGTCCTATGTATGTATGTATAATTTAATAATATCTATCCACCTAAGCCTTGTTGCTCTCTTTGACACGCATGGGATTTATTGGGTCGAAACTTTCTTACCTTCCTCAGTAGTATGTGCGTAATGTATATATCTAGTTCTGTAGCATCACGTGTGTGCGTGTGTAGCTGGTTCTCGGCTAATTGTATAAGTTTAGTCAAACACTAAAACATGTATATTATGTACAGCATGTGTACATGGTAGGGTATGTGCATTGTACATATTGTTTTAGATTACTGCTCGTGTGATAGACCGTTCACAGCTACATGTACATGTATAGGTAGTATATTATTAGTGTATGACTTTTAACACCACACACACACATATAGTATGATTGATGTGTATCTTGTGTACACAGGTTGTAAAGAACGCATCGGGAATAACATAAACGCACTCCCCTCCCTTAGACTCCGTACTTCTTCAACACGCTGTACGACCCGTACGCGAGGGTACGGACTTTGTGCGGGATATCCCTTCAGCCTCAGGGAGGGTGTCCCAACTGCCGATGTCGTTAAACCCACAAGGTTTGCGTGTGTGCGTCTGTGTATGTTAGTATACTTGTTTATAATAAATGCCTGTGTGTGTGTGTATGTGTCTGTCTGTCTGTATGTGTGTGTGCATGTGTGTGTATGTTCTAAAGTATGAATATAGTGTGTTCGTATTTAATGCAAACAACGGGTGTGTTTTTTGGTGTGTGTGCCGTGAGTACTATATTTTCTACTATTCATGTGTATTTCATGTCGTATTGTACTTTAACATTAATCACATATCACTTACATATAAATTGATAAACTTATAAATATATATATATAGTCTACACCAAGTATCACATTAACCAGTTCAAGTAGACAATATTAATGCAAGAAGCTAGAATTTTCATATTTAGAATCGGGTGCTTCCTCAGTCGATCCGTTCCATTTCTAGCATAATGGAATATTCTTGGTATATTAAAAATATTAGAGAATATTCTAGAATAATCATTTGAGCCTCGTACACTATAGGGTAGTTAAATACACTATGTATGTGTGTAAAAATAAAATCGCAACTACCAAAATTAAAAATAAAATCGCAACCACCAAAATTAAAAATAAAATGACTCAGAATGACGTGCAGGTACAGGTTTGCCACGTGGTAGGAGAGTTTCTAATTAAAGAGAACCCTATTTATCCATCATTAACCCATGTGTAAGTATCCACGTGTATATGCTGCTGTCTTACTTTACACTATATATAGATAAAGTTTATAATAATTTAAATAGCTAAATACAGAAAAATATTTTCTCTAATATAATAAGTATTTTAATTATCTATTTAATAAGTAAAAAATGCGATATTTAAACAAATAATAAACTAATAAATATGCTTTGAACAAAGTCTAAGTTTATTGTTCATTAACAAAAGGTATATTTCCTTGATTAACTATTCCTTAACTTGTGTATACTCTATATATATACTAAGTCTTGCAATTGTTCGTAAATATATAATAATATAATATATTCTTAATGGCATAAAAATGAAGCACCCAAGGGAATAAACAGAACAGTTGAAGGGCAGCGAGAAGCTACAATGAATTGGCAAATCAACAGCAGGCCAACACCGTATTTCCGTACTTAGCATCAGCCTTTCTCAATTGATCCGCCTCTATTTCTGCAATTTTTTGTACATAAGTTTTTTATGGAATATTCTTGGTATGTTTAGAATATTAAAGAATATTCTAGAATAATCTTTCAGCCAGAAACATAGCAGTTGTGTTAATGCAAATTATAAATATTACATTTAAGCCCAGCTTGACTGGGATAAATTATATATATAGTTAAATCAATTTAATCTGTAATTAATCTTTAACACATGCTACATGTGCTAGGTATAATCTTCAACATTAAACAATTCAACGTTTTAACATCAAATTAAATTAAAATTCTAACTTTCACCAACCTTTATTTAGCTTATAAAATATATTAGAAACTTAATTAAAAGCTCTTATTTACTTGAATTTGCAATACATCTTTTCGCAAATGACCGAGTTTATATGGTAAGTCAATTTGTTAAAAAGCTTAATGAATAATCATGCTGCATGTATTTAAACTAAGTAATGTAGGTCATTTTTTACAAAACTTTTATTACAATGTTATATAATACTTTTCCTTTACATCTTTACATCATATTGACATAATGGAGCGTTTTTACATTCGGAATGTCCTGTTGTTGAGAGAACGTGTGATTAATAAGAAGTTACTAAATAAGAAAGTAATTATGCACTCTTGCAAACATAAAATGTTTTTAATGCTTAACCATATTTGTCATCCATTTAGTAATGACATTTATATTCCATTTTGAATCGATTGTACAAATAAGTTTTTTACCATCCTCAATCTTTGTTACTCTTCTCATGCGCAATAGCTTTGTGTGTATTGTTACAAACTTGTTCACTTCAAAATCAAAATCAAAATGCATCTTTAATGACAATACCAGAGTCGTTTAACTTTACATTGTTTAAGTCATAATAATTATATTTAAAATTAAATAAAAAAATATTATAATGATAGAGATTATCATCACAACAAGTTTTAATAAATTATCCACACATTTAAGGTTTCACATTACTTTTATAAAATTATATTTTACATATGATTTAATTATTAAATATTAACCATTGCATCTTATTTTGATTTCAAGATGCAAATCCTAATTAATTTACACTAAATAAAACTTATAACCCTTTTTATTATAAAATTGGATCTTTAAAAAAAAAAATGGTCTTCATTAATCCATTGTAAGTTCTTCAAATTTACACTTTATTTTCAGAATTTCTTTATTATTTAAAAGTCATTGAAATATTTCTTAAATGCTTTACTTATTATTAAAAATTTCTTATTTTCTACTATTCAAAAACAGACATTAATAACCTATGCTTCCTTTTCTCTTTTTCTTATTTCTTTTTTCTTAATTAGAATAACCATTTCACAAATAATATGACCTCACGTTCCCATATAATTTTCAACATCTTTTACTTCCGTCTCCACACACACACATCATCATGAATTTGGGATCCTCTCCACCTGTTTTCTCTTTATAAAATTCATATCAAGAGGCAGATGGGAAGACCAGATCGCATTAAAATAAGAAGAACATATAAATGGAACAAAAGCTCCTTATACTAATGGAACGTTTTTATAATTGTGTGCACCAGTATTTCATAATGTACGGAATCATGAATCTGATAATTTACAACTACCATCGTACATTTTCTTCTTTTTCTTTTGATTTTTTGTTTTTGTGATTTCAATGTCCTTTACACATCGAGAAATAACATAAACGCACTCCCCTCCCCTTGGACTCCATACTTCTTCAACACGTTGTACGACCCGTACCGCAAGGATACGGACTTTGTGCGGGGATATCCCTTCAGCCTGTCCCAGTGGCCGAATATTCCTGATTACGATGTCGTTAAACCCAAGGAAAGAAACACAAGGTGTGTATATATTATATAGATATACGTGCGTGTGCGTGTATGTTAGTATACTTGTTTATAATAGATGCCTGTGTGTGTGTGTGTTCTAAAGTATGAATATATACACTTATGAACAAATAACTGTGTGTGTTCGTATTTAATGCAAACAACGGTGTGTGTTTGTTTGTGTATAAGGCGTGAGTACTGTATTTTCTACTATTCATGTGTATTTTATGTCGTATTGTACTTTAACATTAATCACATATCACTTACATATAAATTAATAAATTTATAAATATATATATGTATAGTCTACACCAAGTATCACGTTAACCAGTTCAAGTAAGACAATATTTATGCAAGAAGCTAGAATGATCCTGGGCGTGAATGAAAATATACCATGAAGGTATGTGAAATAAAGGATATTCTAGACATATTCGCAAATTATTAGAATATGCTCAGTGCTGATTCATGAATATTCGAATATAATATTTACCCTAAAACAGGACTTTAGGGGTTTAGGGTTTCTGAGGCCATCCGCCTCCAAGCCGCAAATCAGCACCATGTTGAGTTCCTCCTGTGCATTCTGGATGCGGCAAGTGTGTGTGTGTGTGTGTGCGTGCATTTTACACATGTATGTGTGTAATTTGGGGTGAATACAGGTGAGAATGCAATGGCAGCGTTGTCAAATGGCTCTACAGAGAGCAATCTCTCACACGATACATTCAGTGAGACAATGCGACGCCTAAAATCTTCTGTACATGCCAAATCCTTCTTTGATTGGGCATCCCAGAAACCTGGATTTAAACATACTCTGTTCACTTATAATGCTCTGCTACTTGGTGCAAACCGCCTCTCCGAGGCACAGAAGGTATGGGCGTCACCCATGTGCATGTGTGTGCGAATGTTTGCATACACGTCTATATAATCACACTAACGAGAGACATCTCTCTCTCAATAGACACATGACTTCTTTTCTTATCATAAAAATACACATATTATATTATATATAGATAGATATACGTATATTTGCATACCAGTCTCTATATGTAAATAATCACATATAACACCGTTACTTTTGTGAAAACAAAATTTTTCATTTTAAGTATATAATATAATGTGGTCATTTTTGTTTTATATCATTTACTTATGTATATACATGTGTAAATATGTATACAATGGATGTACACATTTTATTACGTGTTTAAAAAAAACAAGATGTTATAATTATAACTCTAATAATTAAATCGTCCATACGAAATGATAATGTTAAAGTTTAAATATGTTTATAAATCATTAAGGCTAGCAATCTTCATTAATTATCATTATTACAACTTGTTTTTAATTGGTTTTCATCTTAATTATTTTAAATTATACATGTGAAATTAAATGCGTTTGATATTATTATTAATAACGTATTATCGTTCCATCATATCGTATATAATAATACAAATCAAACCATTATTTATAGAAGAACAATATAATTTAAGAATAGGGAAATAATAATCATGAAAAAAATTAACTTTAATATTAAAATAATTTTGAAATAAATTCAGTTTTAATTCATTAAAATTCTGTTATAATTAAAAAAAAATTGTTTATTTATTTATTTTTAAAATTGTGGTTTAAGCAATTGATCTTAAATTAAGGTTTTAAGAAATAAAATTTTTTAAAATCAAAAATATAAATTAGGAAATTAGCAAAGAAAAAAAATGGTTAAAAATAAACATATAAATTAGTATCGATCACTCATATTTATAATTTAATTAATAACAATTCAAATGTCTTTTACATTTTGAAATTCATAACTTCGTATGTAATTTATTTAATTAGTTTATTATTATTTTCAAATTCCATATATATAACATTTTGCTTTGTATTATTATAAAGTTATTTAAGGTGTTTTTCCCATTAAAACACATTATTTATTTGTTATAGAAATAACATACAAAGCATAGTTATAATAATTATATTTTAATTAAAATAATCATATTTAAGTTTAGAGTACTTAAGTAAGACTTTATTTTTTTAATTATTATTCATTTTCATTTTTTTTCTTTTTATTTTTTTTTTTGCTTACTTTGCTTTATATATGTGGTTTTTTTTAATAAAATGTATGTAATCAAAGTAGTATTAATTTCTTTTTTATTCTATATATTTTCCTTTTTATTAAAAAAAGGAATTTTACTTATTCTTTCTTTAATAATAAAGAAATATAAAGAAAATAAAAAAGAACTAATATATAATTTCTTTAAGAAACCACATACTTAAATAAATAAATTAATAGGAAAGTTCTTATTTTTTATTTTATAAATGTGGATTAAAAGCATTTTTACTTTTTAAAACCTTATTTTATTTATTTAAAACTATCAAGTGGTCTTCACCTTATTTTTTAATTTTTAAAATATAAAGATTGTTATGCTTATTTATTTAAATATTGTGTGGCTTTATTTTATTTTTAAGATTTAATTTTTAAATTTTTTAAAAATCAAAATGACCAAAAGTGAGTTTTATTTTTATAAATGTTATTGTAAAGTTAATTTGTTTTTTTTATTTCTTTTATTTTTGTTTTTTAATTTTGAAGAGCATAAAAAATGATGATTTTTAAAATAAATGGTTAGATAATCATGATTAATTATTCTAATTTTGATGTGTAATTTTTAAAATGTATTTTAAAATTTAAAAATTATGGTGGCTTGATACAAAATAAAGCTTTTCATTTAAATATCTTATGTAATGATTTTTATTTGTGTTTGAACCGTTTATTTATGTTTATGTATATATGTAAATTATTAATAACAATACCGGACTCATTAACTCCACATTCTTTAAATCATAACGGATAAAAACACGTTGTACTGATAAAGATTGTTATTAAAATAAGTTTTAATAAATTATTCACGCATTTAGACTTTCACATTACTTTTACAAAGTTATTTTTTATAAGTGATTTAATCATTAAATATGTTAACCATTATATCTTACTCTCCACTTTGTGATTTTAAGATATAAATTTTAATTAATTTGCACCAAATAAAATTTATGATCATTTTTATTATAAATTTGGATATTGTTTGAAATTTTTTATAGTACTTATAAGTCCTTTAAATTTGCACTTCATTATTCGAATTTCTTTATTATTTAGAAGTTATTAAACCATTCCTTAGATGCCCTACCTATTATTAAAAAAATTTATCTTTTGCTGTTAAAAGAAAGTCATTAATGTTCTTATTCTTCTTTTTACTTTTTTATTTTTAATTAAAAAAGCTATTACACAAACAATACTACCTTATGTTCGTCATAATTCTTTTTCTTTATTCTTCATGTGTATGTATATACACATATATGTACATTAATATATATATATATATATATATATATATATATATATATATATATATATATAATATATATATATATATATATTTTTTGATTTTTTAAGATTTATTTATTTTATTTTTTATTAATTATAATCAGAATGGTTCTTATTTTAATGTTCATTTTTTAAAATGTATTTATTTTAATGTGATCATTCCAATATTTAATCATGCAAAATAAAATTTTTTATTTTAATGAAAAATGTTCGTTTTTGTGTTTTATATCATTTACTTATATATATATACATATGTAAATATGTATACAATTAAAAATTTATTACTTTTTATTTTTTTATTTTTGGTTATGTATATAATTTCTTAAATTAAGTATGTAATTCAATGATATTAATTTTATTTTAGAATTTTTTTTTAATTTTCCTTTTTATTATTAAAGAATGAATATAATCGAATGTTATTCATTTTCTTAAAATCATAAATGTTTTTTAAAATTTGAATTAGGATAAAGATTTTAAATTTTAGTTTACAAATGCAAATTAAAAACATTTTTATTTCTTAAAACTGTATTTTGTATTTTAAAAAATCTAAGTGTCTTAACTTTATTGTTTATTTTTTAAAAATCAAATATTAGTTTAGTGCTTGTTTTTTAAAATATTATGTGGTCTTATTTTCTATTAAAACTTTATTATTAAATTTTTTGAAATGAATTGTAAGTGGATAGTTTTGATTTTTGTAAGAATTAATTTGTTTTTTTTTTTAATTTTATTTTAAAATTTTAAAGATTGTAGAAAGAAATGATGATTTTTAAAATTATAATTTAAGTGGTTTTAGTTTTGGTTTTTTAATTTTAAGAACAAAAAGAAATAGTGTTTCTTAAAAAAATTAAATTAATTTTTTTAGTTTCGCTTCTTAAAGTTTAATATATTCAAAATTTAAAATTAAAACCCAACTCATTAATTATAAACCTTAAACTATTAAAATAGTCCTAATCCATATTTTTTTAGTTTTTTTTATAAAATTTATTTATTTTAATTTTAATTTATTATGATTAAAATGTTTTTTAAAATGTATTGCTTAAACATTTATTTGTAGAAAATAAAAAAATTTGTTTTAAGTATGCAACATAAGATGTTTTATATAATAAAGATAGTCATGAATTTTATTTGTTTCAAATTGAATAAAATTTATAATTTCAAATTACATATCTAAAAAACCAAGATGTTATAATTATAATTTAATAATTAAATTGTTTATTGTTTTATTATGTTTGTAAAATACGAGTGAAGCCATTATTCATAAGAAAACAATATATTGTGATGAATTAATTAAATGACTTACTTATAAAATTAACATGAAACACGACTTTCCACTATGTAAATGCATTTGAGTCATTATCAATTAAATTAAAGTATAGATTGTTATAATATTATCCTTCATTTTATTAAAAATTAATTAGTATTACAAATAGATCTTTTATATTATTTAATTAAATAATCGTGATCTATATGAGTAAAGTGATTTCACTAATGTAGAACTGTGACATAAGTGGTTAAGGAGATGGTCGTGCTTGTATTACATTTGTAAGAGTGATTTAATTACCCTTGTACTCAACATTTTATTTGAACCTTCTAATTAATCACACATTTGATAAAGAGCATTACATTGTACCTTGGGAATTACTACATAATATGGTATGATGTAAATAAATGTATGTAATCACAATTTTTTTTGCTAAATGTGCTTTTTAAGTTTAATATTATACATAAAATGTTTTGATTATGAATTAATTATTATACATAACTCTTTCAATGGTTCAATGGTCCCAATGGGACAAAGAAGTTTTATAAGTTCATCTTCAATTAAAAATGAATGCTTTGAAAGACTACATGCAGGTACAGTAGAAATAGGATATTATATATTAAATACAATATATTTTAGGTATATTCGAGAATTATTAGAATATGCTCAGTGCTGATTCATGAATATTCGAATATGAAATTTACCGGCTTTAGGGTTAGGGTTCTAGAGAAGGAATGCAGCGGACGCAGAAGCGCCATCCGCCTCGAAGCTCCCGCACGCAAATCAGAACCATGTTGAGTCCCTCCTGTGCATTCTGGATGCGGAAAAACCAGGTGTGTATATGTATGTGTGTACATGTGTGTAATTTGGGTGAGAATGTGATGGCAGCGTTGTCAAATGGCTATACTGAAAGCAATCTCTCACACGATACATTCAGTGAGACAATGCGACGCCTAAAATCTTCTGAATATGCCAAATCCTTCTTTGATTGGGAAAGCCTGGATTTAAACATACTCTGTTCACTTATAATGCTCTGCTCCTTGCTCTAATCCGTGCAAACCGCCTTTCCGAGGCACAGAAGGTATGGGCGTGTCTGTACAATATTGTACATGTGTGTCCGAGTGTGTGCATACACGTCTATATAATCACATTAACGCTAGATCTCTCTCTCAACAGACAGATATTATTAGATAGATATATATACGTATAGTTGCATACAAAGAGTCTCTATTTGTAAATAATCACATATAATACCGTATACACACATGTGTATGTGTGTCGGCAGGCAATCATGATAGCCTCTGTCTGTTAGTTACTTTTCACATGATATCATAATTCTCTCTCTCCATTCTTCCTGTGTGTGTATATGTACACATGTGTATATTGATTTCTTAAGATTTATTTATTTTATTTTTTCATAATTATAATCAGAATGGTTTTGACTCTAATGTGTATTTTTTTAAATGTATTTATTTTGAATTTTTAAGAATGGTATCGCTACTCATACAAAACAAAATTTTCCATTTAGGTATATAATGTAATGTGTTCTTTATTCATGTTTTATATCCTGTATCTATATCTATATCTATATCTATATCTATGTCTATGTTATATATGTATATATATATACATATGTACATATCTATATATACATATCTATATCTATATCTATATATATATATATATCTATATATATATATATATCTATATATATATATATATATATATGTTTGTATATGTATATATTTTTTGATTTGTTTACTTTGTTGTTAAGTATATAGTTTCTTAAATAAAGTATGTGATTTTATGATATTAGTTTATTCAATTTATTTATTTTTTTATTTTTCTTCTTTATTACTAAAGAAAGAATATAATGTTATTAATTTTCTTAAGATCATAAAGGATAAAGATTTTAATTTTAATTTTACAAATGCAAATTAAAAACATTTTTATTTCTTAAAATTATATTTTTGTATTTTAAAAAATGTAAGTGTTTTTAACTTTTTTTATTTTATTTTAAAAACTAAGGATTGATTTAGTGCTTGTTCTTTTTAATATTATGTGGTTTTATTTTATTATTAAAGTTTTTAAATGAACCATAAGTGGTTAGTTTCAATTTTTATAAGAATTATTTTGTTTTCATGTTTTTTTTTTCTTTTTTTTCTTTTTTTTTAAATTTTAAGGATTATAAAAAGACAATGATTTTCAAATTAAAATTAAGTGGTTTTAATTTTGGTTTTTTATATTTATTTTTAATTTTAAGAATAAAAAGAAATGGTGTTTCTTAAATATTAAAATTAAGTTATTTTTTTTAAAATTTTGCTTTCTTAAAAAGAAATGATGATTTTTAAAATAAGTGGGTTGGTTTTTTTTATTTTTAATTTTAAGGATGATGTTTTTCAAAAGTTAAGTGGTCTTAATTATATTTTTTTAAATAAATTTTTTTTTTTTTTTTTTAAGTTCTATAGTTTATTTTTCATAAAATGTTTTACATTGGGAATGTCTTGTTTTTTTTTTCAAAAAACGTGTGATAATGGAAAGTTAAAGTTAAATGCCATGTAAAAGAGCAATTATGCATTCTTATAAATTTGTTCACTTTAGAATAAAATGATAATGCATTCTTGATGATAATACCATACATATATTTATGAACTTTTTTTATCAATTGTTTCTTTAAATATAATTATCATCGAGGATGCATTATCATTTCATTTTAAAGTGAATAAGTTTGTAATTATTTGTAATTAAGTGCATATCCACACACACATAAAGTCATTATGCATTAGAAAAAATAATGAAAATCAAGAATAATAAAGAATTTAATATAAAAGCCAATACTAAATGGATAACAAATACGAATGGGTAATGAGAACATTTTGTGTTTGCAACAGTGCACGATTGCTCTTTTATCTAGCAATTTCTTATTAATTATACATTCTCTTAATAACATGACATTTTCAATATAAAACCGTTCCCTTGGTTATAACAATCATATTTAAAATTAAATTAAAAAAACATTGTAATGGTAAAAATTACCATCACAATAAGCTTTAATAAATTGTTTATGTATTTAGGCTTTCACAAAGTTATTTTCTACATATTAATTAATTTGCACCAAATAAAATTTATAATCATCTTTTGTTATAAAATTAGATCTTATTTAAATTTTTTTATAGTATTTCATTAATTCATTGCAAGTCATTTAAATTTACACTTTTCTTTGAATTTCTTTATTATTTAAAGTTATTAAGTCATTCTTCTATTTATTATTAAAAATTTCTTATTTTCTGCTGTTAAAAGAAAGACATTGATGATTTATATATATATATATATATATATATATATATATTTTTCTTAGTTCTTTCTTCTTAATTGAAAGAGCTATTGTACAAACAATATTACTTTATGTTCACATGTAATTTTTAACATTTTTTTACTTTTCATCTTTTTATACACAACTCACGAATTAGGAATCTTTTTCATGTGTTTTCTCTTTTATAAGTTCGTACCAAAGGGCGAGTAAGAAGACCAAATCGCTCAAATGAGGGAAGCATAAAGGTGGAGTAAAAACTCCTCAGACTAATAGAAGGTTTTTAAAATTGTATGCACCAGTTATTTCATAGCGCATGCAAGATTACAAATATAATAAGCAGCAGAACAATCGTACATTTTCTTTTTCTTCTTTTGATTTTTCATTTTGTGGTTTTGATATCCTTTACAAGGCCCTCGACACTTCTCTTGGCACATCCTTTGGTTCTCATACATATCTTTATGGACTTCCTTTTTATCAATTGTTAAAAATATACATTCTTCATTACTATCGTAGAGTTAATTATATATATATATATAAAATAAAACATCTTTATTTAAAGATGCTTTATAATTTAATTTTCTAAAGATTCTGACAACATATTTACATATTTACAAAGAGAGCAACAAGGCTTATTTACATTAAACATATATATATATATATATGTGTGTGTATAATTTAATGTATATAATATTTATCCCACCTAAGCCTTGTTACTCTCTTTGACACGGATGGATTTGTTGGGTAGAAACTTTCTTACCCTCCTCAGTATGTGCGAATATGCATGTATAAGAGTAATGTATATATCTAGTTCTGTCGCATCGTGTGTGGCGTGTGTAGCTGGTTCTAGGCTAATTGTATAAGTTTAGTCAAACACTAAATACATGTATATTATATACAAGCATGTGTACATGGTCATTCTTGTACATATTGTTTAGATTTCTGATCGTGTGATAGACCGTTCACAGCTACATATACATGTATAGTGTAGTATATTATTAGTGTATGACTTTTAACACCACACACACACACACATAGTATGATTGATGTGTATCTTGTGCTACACAGGTTGTAAAGAACGCATCGGGGAATAACATAAACGCACTCCCTCCCCTTCGACTCCATACTTCTTCAACACGTTGTACGACCCGTACCGCAAGGATACGGACTTTGTGCAGGGATATTCCCTTCAGCCTGTCCCAGTGGCTGAATATTCCTGATTACGATGTTGTTAACCCAAGGAAAGAAACACAAGGTGTGTGTATATATATATATAGATATACGCGCGTGTGGGTGTATGTTAGTATACTTGTTTATAATAGATGCCTGTGTGTGTGTGTGTGTTCTAAAGTATGAATATATACACTTATGAACAAATAAACTGTGTGTGTTCGTATTTAATGCAAACAACGGTGTGTGTTTGTTTGTGTGTGCGTGAGTAATGGATTTTCTACTATTCATGTGTATTTCATGTCGTATTGTACTTTAACATTAATCACATATCACTTACATATAATTTAAAATTTTAAAATTAATATATATATAGAGTCTACACCAAGTATCACATTATCCAGTTCTCACACACACGTATACACATTGCTTGTGTAATGCATCGCGGACATGAGTTGCACAAGAGACATTACAGGAAGTTGTACGGAATCAAGTAAGACAATATTAATGCAAACGATCCTGGGTGTGAATGAAAATATACCATGGGAAGAAGCATGTGTGTGTATATTATTCAGGTAAACAAAGGATATTCTAGATATATCGAGAATTATTCTGATTCATGAATATTCGAATATGACATTAACCCTACTTTAGGGTTCTAGGGGTTTAGGGTTATAGAGAAGGAATGCAGCGGCTATGGAGGACGCAGAAGCGCCATCCGCCTCCAAGCCGCAAATCAGCACCATGTTGAGTTCTCCTGTACATTCTGGATGCGGCAAGGTCAGGTGTGTGTGCGTGTGGTGTGCGGCGCGCTCGCGTGCATTTTACACATGCATGTGTGTAATTTGGGTGAATACAGGTGAGAATGCAATGCAAATGGCTCTACAGAGAGCAATCTCTCACACGATACATTCAGTGAGACAATGCGGCGCCTAAAATCTTCTGTACATGCCAAATCCTGGGCATCCAGAAATCTGGATTAAAGATAGAGTCTTCTTCACTCCTGGCACATAATAGACATTGCTGACACTGATATTTTGACTCTGTTCACTTATAATGCTCTGCTGCTTGCTCTAATCCGTGCAAACCGCCTCTCCGAGGCACAGAAGGTATGGGCGTGTCTGTACAACACCATAAATATGTGCATGTGTGTGCGAATGTGTGCATACAGGTCTATATAATCACATACGCTAGAGACTTCTTCTCTCACTTCTTTTCTTATCATAAAATACACATATATATTTATATAGATAGATATACTAATTTGCATTCCCAGAGTAATACACTTATACACTTATGTCTGTACGTAAGCAATCGTGACATTCTGTCTGTTACAAAGCCAATTCCATGTAATGGTGAGAAATTCAAGATGATATCATAATTCTCTCTCTCCATTCTTCCTGTGTGTATGTACACATGTATGTACATTAGTGTGTGTGTGTAATATATATATAAAAATCTATATTTTAAATTTTTTAAATTTATTTATTTTATTTAATAATTATAATCAGAATGGTTCTAATTTTAATGTGCATTTTTCAAAATGTATTTATTTTAATTTTAAGAATGTGAACGTCCCAATATTTAATGTTGCGAAAACAAAATTTTCCATAATGTAACGAGTTCATTTTCGTTTATATCATTTACTTGTTATATACATGTGTAATATTGTGATATACATGTGTAAATATGTATCAATCTATTTACACATTTTATTACGTGTTTGAAAAAAAACAAGATGTTATAATTATAATCTAATAATTAAATCGTCTATATAAATGATAATGTTCAAGTTTTGAATATGTGTGTAAATCATTAAGGTTAGTAATTTTTATTAATTATTATTATTACAACTTGTTTTAATTGATTTTATCTTAATTATTTTAAATTATACTATGTGAAATTAAATGCGTTTGATATTATTATTAATAATGTATTATTGTTCCCCATATAATAATACAAACCAAATCATATTTATAGAAGAGCAATATAATTTAAGAATAGTGAAATAATAATCATGAAAAAATTAACTTTAATATTAAAATAATTTATGAAATAAATTCAGTTTGTAATTCATTAAAATTCTGTTATAATTAAAAAAAAATTATTTATTTATTTATTTTCAAAATTGTGGTTTAAGCAATTGATCTTAAATTAAGGTTTTAAGAAATAAAATTTCTTAAAATCAAAAATATAAATTAGGAAATTAGCAAAGAAAAAAATGATTAAAATAATATATAAATTAGTATCGATCACTCATACTTATAATTTAATTAATAACAATTCAAATGCCTTTTACATTTTGAAATTCATAACTTCATATGTAATTTTATTTAATTAGTTTATTATTATTTTCAAATTCCATAATAACATTTTGCTTGTATTATATAAAGTTATTTAAGGTGTTTTTCTCACTAAAACATATTATTTATTTGTTATAGAAATAACATACAAAACATAGTTATAATAATATATTTTTTCTTGCATCTTTCTTCTTAATTAAAATAATCATGTTTAAGTTAGAATACTTAAGTAAGACTTTATTTTTCAAATTATTATTCAGTTTCATTTTTTTTTCTTTTTACTTTCTTTTTGCTTACTTTGTTTTATATATGGTTTTTTTTTATAAAATGTATGTAATCAAAATGTTCTATTAAATATAATATTAGTATAATCAGAATTTCGTTTTTTTCAAAGCTTCTGGTTTGTGAAATGGTTTAGTTTCTTTTTTATCTATATATTTTTTGTTTTTAAAAAAAGAAATTTTACTTATTTCTTTCTTTATTAATAAAGAAAAAATATAAAGAAAATAAAAAGGAACTAATATATAATTTCTTTAAGAGACCACATACTTAAATAAATAAATTAATAAGAGAGATCTTATTTTTATTTTATAAATGTGGATTAAAAGCATTTTTACTTTTTAAAACCTTATTTTATTTATTAAAACTATCAAGTGGACTTCACCTTATTTTTTAATTTTTAAAATATAAAGATTGCTTTAATGCTTATTTATTTAAATATTGTGTGGCTCTATTTTATTTTTAAGACTTAATTTTTAAAATTTTAAAAAATCATAAAATATGACCAAAAGTGAGTTTTATTTTTATAAATGTTATTATAAAGTTTAATTTGTTTTTAAAATTTTTTTTTTAATTTTTATTTTTAATTTTGAAGAGCATAAAGAAATGAATGATTTTTTAAAATAAGTGGTTAGATATCATGATTAATTATTCTAATTTTGATGTGTAGTTTTTAAAATGTATTTTTAAATTTAAAATTATGATGACTTGATACAAAACAAAACTTTTTATTTAAATATCTCATGTAATGATTTTTATTTATGTTTGAATCATTTACTTATGTATGTATGTATCATATATATATATATAAATTATTAATAACAATATCAGACTCATCCAACTCCACATCGATCAAATCATAACGGTCATATTTAAAACCAAATAGAAAAACATTGTAGTGATGAAGATTGTTATTAAAAACAAATTGTTTACACATTTAAATTTTCATATTACTTTTACAAAGTTATTTTCTATAAGTAATTTAATTATTAAATATGTTAACCATTGTAACTTACTCTCCACTCTTGTGATTTTAAAATGTATATTAATTTGCATCAAATAAAATTTATGACTATTTTTATAAAATTGGATATTGTTTAAAAGTTTTGTAACACTTTATTAATTCATTATAAGTCCTTCAAATTCTTACTTCATTATCCGAATTTTTTTACCATTTAAAAATTATCAAACCAGTCCCTGAATGTCCTACTTATTATTAATTTTATTTTTATTTTTTACTGTTAAAAGATAAGTCATTAATGTTTTTATTTTTATTTTTTACTTTTTCATTTTTAATTAAAAGAGCCATTACACAAATATATTATCCATAATTCTTTTTCTTTATTCTTCATGTGTGTGTATATACACATATATGTACATTAATATATATATATAATCTATATTTTTGATTTTTTAAGATTTATTTATTTTTATTTTTTAATAATTATAATCAAAATGGTTCTAATTTTAATGTTCATATTTTAAAATATATTTATTTTAATTGTAAGAATGTGATTATTTCAATATTTAATCGTACAAAACAAAATTTCATTTTAATGAAAAGTGTTCGTTTTTTTGTGTTTTATATCATTTACTTATCCATATACATATGTAAATATGTATACAATTGATGTACACAATTATTAATTTTTACTTCTTTATTTTTTGTTACGTATATAATTTCTTAAATTAAGTATGTAGTTCAATGATATTAATTTATTTTAAAATTTTCTTTATATTTTCCTTTTAATTTAAAGAATGAATATAATCGAGTGTTATTCATTTTCTTAAGATCATAAATGTTTTTTAAAATTTGAATTAGGATAATGATTTTAGTTTTTAGTTTACAAATGCAAATTAAAACATTTTTATTTTTTAAAATTATATTTGTATTTTAAAAATTTAAGTGTCTTAACTTTATTTTTTTAATTTTAAAACTCAAAAATTAGTTTAGTGCTTGTTTTTAAAATATTATGTGATCTTATTTTATATTAAAACTTTATTATTCAATTTTTTGAAATGAATTGTAAGTGGGTAGTTTTGATTTTTATAAGAATTAATTTTTTTATTTTTTGTTTTTATTTTTTTTTTTATTTTAAAAGTTTAAGAATTGTAGAAAGAAATGATGATTTTTAAAATTAGAATTAAGTGGTTTTAGTTTTGGTTTTTCATGTTTATTTTTAATTTTAAGAACAAAAAGAAATGGTGTTTCTTAAAAATTAAAATTAAATTAATTTTTTTATGATGTTTGTACAAATTGAATCTGATGTCACTTTCTTATCAGAATTATTTACATATTACAAAGAATTATTAATATATTTAAATTTTAAATTAAAACCAACTCATTAATTATAAACCTTAAACTATTGAAATAGTCCTAATCCATATTTTTTAATAAAATTGATTTATTTTAATTTAATTTATTATGATTAAAATGTTTTAAAATGTATTTCCTAAACATTTATTTGTAAAAAATAAAAAAATTTGTTTTAAGTATGTAAGGTAAGCTATTTTATATATTAAGGATACCTGAATTTTATTTATTTCAAATTGAATAAAATTTATAATTTCAAATTACATATCAAGATGTTATAATTATAATTTTAATAAATAAATTATTTATTGTTTTATTATGTCATATATAACTTGTAAAATATGAGCAGAGCCATTGTTGATAAGAAAACAATATATTGTGATGAACACGAAACAAAATTAACATGAAACACGACTTTTCACTATGTAAAATGCATTTGGTTATTATCAATTAAATTACAAGTATAGATTGTTATAAATATTAATCCTTCTTTTTAACCATAAAAATTAAAAATTATCTCTTATGTTACTTAATTAAATAATCGTATTTATATAAGTCAAGTGATTTCACTGTGACATAGGTGGTTAAGGAGAATGGTGTGTCTGTATTACATTTATAAGAGTGATTTAATTACCCTGTACTTAACATTTTATTTGAACCTTCTAATTAAGTACACATTTGAAAAAGAGTATTACACTGTACCTTGGGAATTAGTACATAATATGGTATGATATAAATAAATGTATGTAATAACAATTTTTTTTTGGTAAATGTGCTTTTTAAGTTTAATATTATACATAACGTGTTTTAATTATGAACTAATTATTATACATAACTCTTTCAACGGTTCAACGGTCCCAATGGGACAAAGAAGTTTTATAAGTTCATCTTCAATTAAAAATGAATGCTTTGAAAGATTACATGCAGGTACAGTAGAAATAGGATATTATATATTAAATACAATATATTTTAGGTATATTCGAGAATTTACCGGCTTTAGGGTTAGGGTTTTAGAGAAGCAATGCAGCGGCTATGGAGGACGCAGAAGCGCCATCCGCCTCGAAGCTCCCGCACGCAAATCAGAACCATGTTGAGTCCCTCCTGTGCATTCTGGATGCGGCAAAACCACTGTGTATGTGTATGTGTGTACATGTGTGTAATTTGGGTGAGAATGTGATGGCAGCGTTGTCAAATGGCTATACTGAAAGCAATCTCTCACACATTCAGTGAGACAATGCGACGCCTAAAATCTTCTGAACATGCCAAATCCTTCTTTGATTACTCTGTTCACTTATAATGCTCTGCTCCTTGCTCTAATCCGTGCAAACCGCCTCTCCGAGGCACAGAAGGTATGGGCGTGTCTGTACAATATTGTACATGTGTGTCCGAGTGTGTGCATACACGTCTATATAATCACATTAACGCTAGACCTCTCTCTCAACAGACAGATATTATTAGATAGATATATATACGTATAGTTGCATACAGAGAGTCTCTATTTGTAAATAATCACATATAATACCGTATACACACATGTGTATGTGTGTCGGCAGGCAATCATGATAGCCTCTGTCTGTTATTTACTTTTCATATGATATCATAATTCTCTCTCTCCATTCTTCCTGTGTTTGTATATGTACATGTGTGTGTATATATATATATATATTGATTTCTTAAGATTTATTTATTTTATTTTTTCATAATTATAATCAGAATGGTTTTGACTCTAATGTGCATTTTTTAAAATGTATTTATTTGAATTTTAAGAATGGTATCGCTACTCATACAAACAAAATTTTCCATTTAGGTATATAATGTAATGTGTTCTTTATTCATGTTTTATATCCTATATATATATATATATATATATATATATATATATATATATATATATATATATATATATATATATATATATATATATGTATATGTATATGTATATATATATGTATTTTGATTTGTTTACTTTGTTGTTAAGTATATAGTTTTCTTAAATAAAGTATGTGGTTTTATGATATTAGTTTATTTAATTTAATTTTATTTATATTTTCTTCTTTATTACTAAAGAAAGAATAATTTTATTAATTTTCTTAAGATCATAAAGGATAAAGATTTTAATTTTAATTTTGCAAATGCAAATTAAAAACATTTTTATTTCTTAAAATTATATTTTGTATTTTAAAAAATGTAAGTGTTTTTAACTTTTTTTATTTTATTTTAAAAACTAAGGATCGATTTAGTGCTTGTTCTTTTTTAATATTATGTGATTTAGTGCTTGTTCTTTTTAATATTATGTGATTTAGTGCTTGTTCTTTTTTAATATTATGTGGTTTTATTTTATTATTAAAGTTTTTAAATGAACCATAAGTGGTTAGTTTCAATTTTTATAAGAACTATTTTGTTTCTTGTTTTTTTTTTCTTTTTTCTTTATTTTTAAATTTTAAGGATTATTAAAAGAAACAATGATTTTCAAATTAAAATTAAGTGGTTTTAATTTTGGTTTTTTATATTCATTTTTAATTTTAAGAATAAAAAGAAATGGTGTTTAAATATTAAAATTAAGTTATTTTTTTAAAATTTTGCTTCTTAAAAAGAAATGATGATTTTTTCAAATAAGTGGTTGGTTTTTTTATTTTTAATTTTAAGGATGATGTTTTTCAAAAGTTAAGTGGTCTTAATTATACTTTTTTTAAATAAAAAAAAATAAAAAAACTTTAAGTTATGTAGTTTATTTTTCATAAAACGTAGAATATCTTGTTTTTCAGAAAATGTGTGATAATGAAAAGTTGGAGTTGAATGCCATGTAAAAGAGTAATTATGCACTCTTATAAATTTATTTATTTTAAAATAAAATAATAATGCATTCTTGATGACAATACCATACATATATTTATGAACTTCTTTTTATCAACTGTTTCTTTAAATATAATTATTATTAAGGATACATTATCATTTCATTTTAAAGTGAACAAGTTTGTAACAATACATAAAGTCATTGTGCATGAGAAGAGCAATGAAAATCAAGAATAATAAAAAACTTAATGTAAAAGCTAATATCAAATAAATGATAAATACGGATGGGCAACGAGAACATTTTGTATTTATAAGAGTGCACGATTGTTCTTTTATTTAACAGCTTCCTATTTATTATACATTCTCTTAACAATATGACATTTTCAATATAAAACCGTTCCCTTGTTATAATAATCATATTTAAAATTAAATAAAAAAAACATTATAATGATAAAAATTACCATCACACAAGTTTTTAGTAAATTGTTTATGTATTTAGGCTTTTACAAAGTTATTTTTTACATATTAATTAATTTGCACCAAATAAAATTTATAATCATCTTTTGTTATAAATTGGATCTTATTTAATTTTTTTTAGTATTTTATTAATTCATTGTAAGTCATTTAAATTTGCACTCATTCTTCGAATTTCTTATTATTTAAAATTATTAAGCCATTCCTCTATTTATTATTAAAAATCTCTTATTTTCTGCTGTTGAAAGAGAGGGCATTGATGATTAATATATATTTTCTTAGTTCTTTCTTCTCAATTGAAAGAACTATTGTACAAACAATATTACTTTATGTCACATGTAATTTTCAACATTTTTACTTTCATCTTCATACACACAACTCACGACTTAAGAATTTTTTCCATGTGTTTTCTCTTTATAAGTTCATACCAAAGGGCGAGCAAGAAGACGAAATTGCTAAAATGAGGGGAGCATAAAGGTGGACCAAAAGCTCTTCAGACTAATAAAAGGTTTTTAAAATTGTATGCACCAGATATTTCATAGCGTGTGTGAGATCACAAATCTGATAAGTAGCAATTACAATCGTACATTTTCTTTTTCTTCTTTTTATTTTTTACTTTGTGGTTTTGATATCCTTTACAATGCCTCCACACTTCTCTGGGCACATGCTTTGGTTCTCATATATATCTTTATGGAGGATAGTAATGAAGAATGTATATTTTAACAATTGATAAAGAAGAAGTAGAGTTTAATTATATATAATATAATAATAAATAAAACATCTTTATTTAAAGATGCTTTATATTTAATTTTCTAAAATGACAACATATTTACATATTTACAAAGAGAGCAACAAGGCTTATTTACATTAAACATTATATATATATGTGTGGTATAATTAATGTATATAATATTTATCCCACCTAAGCCTTGTTACTCTCTTTGACACGGATGGGATTTTGTGGGGTAGAAACTTTCTTACCCTCCTCAGTATGGCGAATATGCATGTATAAGAGTAATGTATATATCTAGTTCTGTCGCATCGTGTGTGTGCGTGTGTAGCTGGTTCTAGGCTAATTGTATAAGTTTAGTCAAAACACTAAATACATGTATATTATATACAAGCATGTGTACATGGTCATTCTTGTACATATTGTTTAGATTTCTGATCGTGTGATAGACCGTTCACAGCTACATATACATGTATAGTGTAGTATATTATTAGTGTATGACTTTTAACACCACACACACACACACATAGTATGATTGATGTGTATCTTGTGCTACACAGGTTGTAAAGAACGCATCGGGGAATAACATAAACGCACTCCCCTCCCCTTCGACTCCCATACTTCTTCAACACGTTGTACGACCCGTACCGCAAGGATACGGACTTTGTGCAGGGATATCCCTTCAGCCTGTCCCAGTGGCTGAATATTCCTGATTACGATGTCGTTAAACCCAAGGAAAGAAACACAAGGTGTGTGTATATATATATATATATAGATATACGCGCGTGTGGTGTATGTTAGTTATACTTGTTTATAATAGATGCCTGTGTGTGTGTGTGTGTTCTAAAGTATGAATATATACACTTATGAACAAATAACTGTGTGCGTTCGTATTTAATGCAAACAACGGTGTGTGTTTGTTTGTGTGTGTGGCGTGAGTAATGAATTTTTCTACTATTCATGTGTATTTCATGTCGTATTGTACTTTAACATTAATCAGATCTCACTTACATATAGATTGAAAATTTTATATATATATATATATATATATACATATAGTCTACACCAAGTATCACATTATCCAGTTCTCACACACACGCATACACACTGCTTGTGTAAATGCATCGCGGACATGAGTTGCACAAGAGACATTACGGGAAGTTGTACGGAGATCAAGTAAGACAATATTAATGCAAGAAGCTAAGGTGTGAATGAAAAATATACCATGGGAAGAAGTATGTGTGTGTAGGTAAACAAAGCATATTCTAGGTATATTCGAGAATTATTAGAATATGCTCAGTGCTGATTCATGAATATTCGAATATGACATTTACCCTACTTTAGGGTTCTAAGGAATGCAGCGGCTATGGAGGACGCAGAAGCGCCATCCGCCTCCAAGCCGCAAATCAGCACCATGTTGATTCCTCCTGTGCATTCTGGATGCGGCAAGGTCAGGTGTGTGCGTGTGCGTGTGTGCGTGCGCTTTTACACATGTATGTGTGTAATTTGGGGTGAATACAGGTGAGAATGCAATGGCAGCGTTGTCAAATGGCTCTACAGAGAGCAATCTCCTCACACGATACATTCAGTGAGACAATGCGGCACCTAAAATCTTCTGTACATGCCAAATCCTTCTTTGATTGGGCATCCCAGAAACCTGGATTTAAACATACTATGTTCACTTATAATGCTCTACTACTTGCTCTAATACGTGCAAACCGCCTCTCCGAGGCACAGAAAACGTGTGTGAGAATGTGTGCATACACGTCTATATAATCACATTATTATATTATAATAATGTGATGTGGCTGCTGACGTGGTTGCTGATGTGGCTGCTGATGTGGCTGCTGACGTAGTGAGGTGGAGGAACATGGTCTAAGGTGTACATAATATTCTTGAATTAGTTAGTGAAGTAGTACAACGGCATTTCTTGAATTAGTTAGCGAAGTAGTACACGACATAGAAAGTAGGGGAAAAACTTAAAATTATTAATTGTAATTTTGTCCCATGAATAAACTTTTAACATTCCTTCACATTATTATATTATATATAGATAGATATAGCATATCCAGAGTCTCTATATGTAAATAATCACATATAATACCGTATACATATACTTATACACTTATGTCTGAATCATGACATTCTGTCTGTTACAAAGCCAATTCCATGTAATGGTGAGAAATTCAAGCACATATGAGATCATAACTCTCTCTCTTTCTGTTGTACACATGTATGTACATTAGTATATATAATCTATATTTTTTGATTTTTTAAGATTTATTTATTTATTTTTTAATAATTATACAATATGTACTCTTGCGAAACAAAATTTTCCGTTTTAGATAATAATGTAACGTGTTCATTTTTGTTTTATATCATTACTTATGTATATACATGTGTAATATGTATACAATTGATGTACACATTTTATTACGTGTTTGAAAAAAACAAGATGTTATACTTATAAATTTAATAATTAAATCGTCCATATAAAATGATAATGTTAAAGTTTCAATATGTTTATAAATTATTAAGGCTAGCAATCTTCATTAATTATCATTATTACAACTGTTTTTAATTGATTTTCATCTTAATTATTTTAAATTATATCATGTGAAATTAAATGTGTTTGATATTATTATTAATAACGCATTATCTTCCATCATATCATAATAATAATACAAACCAAACCATTATTTATAGAAGAGCAATATAATTTAAGAATAGTGAAATAATAATCATGAAAAAAATTAATTTTGATATTAAAATAATTTATGAAATAAATTCAGCTTGTCATTCATTAAAATTCTGTTATAATTTAAAAAAATTTATTTATTTTTTAATTTTCAAAATTGTGGTTTAACCAATTGATCTTAAATCAAGGTTTTAAGAAATAAAATTTATTAAATTCAAAATATAATTAGGAAATTAGCAAAGAAAAAAAAGGTTAAAAATAAACATATAAATTAGTATGAATCATTCATACTTATAATTTAATTAATAACAATTCAAATGCCTTTTACATTTTAAAATTCATAACCTCATATGTAATTATTTAATTAGTTTATTATTATTTTTAAATTCCATATATAACATCTCGCTTGTATTATTATAAAGCTATTTAAGGTGTTTTTCCCACTAAAACACATTATTTATTTGTTATAAAAATAACATACAAAGCATAGTTATAATAATTATATTTTTTTCTTATATCTTCTTCTTAATTAAAATAATCATGTTTAGGTTTAGGGTACTTAAGTAAGACTTTATTTTTTAAATTATTATTTATTTTTTTTTCTTTTTTACTTTCTTTTTGCTTACTTTGTTTATATATGTTGTTTATTTTAATAAAAAAATATGTAATCAAAGTAGTATTAATTTCTTTTTATTCTATATATTTTTCTTTTTATTAAAAAAAGGAATTTATTTATTCTTTCTTTAATAATAAAGAGGAAATATAAAGAAAATAAAAAAAGAACTAATATTCTTTAAGAGACCACATACTTAAATAAATAAGAGATTTTTTTTTTAATTTTATAAATGTGGATTAAAAGCATTTTTACTTTTTAAAACCTATTTTATTTATTTAAAACTATCAAGTGGCCTTCACCTTATTTTTTAATTTTTAAAATATAAAGATTGCTTTAATACTTATTTATTTAAATATTGTGTGGCTCTATTTTATTTTAAGACTTAATTTTAAATTTTTTAAAAATCATAAAATATGACCAAAAGTGAGTTTTATTTTTATAAATGTTATTGTAAAGTTAATTTTTTTATTTTTGTTTTTTTATAAAGAAATGATGATTTTTAAAATAAATAGTTAGATAATCATGATTAATTATTTTAATTTTGATGTGTGGTTTTTAAAATGTATTTTTAAATTTGAAGATTATAAATGACTTGATACAAAACAAAACTTTTCATTTAAATATCTTATGTAATGATTTTTATTTATGTTTGAACCGTTTACTTATATTTATGTATGTATTTAAATTATTAATAACAATACCGGACTCATCCAACTTCACATTATTCAAATCACAACGGTCATATTTAAAATCAGATAAAAAACGTTGTACTGATAAAGATTATTATTAAAACAAGTTTTAATAAATTATTCACGCATTTAGACTTTCACATTACTTTTACAAAATTATTTTTTATAAGTAATTTAATTATTAAATATGTTAACCATTGTATCTTACTCTCCACTCTTGTGATTTTAAAATATAAATTTTAATTAATTTGCACCAAATTAAATTTATGATCATTTTTGTTATAAAATTAAATATTGTTTGAAATTTTTTATAATACTTTATTAATTCATTGTAAGTTCTTCAAATTCGCACTTCATTATTCGAATTTCTTTATTATTTAAAAGATATCAAATCATTCCTTAAATGCCTTACTTATTATTAAAATCTTTTATCTTTTACTGTTAAAAGAAAAGTCATTAATGTTTTATTTTTCTTTTTACTTTTTCATTTTTAATTAAAAAAAGCTATTACACACAAACAATATTAACTCATGTTTATCATAATTCTTTCTTTTTATTCTTCATGTGTGTGTATATACATATATATGTACATGTGGTCCCTGATTACCACATGTGTGTGTATATACACATATATGTACTTTCACATTACTTTTACAAAGTTATTTTTTATAAGTTATTTAATCATTAAATATGTTAACCATTATATCTTACTCTCCACTCTTATGATTTTAAGATGTAAATTTTAATTAATTTGCACAAAATAAAATTTATGACCATTTTTGTTATAAAATTAGATATTGTTTTAAAGTTTTTGTAGCACTTTATTAATTTATTATAAGTCCTTCAAATTCGTATTTCATTATTCAAATTTTTTTATTATTTAAAAATTATCAAGCCATTTTTAGATGCCCGACCTATTATTAAAAATCTTTTATCTTCTGCTGTTAAAAGAAAAGTCATTTATGTTTTAATTCTTCTTTTTACTTTTTCATTTTTTAATAAAAGAGCCATTACACAAATAATATTACTTCATGTTTGTTATAATTTTTTCTCTTTATTTTTCATGTGTGTGTATATACACATATATGTACAATCATATATATATATATATATATATTTTTGATTTTTTAAAATTTATTTATTTTATTTTTTAATAATTATAATCAAAATGGTTTTAATTTTAATGTTCATTTTTAAAAATGTATTTATTTTAATTTTTAAGAATGTGATCATTCCAATATTTAATCATGCAAAATAAAATTTTCCATTTTAATGAAAAGTGTCCGTTTTTGTGTTTTATATCATTTACTTATATATATATATATATGTAAATATGTATATAATTGATGTACACAATTTATTACTTTTTACTTCTTTATTTTTGGTTAAGTATATAATTTCTTAAATTAAGTATGTAGTTCAATAATATTAATTTATTTTAATTTGTAAAAAAGAAAGAATTAAAATATTCTTTTAAATTATTTAATGTAAGCTATTTTTATAACAAGGATGATTATGAATTTTATTTATTTTAAATTAATTAAAAATTACAATTTTAAATCACATGTTGTAAGATACTGTATATTAGGTAACGTACGTATATACGCATGTGTATATACGCACATGCGTAGTGACACATGGGTGGTGATCTGGCCCCCATGTGTCAGCGCCACGTGTCGCATGTGTGCCACGTGGCAGGACCTCCTGTATATAAGCAGGGTTTTTTGTAAACTAATATCAGATTTTCATTTAATATATCTGCTCTTTCATTGGTGGAGAAGTTGGGTATTCCTTTCTTCCGCATTTTCTTTTCTTGTTTCCATGACAATGAACATGGAGACGGCTTTTAGCATTATTGCTACTGCTATTGATGCACAAACTAAGTTGTTGGAGCGCTTGTTGAGGGTCCGTCCTCCTCTTCCCCGTCTGAGCCTCATGCCGGGGGATCTGCTTCTAGTACTCCTTCATCTTCTTCACAGGCCACAAATCCGAGGGTTCGACCCCGATCTTTTTGTGGTGATCCGGGAGATGATGTATACCACTGGTTTGATCATTTCCAAGTCATTGTTCGTTACCATGGTTGGGATGAGGCCCGTGCTCTCAGAGAATTCCCTACATGTTTGGAAGGCCCTGCGCTCAAGTGGTATAATGGATTGGCTGCGGAGATTCAAGCCAATAGTAATCGGTTAACGGAATGCCTCAAACGTACGTTTGGCAAAGTTGAGGATTCAGATGATGCTTTCCAACAACTGCATGCGATACGACAACATCCTGGTGAGTCTGTTATGCGGTTCAGTATTAGGTTCGGGGATTTAGTTCGGCGTGCATATCCTAACATGCCTGAGCCTATTAAGCTCGGTATGTTATGGCCAACTATGCGACCCGAACTTGTTCGATTCGTTCGGGCTCTTCGTCCTACCACATTGGAGGAAGCTTTTGCACTAGCTCAACGTTTTGAGTTGGTGCCTGGTGAGGGCCGTGTTCCCCTTGGGTTACCTGCTCCTCTTGTTCAGCGTGCTGATCCAATGGAGGTTGATGCTGCTGCATATGTGCCCGCACGACAAGCCTTTCGTGGTCGACCTCGGGGCCCACCCCGTGGACCACCTCCACGAAATCGTCCTGCACCTGCTCCAGTTCCTGCCCGTGGTGGTCAAAATCCACGGATTCGTGACAGGAGGAATCGGAACAATGCAGGTCGACCCAATCAAGTTCATTGTTGGGCCTGTTGGGCACCTGGACATACTTGGCGGGCATGCGATGTGTATCCTGATTGGCGTCCACCACATCCAGGCTGGCGACCATATGTTCCGGATGGTGTACCTGTGGCGGCCATTATGTCTGATGATGAGCTTCCAGATGATGACGCTCTCTTGCGGTGGATCTGTTGCGGAAAACCAGTAATCGTACGGGCGACGGAGGGATCCCGTGCGATGGAAACTCACCTCCATGTTTTTTCGCTATGCATATCAAGGGTTGCAAGTTCCACCAAATCATCCAGTTTTCACATTTTCTGCACGAGTGAATGATGTTTCAGTCACAGTGCTTGTGGATACAGGATCAGTATGTCTTCCATAACTACTTCTCTGGCGCATCGGTGCTCATTACCCTTAAGACGAGCAGATAAGGTCTTGCACATTTTATATGGTAATGGGCAGTCTCGTGCAGTATCACAGTACACCACTTCGACTACACTGGTTATGGGTGCCAACTGTAAGTTTCCCTCTGGGTCTCTTAGGGTTGTCCCTTCCCAGGTCTTTGACATCATTCTGGGATGTGATTGGTTAAAGCAGTCGAAAGGTACATGTGATTTTTCACTCTCTCCTCCTGTATTACGCTTGGAGTCTGTGTCTTTGCAGTCTGTTCCTTTACGTCCAGAGAAGCTTGTTGCTGTTTGTATCACGCATACAGCTCCTTTGATTCCGGTCTTGGGTGGTGTTCATCTCAACAGGTTCAAATGCCGGATCCGTCACCTGAGTGTCGAGCACACTGCATCGAACAACTTAAGAAACAGTATGCAAGTTTGTTCAAATTTGATCTGTCCCAAGGTGCACGTGTGAAGACTCGACACTGTATACCCACCGGCAATGCAAAGCCTTTCAAAGTCCCGGTTCGACGCAGGTCACCAAAGGAGTTATCAGCCATGCGAACAGCTGTTACTGATATGATTGGTAAACGAGTGTGTCGTCCGTCACGGAGTCCATGGGCATGTGAACCTCATTTGGTTCCCAAGCCTGATGGATCTCTCCGATTTTGTGTGGATTACCGACCTCTTAACGATGTTACCATCAAAGATGTCTATCCACTTCCGAACTCTGCCGATCTATTAGATCGTTTGGGTCAGAGTCGATGGTTTACTAAGTTGGATTTGGCATCAGGATATTGGCAGGTTCCTATGGCTGAGGAGGATATTCCAAAAACGGCCTTCCGGACACCATTTGGTCTTTACGAGTTTTTGGTCATGCCTTTTGGATTGACTTCAGCTCCTGCCACCTTTCAACGCATGATGGATGAGCTTCTTTCCGATATGCCTGATATCACTGCCGATTTTATCGACGATGTGCTCATTCATGGGTCTGGTTCTTGGGAGGATCACATTCGTGATGTACGGCGCGTTCTTGATCGATTTCGAGAAGTTGGCCTGAAGTTGAAACTTGAAAAGTGTGTGTTTGGTTCGACCGACACCACTTACTTGGGTTACCGTATATCTCGAGAGGGTTTACAGGTGGATCCAATGAAGTTGCGAGCTGTTCGAGAGTTCCTCGTCCCCGTACAGTACAGGAAGTCCACGTTTCTTGGGCACGGTGCAGTACTTGGGTCGATTCATCGATCATCTCACTGATCGAACTGCCCCTCTTCGGGAGTTAGTTCGTCCACAGGTATCTTTCAGGTGGACTCGCAGGTGTCAGCAGGCATTTGACCAGTTAAAAGAGTTCCTGACAACTCCACCATTGCTTCAATACCCAGATTTTACTCGTCCGTTCATTTTACGAGTAGATGCCTCAGATGTTGGTATTGGTGGTGTATTGATGCAAACTGATGCTGTGGATTCTTCAATTCGACACCCGGTGGCTTACATTAGTCGAGTACTCACGCCGGCTGAGCGGAATTATTCCACTACTGAAAAAGAATGCCTTGCTGCTGTTTGGGGTTTTGAACGACTTCATGCCTACTTACATGGGAGTGAAACACTTTTGGAGTGTGATCATGCTGCTGTCACTTCCTTATTAAAACGGAAGAATTTAGTGGGTCGCGTAGCCAGATGGGCATTACGTCTCCAGGTATATAACTTTAAGGTGGTGCACAGGCCTGGGCGAACAATGGTGGATGCGGATGCACTTTCTCGAGCACCCCTCTCCGATTCCACTTTGCCTGCTCATGCAGTAGCTGCAGCATTCGGTTTGATACAAGCCCCTCAGGTATTCGATGCCGACTTACCATCCTTGGAACAGTGGCAGGATGCTCAAAAACATGAACCATGGACGAGGCAATTACGCGATGCGTTTGCAATCCGTCTTCCGAACCTCGGTTTCGACAATATCATGCTCAGTTTCGACTTCAGGATGGTTTATTGTATTTTATTGGGACAAATCCAGAGGACAGATGGCGTTTGGCTGTACCCTCTACATATGTTCCACACCTTCTTCGAGCATATCATGATTCACCTATTGTTGGAGGTCATCTTGGTCACCAACGAGTGTTGGAGAAGCTGCGCCGATCATTTTATTGGCCAGCATGCGTGGTGATGTGATCAGGTATATTCAAAGTTGTCCCACTTGTCAAACTCGGAATTCCTCTACGACTCGGGCCATGGGGTGTTGGAATCCATCAATGTCTCTCGCCCTTTTGAGTTAATTGCAGTGGATTTAATGGGACCTTTTCCACGTTCTTCTCAAGGTAACCAGTACATCATTGTTGTATCGATTATTTAACTCGATGGGTGAGGTTGGTGCTCTTCCGGATGCAACTGCCATGTCAACAGCTTTGTTTTGTTCGATAATGTGGTTTTGCAGCATTCTTGTCCAGAGCGGATGTTATCAGACAATGGCCCCGCTTTCATTGCAGAGGTATTCCGAGTGTTGTGTGAGAGGTTAGGGGTAAAACATTCATTTGCCTCTCCGTATCATCCACAAACTGATGGTTTGGTGGAGCGATTGAATCGGACCTTCAAGGGTATGATCTCGAAGTATGTGAACTTCAATCACACGGACTGGGATTGGTATTTGCGATGTTTGAGATTTGCTTATGTAACAGGCATTCAGAGTTCGATTGGTATCTCTCCATTCAAGGCATTGTATGGATATGATCCTAAGTTGCCTAGTGAATTGGGGTTATCATCGAATCTGCCACGTGCCGAGGATGCAAAGATGTGGGCTCGACATTTGGATGCTGTTTTGCCTCTTCTGCGTGCAGAGTCTGCTGAACATCTTGGTCGGCTCAAATGCGGCAGCAATCTTCTTACAATACACGACATCAAATTCCACCAGATTTTGCTGACGGTGACTTAGTCCCTGGTACGTTTTCCCAAGCTGACTGCACCTGGGCTTGTAACTGGTTTATTACACAAGTGGCTTGGTCCCTACCGAGTACTCCGAAAGGTTGGTCCTCAGGTATATCAAGTAAAGTTGGTGGGATCTCATGAGGTTGAGATAGTTCACGTGGTTCGAATGAAACGGTTTGTCGTTCGAGACTCGTTGAGTACATTTGGTCATACCTTAGATGGCCCAGCTCACACGGATCCAGGACCATCAGATCCATCACCATCTACACAGCCGCAGAGGGGAGGATAGTGTAAGATACTGTATATTAGGTAACGTACTGTATACGCATGTGTATATACGCACATGCGTAGTGACACATGGGTGGTGATCTGGCCCCATGTGTCAGCGCCACGTGTCGCATGTGTGCCACGTGGCAGGAGACCTCCTGTATATAAGCAGGGTTTTGTGTAAACTAGATATCAGATTTTCATTTAATATATCTGCTCTTTCAATGTCTAAAAAATAAAATGTTATAATTATATTTTACTGATTAAATCGCTAATAAGAAATAATTGTGTAAGAATAATATTAAAGTTTAAATATGTTACAATTCATTAAGGTTATTTTTTGTGGTAATTTCATTAATCATCATCATTACAACTTGTTTTTTAATTAATGTTTATCTTTTAATTAATATAAATTGAACTATATGAAATTAAATGTGTTGATATATTATTATTATCATTTCATTATGTCATACATAATTTTATAATAATACACATGAAGCCATTATCCATATCGTACACAATTTCGTAATAATACACTTGAAGTCATTATTCAAGTGGTTAATTTCGAATTTTATAAAGTTTAATAAGTTTTTTTGTTTTTTTAAAATAAATTTTAAGGATTATTAAAAAAAATGATGATTTCTAAAATTAAAATTAAGTGTTTTGATTTTTCATGTTTAATTTTAAGAACAAAAAGAAATGTGTTTTTTAAAAAATTAAGTTAATTTTTTTCAATTTTATTTCTTAAAATTTAACCAACTCATTATTTATAAATCATGAACTAGTCTTTTTTTACATTTTTAATTGTTTAAAATTTTTATTTTAAATATATGGTGTAAACTATTTTTTACTTACGTTTATATAATTACTACATGTATAAATGTTTATAATCGATGTACACATGAATAATTCCCAATTTTAATACTTGTATATTTTTATAAAATATTCAATTTTTCTTGTATGAAATATTATAATTATATTTAAATTCTTAAAACATCATAGGAAAAATTCAGTAATTCATTAAAATTCTATTATAATCTAAAAAATTTATTTATATTTTAATTTCAAAATTGTAATTTAAGCAATTGATCTTAAATCAAGGTTTTAAGAAATAATTTTTTTTTAAAATAAAAAATATAAATTAGGAAATTAACAAAGAAATAAAATGGTTAAAATAAACATATAAATTATATCAGTCACTCGTACTTATAATTTAATTAATAACAATCTAAATGCCCTTTATATTTTAAAATTTATAACCTCATATTTAATGTATTTAATTTATTTAATTATTTATTATTATTCTCAAATTCATATACAACATTATTATAAAATTATTTAAGGTGCTTTTTCTTTAAAACACTTCATTCATTTGTTATAAGAAATGGCATACAAGGTAAATAAGTTTGAAACCGTCTACTTATGTATATACGTATCGTGTATGTAAATCCGTAAGTATACAAAAAAAATATACATTGATTCATGAATATTCGAATAGGACATTTGCCCTAAAACAGGGGCTTAGGGTTGTGGAGGGTTTAGGGTTCTAGAGAAGGAATGCAGCGGCTATGGAGGACGCAGAAGCGCTACATCTATCGATCCGCCTCCAAGCTCCCGCACGCAAATCAGCACCATGTCGAGTCCCTCCTGTGCATTCTGGATGCGGCAAAGCCATGTGTGTGTGTGTGTGCATTTTACACATATGTATGTGTGTGTAATTTGGGGTGAATACAGGTGAGAATGTGATGGTAGCGTTGTCAAATGGCTATACAGAGAGTAATCTCTCACACGATACATTCAGTGAGACAATGCGACGCCTAAAATCTTCTGTACATGCCAAATCCTTCTTTGATTGGGCATCCCAGAAGCCTGGATTTAAACATACTCTGTTCACTTATAATGCTCTGCTCCTTGCTCTAATCCGTGCAAACCGCCTCTCCGAGGCACAGAAGGTATGGGCGTGTCTGTACAACACCCATAAATATGTGCATGTGTGTGCGAGTGTGTGCATACACGTCTATATAGTCACTTTAATCCGGAATGTATGCACAGCGGATATGTGCGTGTGTGTGTGTGCACAGCGGAAAGAATGTATGCCCATATCATCATGTAAGCGATAAACTAGTACGCATACACCTTTTTACAGCCCATATTGGCATATATATTCGTACATATAGACATTATATATATTGTGGTATATAAGCGTATGTACTGCACTAGAGAGAGAGGGATGGAGAGAGATGCTTATAATCATTTCCAAAAAGCGTTGCTATGTTTTAAATTTGATAATTTTATTCACACACACGCATATTGGAAATCTTTCATTTTTACTGAATTTCCTTCAAATTTTGATTACAGATATTTTCAGAGGATATTCCTAGGCCAGACTCGTACACATACAATGTCTTACTTCGAGGGTTCTGCAGCAAGGGCCAATTCTCAGATGCATACGATCTTTTGAAGCAGATGGAGTCTCATGGAATATCTAAAACCGCTGTCACACATGGTGTTATTCTCAAAGGTCTGTGTGATCACGCTCAACTTGACAAGGTATATATGTATATTTAAGTGCGTAAATATATGCATAAAGTGCATTGGAAATACTCTGCTGACCAAGTATCTCGATCATTTATACACATACACAGAGTCTCATATGTATGTATTTATGATTACAGGCTTTGGATTATTTTAAAGCTGTTACACCGAGGTCGGGCCTTGATATAATCTCGTATACAACATTAATAAAAGGATTAGCAGACGCAAAACGGATTGATGAGGCATGTAGTCTTTTCGAAGAGCTTAAATCATCAGGTTTAATCAATAATGTCTTACCTACAAATGTGTTTAACTATTTAATACACACACAGATATATAAATGAGAGAGAGAGAGTTCATATTTGCAACTGTTGTGTATATTATTATCACTGAACTACGTTCTAAATATCTAGTATTGTGGAGCTATTAAGTCAGAACACACACACACACACACACACAACAGAGCTAGTATTTACCGTCTTCTAAGATTCTATGGTTGTATATACCTTCATTATATCGATTATATCTTAACTATAGCTCATAATCATTCTAATACTACACACACACACACAGAACTTTTAACTTTCTACTTTGTCTATATGCCTTGTATATATCAATTGTAGCGCATATGATCATTTTAGTACTACTAATGATAATAGAAATGATAGTCTAGAAAAGCATATCTTATGTTTTCATAACTGTAGTTCTCAGTACATGACTATATACTATTATGTTAGTATAAAATCAGATCTAATTAATACACTGATGTTATATATAATTTATTGATCGTAAGGTCAATGGTTACAGGATGTGCTCCAAATGTTATAGCATATACAGCAGTAATAGACGGCCTTCTAAAAGCAGGGAAAATTGACAAAGGCATTGGGCTCTTCGAAGAAATGACATCGGATTCTGTTGCATGTGTACCAACGAGGACAACATACACAGTACTTATTGACGGTTTATGCAAAGCACAAAAACTAAAGGAGGTAACCTTAAATCGTGTACATTATTCTGTAAGTTTTATATAATTTATGTATATATATCAGGCATGTAAAATCTTCGAGACTATGGTCCAGAAGGGCTGTGTTCCGGATAATGTGACATACTCCACGCTTATAGATGGATTCTGCAAGGGTAACAGAATGAACGATGCTATGAAGCTTTTGCAAGTTATGCTCAGGTGTGTGCGCGTGCGTGTGTGAATGTGTATTCTATTATGCTAAAATGTAATGTATATGTAACATGTATACTAATGTATATATGTGTTATACTGATGTTTATCAATTATATGTAGTAAGGGTCCAGAGCCAACATCAGTGACATATGGATCAATAATCCACGGGCTTTGTAGGCAAGGGAAGTTTAAAGAAGCAGACAAAATAGTTGAAGAAATGCGTTCAAGGAAAATCCAACCGGGGGTATTTATTTATACGGCATTTCTGAGCTCATATCTGGCTCGTGGCTATGTGGACGAGGCTTACAAGGTTCTATGTGTGTGTGTGTGTGTGTGTGTGTGTGGTTGTATTATACATATCATTAAGTTCATGGACATAAATATACGTGTATTTTTATCTAATTACGTGGTGATCTTATACTAGATTCTTAATGACATGATCGAGAAAGGATGCTCTCCAGACGTGATTCTGTACACGAACCTTATCGATGGTCTTTGCACAGTTGGAAGAACTCGAGGTAACACATTCATAGGCTCACACATTTACGTGCGTATGTAGGTTCATAGACACACACACACACACACACACACACACACACACACACTGTATGCATACACACGCCGTATGTATGTACATTGGAAGAAACAAGACACGTCTTTGTATACCGAATGTATATATGTATCTGTATGTATACATGTACATACATCCACAGAAGAAACTTTATATATTCAAGGGACCCTGTGAAATAGAAAGACATATACATACATGTAAGTGATACATACAAACATATTAACATAATACACCCATGCAGAAGCTAGAGAAATATTTGACACTATGATTGAGAAAGGGTGTGTTCCTGATGCTCTCACATATGGAACAATAATAGACAACTATTGCAAGCAGGAAACATGGATGCTGCTTTAGAAATACTTAAGCTCATGGTACTCATTCATTCATATATATATATATTTGTGTGTAGATATATGCTTAAAGTTTGATCTTAAAACAGGTTAAGGCAGGCGTTAATCCGGACTGCTTTGTTTACAACATGCTTATGGATGGTTATAATAAAACTCATAGGATTAACGAGGCTTTCAAGATCTATGAGCAGATGACAAAGAATGGTGTTTTCCCCAATGTTGTTACTTACAACATTATGATCCACGCTCTTTTCAAACAGGTATGTGTGTGGGCATTTAGTTTTTTAATACATAATAGTCAACACGCTATGTTGATATTGTATTTATGAACAAGATATCGTTATACATATACAAGATATCGCTATGTACATCCGTTTATATGTAAATATATACATTTTGCGTGTACATGTATCTATTTACACATGCCACTTACAATATTATTTTCATCAGGAGAAGGTGAACAAGCTTGTAAAATGTTTAGCAAATGAAGGAAAAAAGGGCAGGTGTGTGTAATAGATATGAGGCACACATATGTCTACATAAACCTTGTGTATCTGTCAAGTTTTGTATATACTTTATGTTGTTTATCATATTATTATTACCTCTATTTACTTCCGTTTATTATAATAATTTACAGTCTGTATTGCTACAAGCGGACGGGAGGAGTTCTCTCTCTCTCTCATACACACACACGCACGCGCATATGCTTCAATTCTAATGTATATGCGCAGGTACCTTCGCTTATTACATATAGCATTGTCATCGATGGTCTGGGAAAAGCTGGGAAAAGTGACGAAGCCTTTGAACTGGTAGCGGAGATGATAGACAATGGTGTGGTTCCCGACAAGCATACATATACGAGTCTTATACATCTGCTAGCCAGGGATGGAAGAATACGAGAAGCAAATGAGTTGGTTGAAGAGATGCAGAAAATGGTACTACTTTGTGTGTGTGTGTGTGTGTGTGTATGTAGTGTTTATGTACGCGTGTGTGTGTGTGTGTGTCATATATATAGATATAGATACAGATATATATAGATATGGTATGTTACTCATGTATGTTGTCTTCATGCTTTACTTTCACGTATACACACAGGTATCCATGTTCTCTCTCTTTCTCTCTCACAAAAGACAGAGACCACACACACACCGGCATACATACATACATACACATGGATATACATGCATGCATATAAATTTTCACAAATATTTTATTATTATTATTTTTTAATTAGGGGATGGAGCCAGATGTACATTCATATAGTGCATTGATAAGCGGCCTATGTGACTCGGCCAAAGTAGATGCTGCGTGGGAAGTTTTCCAGGAGATGATGAAAAAGGGCTGTGCTCCAAGTAATATCACTTATTGTGCCCTTAAAAAGGGCTTACGTGAAGCCGGACGTATTGTTGACTAATTACACAGGTAAAACACATCCTAATTAATAAATAATGAAAATATATTTGTATTTTGTGTGTGTGTGTGTGTGTGTGTGTGTGTCTCTCTCTCTCTCTCTATCTATCTATCTATATGTGTGTGTGTGTGTGTGTGTGTGTCATTTATGTCATGTATATACAATGCATATATAACATTTTCAATAAACAGGACAGTTTTGGACGCAAAATGACGAAGATCGACCGTTTTAGAAGTTGAACCGATCAGAGCCGTCTATTGATATACAATGAACCAATCGGAGCCGTTAGTTGAGATCCAATGTATGTAGTGGTTTAGTTAAATAAATCAATTTTTGTAGGCAAATTACGTATGATTTACGATGATTACAATAATTTGTAATTTGTATATTAGTTGTTGAAATATTATCAAAGTGATATGAAATAAATTAATATAAACATACTATATTAATAATTATATTATGTGTGTATATATTCATATTTAAAGTTAATACGAAACAAAAAACTATTACATTATTTATCATTCTCAAGATTAATGTTTATTAATTAACTAATTGTTAGCAAATGAAATGTAAATTAGCCCTAAAACGAGGGTTTAGGGTTTGGTTCTGAGTAATGGCCATGAATCGCCTGCGGAAGGTAACACATCTCTCTCCCCTCCCTCCCTCCTCTCTCTCTCTCTCTCTCTCTCTCTCTCTCTCTCTCTCTCTCTTACATTCTTTGAATTAATTCTTGTAAATTCAGCTGTGTGATGGATTCTTCTCTTTTAAATCGCGATTAGTGGTCCCTGATTACCGCTTAATACAAAAGCAGATTGATATCTCGAGGCTGTTTCTATTAACAAGGTACATTTTGTCAACTACATTCATACACATTGTGTGTCTGTGTGAAAGGTTGCATTTATGCATATGCATATATAGATAATACATATATATTTCTAAAACGATGCATATTGTTCTATATGTGTTTATAACCGTGTTTGATATACGAGAGAATATGTCTATGTTCGTTCATCTGTGTGCACTATGTTGACTTATTATGATTCCTGTGTGTGTGTGCGTGTGTGTGTCTATACACACACACACAGAGACATACATGTTGTCTGTGTGTGTGTGCGTGTACCTCTATATAACACAGAAGTGTAGGACGATCAAATTAAGATTCATTCATTTATATACGCATGTGTTTCAGAAACAATGCATATTGGCGTGCGTGTGTGCAAACTATTTAACACTTTGCCTTAAACAGTTTCCATGCATTGAATCCTAGTGCAACAGAGGAAGATTTGCAGGAACTGTCTCGCCTACAGCGTTCACTTACTTATCCTGAACAAGAGCAGCGGGTGGGTATGTGTGTATTTGGTTATATACACTATTTACTGTACAGGGGTGTGTGCTTGTGTATATAGACATACACATTATACACACAACGTATTATATATGTGTTTCAGATACAAGAGAATGTACATGAGCAAGTGAGAAGATTATGCAGAGCTATGGACAACATATTCGTTCCCCCGCATGACAGAAAGAAAGCACTTGAGGAAGGTTTTACAAAGCCAAGTGGCCTTGCCTATGCTGTCTCCAAGAGCAAACCCGATATCGAGGTCCAAAAACTCCTAGGTAATATACTATAATATACATGACTGGAATGTACAGACACACACACACACACATATATATATGGATAATCATGTGATGTATATGTCCTTAAGATTACTTTTCAATATACAGGTCCTCCACCAACAGCCTCATTAAACAAGTATGATATAGACCAGGCTCTTAAGAACCAACTAGGCTTTTCTGTACACTTAAAACCATCAGAACTTGAAGGCCTCATGCTGGTCAAGGTGAGTTACACACACACACACACACAAATATATTTGTGGGTTTGTTTGTTATAGGCATATACATATATTATGACATGTTAGACATTATATACTTAAACACACACATACACGTGTTATGTTTATGTCTTATACTATTCATGACTATTATACCTAGGCCTGTTTCTGGAGGGAGTTGCGAAAACGGGTACAGTAATTGCTGTGTATCCTGGGATAGTATATTCTCCATCCAAATACTGGTATATACCCGATTATCCGAAACTTGACAACCCGTATCTGGTTTCTAGATACGAAGGTTATGTCATTGATGGGAAATCGTGGGGGAAAGGTGGGAAAGATCGAGAATGGTGGGATGGGTCCGAACAACAAGAAGAAGGTAGTTTATTATATATGTGCGTTCTTTATACACACACATGTATTCGATTAGATATGGAGGATATACATCGTGCGCGTTTTTATGACGTTCAATAGCTAATTTTATTCGATAGCCCCTCCTGAGAATGCAGATAATGATGGAAACCAAGCAGCCGCAGGCGAAACTAAAGACGGTGAAAACAATAATGAGGTTCTCTCTGTGTGTGTGTGTGTCTGTATGTGTTTGCCAGATAACATATATCCAGCCACACACACGCACACGCACACGCACACAATTGTGTATGTGTTTATGTGTTCGATATAGTAATATGACGATATAATATGAAAGTGGCTCTGTGACTGTGTGGGTTTTGTTATCCCTGATGTACGTCCACCCACACATATGAATAGATAGAGAGAAGAGAGAGAGAGAGAGAGAGATCATTTAGAATATGCATTGCGTATATATGCCCACCAGTATATAAATGTATGTGTGTGTGTGTGTGTGTGTGTGTGTGTGTGTGTTAATTACAGTTATGACTTTATTTTATTATTACAGGCATCAAATGAACTGCTCGAAGTGAAGGAAGAGGATTACGACACTCCTCCAGCGAGTAAATTAAAGATCGAATTAATTGAGCGCAGGAATCCATTTGCACTCGCACACTTCGTCAACCATCCACCAAAGGGTACGCTGCCCAATGTTATGATATGCCCGTACGACTTCCCCGAATACGAGGAGGACATGAGGCCGTACATCCCCAACCTTAGGTTCGAGGACGACGTTGTGATGAAGATGGAGAGGACCGGTCGCAAATGGACTAGGTACGCATTCTCGTATACACATACGTGTCATAGGCGTGTGTATACATATAAGGATGTGTATATACATACATGCAAAATGTATGTGTATGTATATGTATGCTATGATAAACTTAAATTTAAACTTATAGATTATGTATATGTATAGTTTTGGTATATATGACGTATTTGTACACAGGCACGCACGCACACATATACACGTATGTTGTAAGATAACGTGTATTTGCTTGTTGGTGTGTGTAGTTTTGAGCTTCCTGAGAACTTAAGTGCAAAAGAGAGGGATCCAAGATGTCTACGAAGCTTGGTTTTGGTAACCACGAGAAACGTGAGTAATGAGGAGTTATTGCTTAATTACAGATTAAGTAATCCCAAAACAAGGCCTTCATGGTACCATCCTGTGGATGAAAAGGAAGAACAGCGGAGATGGGCTGAACAGTGAGGTTAATTATAATTTTAAATATATTTTATCAAAATAATTTTTTTATAATATTTATTATAAACATAATAAAGAACTTTCTTTTTATTTTATTTTCGTATAAGCGTGGTAGTTGTGTACCTGTGTAGTATACACACATACTTAACTATATGACATTTAAACCAATGGTACAAGTAAATACAATATTTAAAATATATAATCTTAACACACACACACACACACACACACACACATATATATATATAAGTTATTAACTTAAATATTTTACAAAAGATTAGCGTTTAGTATTATTTATCTAATAATGTTTATGATAAAGTAATTATAACAAAATTTAAATTAAAATGATCGGGTTTGTATGAGAAACTTGTAAGTGGTTATTGTGAGGTTTGTTAAGAAAATAAAAGGTCAGAAGTACATAATATAATAAAAATGTACTGACACAGATTAATGAATTTGATTTCTTATTAATATTTTAAAAATATGTAATAAAATTTTAGTCACTTATGTCTTAATTAGTTTTCTTAACAAAACTGATGTGTGTGTGTGTTTATAGTTAAATCTCAGACATTTATTGCATTGAATGATATTAGAATGTTTATTTGTATTAAAACTATATTGTGCCCCTTAAATATTAAATCTCTGGGTTTATATTAGATTATGAATTTATTTTAAGTTATATTAATATCAATCTTGTTAATTAAATCTTTTAAAAAATTGAATTCTATATTGTTAACACATAATTAATGTGAGTGATTTAAACTTCAGATTTTAACCAAATCACGCATGTTGAGTTTTTTTCTTCAATGTTTGAGTATTCTAAATATTTATATTATATAATATCATTAAACTAATATATTAATTAAGTTGTCCATGGTGTATATAAGAGTATATCCGCGTACTAACATCATCTGTGATCAATAATTATTACTATATTATTTTAAAGAATGGTATTACAAAATTAATTTATGGTTGCCACATCTTATGTTGATTAACATAATAAACCATCGAAATTTATTTATAAGTTTAAGGTTTACACGATGAAATATTAGATTTCCAGCTCCATTTAAGTGTCTGTAATAGATAATTAATATTTAAAAATTAGTAACGATGTATAAATAGAAATTATAAATGTATTAAATAACAGGTTTAGATAGATTAATTTATATACTAAAGATTAAAATATACATTTTCTGTAGTTATTACGTTATTTTTTATTAATGGGAACTCATTTTCTGTAGTTACTTTTATAATTTTCAGTTAAATTACAAAATAATATTACAGTTTTTATATAGAATTAACATAATATTTTAGTAAAAGAAAACAAATTTATAATGAATTTATCTGACGATAATATACAGTCTCATTAATACTAATCGTTCATTAGTTATGAATGGTTGTGTATACACGTGTACTATATATTTATACTTGTATACATACGTGCGTACGCACTTATTTCTACATATTTAACTAATTCTATACAGGTAGACTAAAAGTCTATTATATTTTCATTATATCTATATTAGTATTTAATTTATATTAATATAATATTGAGATTAATTAATTAATTATATACACACTATAATCTGGCCATGCTAAAAAACACTAGTTTGCATGACACAATTTACCATACTCTTGAATAGATCAACCTATGTATATATTCTAATCATGTACATTTAACATTTTATAAATAAAAATGAAGTTTATGATTTCAACTTTTAATTTAATATTAGAATATATTTCCAAAACTTGAAAATAAATTGTGTATATGGACACTTTTTGTTCTGTATTATAACAAACTTTTAAAAATTATATATTTATTTAGATTATTTAGAAACTACTCGTTAAGAACAATAGTTCTCTAGCTGTTTCAGACCCTTGCTCGTTTGTAAAAATAATTAATAACTTATTGAGATAAATCATGTTAATAGTCTAAATTATATTTCTAGAATATTTTAGTACTATGAAAATATTAAGAGACATTATTCTAATTAGTGTAAAATATATTTTTATCTTATTTTAAGTTTACTATAGTGTCAAATTACCAGGGCAGGAACACATTTTCTTAAAACTTAAAATGTTAAATAAAAAATAAACATTGCAAACTCGAGATAATATAATGAAATTTATTTTAGTAATATAAAACCTGGATTCAAAATATCATTTAAGAATACTTAATATAGTGTTTAAGATTAAACGGTGTGTGTAATTTTATAATTTTACACACACACACACACACACACACACACACACACACACACCTCCCTCCCTCCCTCCCTCCCTCCCTCTCTCTCTCTCTCACACACACACACGTATACATACTTACATTAAATATATATAAAGTTTAATAAACATAATTTATTAATAATTCATTTTAAACTTGATTGATTCAATTTACATGTTCATAAGCTACATAACATACAGGATAGCCTTACTCCCATGTGTGCGTGTGTGCGTGTGCGTGTGCGTTTCTTAATGTGTAAGGATGTCAATATTATAAAACGCATAGATGTATATTCCAGTTATTAACATTCACAAATTAATGCTCTTACACCACAGCGTTATTGAAGCTTTCAAGAAGTAATCATATTGTTTTTAACTATTCTAAATTTAATTGCTTATACTTAAACAATAAATTGTTTAAATCATTATTTAAACTAGTGTTTATAGTCGAGTGTAAATTATTTAAAATAGTTTTATCGCCGCAACTCCTGATTTCATTACAAACGAAACCTGCTCGAATGAAAAATTGGACGTTTATTAACACTTAATAAATTTTATTTCACTTTTTAAGTTCGCTTACTAATATATATATATATATATATATATATATATATAATGAATTATAATTAATTCCATATGTGTGCGTTAGGAACGAGTAAAGATACATACATGCACAATAGCTTGTAGTACATTCATACAAATAAATATATTCTTAACTTATTTTTTACATAATTATTTTATTTATGCATTTCTTTTAGCAAAACACCATACATTTTATATATACATGAAATTTTCATTTAAATTTTGATAAGTTACTGTGCACAAGCATGTCGATTTACCCCAATAATTTATGATTGAAGATGAGATAATAATGAAAGTGATATATTTAACTAGAATATTATTTCACTGTTATATAATTATAGATCGGATGACGTTATCATAAACAAATTATTAAAAAACAGAAATAAGATTTAAATAAAAGAAACACTTTTGAATAGAGTAGGGGTGAGACATTATATATATATAAAGTTTAATAAACATAATTTATTAATAATTCATTTTAAACTTATTTGATTTCAATTTTCATGTTCATAAGCTACATAACATACAGGATCCCATGTGTGCGTGTGCGTGTGCGTGTGCGTGTGTGCGTGTGTGGTATAAAGATGACAATATTATAGCCCTCTCTCACTTACTGAAGGTTTCCAAGAAGTAATCATATTGTTTTAACTATTCTAAATTTAATTGCTTAAAATCATTATTTAAATTCTAAATTTAATTGCTTAAAATCTAAATTAGTGCTTATAGCTGAGTGTAAATTATGTAAAATTACATTTATACTCTGAAATTTATCATATTTACATATATATTTTTATAAATTTATATATACCCCTCTAAAGATTGTAAATTTACATATATACATTGACAAATTTTAATCGTAATATTTTTACTTTAAAAATAATAATTAATTAAAAATATATTTTCAATGCAAATCAAATAATTAAGTGTTAAATGTTAAAAAATGAAATATTTCAAAAATAATTATATTATATTGTAATATATGTTTAATAAGTTGTATTTTGGACCTAAATATAATAAAATATAAATTAATTATAATTTTTATTGTGTTTTTTAAATGTTTTTTAATTTTTAATTTTTAATTTTAAATTGAAGTTTCAGGAATATATAAATATACAACTTGTAGGGTAAATATGTAAATACTATAAATTTTAGAGGTATAAATGTAAATTTTTTAACGGTGTTATATATAAATTAACTTACATTATTTATACTAATTCCATAACAACATAGGATTGATATTCACACATAAATATATTCATAACTTATTTTTACATATATATTTTATTTCTGCATTTCTTTTAGAAACACAATATCTTTTATATAAATTTCATGCAAACATTAACACTAAGAGGAGCTCCTGCTTTGATCCGATGCAAACGGGTAAGCTTCATACCGTAAGAAACAGCTTACAAACGTTAAACGAGCACCCACAGCCTTCCCACACTGACCCTCCACGGCCTCCGTAAGAGTCCGTACACAGTCCGAGCACTCAGCCGGTGACAAGCTCGGACTGCACCTGGCATGTCCGTACACGAACCTAAACGGCCTCGGGGAGATCGTCTTGTAGTCATTGTGGTGTGCTGCCGTGTTAAGCACCAGATCTTCGTATACAAGCTTTAAATTGCTCCCAAATGGGTCCCCATATGTGTATGTCTGTGAGTTGCACAGTGCAGATAGAAGATCTGTATTGGGTTTTGCCATACCCAATGTGATTAGCAAGGTAATTAGCAGAATCCCTGTGTAAAATCCCATTTAATCCCATAGAATCCCATAAATCTACATAGGTATTTACCTTTGGGTACTGCCGTGCTCATCTTTGTCCTGTATCTTCCTTGTGCGCAAGAACCCTAGTTTTGTTCTGTTCCAATAGATACGTTTGAAAACTTTTATGGAAATTTCATATATAACCCTATAATTTGTCATAATTACTTAAATACCCCTTGAAATTGTATTTTTACATATTTAACCCTGAAATTTCAATTTAAAATAAATAAATAAATAAATAAATTTGTGTTTATTATATTTAGCAACCAGCTAAACATATATATTGTAATATAATATAATTATTATAAAAAATATATCATTTTTTAACATTTGGTACTATGATATTTTTTCTAACATTTATCACTGAATAATTCATTTTATATTATTGAATATATATTTTTAATTTATGATAATTATTTTTAATTCAAAATACAAGGAATAAGGGTATTTATATATATATATATATATATATATTTTTAAAGGGTATATATGTAAATATAAAATTTCCAGGGGTACATATGTAAATATGAAAAATGTCAATGTATCTGGAGATGGGGAATATTTAGGGTATAATGGGCGATGGTCGCAATCGGAAGAAGAATACACCGGTATGTGCTCAAACCCATCTCACAAATCCCCTATCTCTCTCCAGAATCCCCTACATTTCACAGATCATCCCACACACATCCCCTGAGCGGCATATATAGCATAAGACAGACCCCGAGTCCCCTCAAGAGAGAGACACAATTCGCAATTTCTATAGCAGAAACAGTCTCTAGAACAGGCTTCTCATTAGAGAGTTTAGAATCGAGTTTAAGGTGGTTTAGAGGCACCCCAAGCAACAGCCTTGTTGGGGTCGTTCTGAAGAATGTAAACGAGCCCAGTAATGCAAAGTGTTTCTTCGATTGGACGACGGGAAAGCCCGGTTTTCAGCACGATACATACACATGGAACGTGTTGATCGGTGTGTTTGTCCGAGCAAACAGAGCCGAGGAGGCAAGACGGACAGTTTATCAACAAATGGTTGTTGGGTGTACACCGGACGAGGTTACATACAAACACTTATGACCGGTTTCTCTCGGTTGGGGGACATGAAGACAGCCCTCGAGCTGGCTAAGGAATACACTGCCAGGTACCGTAAGGCTCCCAGTGCACAGATGCACAATATCCTGATAAACGGCTTCTTTAATACCGGGCATTTCGGGTTGGCACTTAAGCAGTTTGAGCAGCTGGTTCTTGTTAGTTGTCCGACTCTTGTTACGTACAATACTCTCGTTGCCGGGCTATCTCGGTCTGGGATGTCAGCGGATGCACTGAGACTCGTCCGACACATGACTGAGAGTGGGCTTTCCCCGGACCTTATTACATATAACGCGCTCTTGGATGGTTTATGCAAGGAGCAGCGGTTTCTCGACGCGCATCTTGTGTTCAAGAGCATCATTGAACAAGGCTTAAGGCCTAACGTTGTGACGTACAGTACGCTGGTGGACGGGCTGTGTAAGATTGCCAGAATGGACGAGGCACTCAGGTTGCTACAGATGATGAAGGAGCAGGGGTGCACCCCGAATATAGTCACATACTCCGCTGTGGTAGACGGACTTCTCAAGGTCGGACGTGTAGATGAGGGACTGAGGATCTTCCGACGTCTGGAACAGCCACCGGACTCTATCACGTATAACTCGCTCATAGACGGCTTTCTCAAGTCGGACAGGCTGACGGAAGCAGTGGACTTACTTAAGGAGATGCTCGAGAACGGGTGCTACCCGAGTGTTGTGACATATACAAGTGTGTGTGACGGGCTCTGCAAGACAGGTAAGGTGAGTGAAGCACTACAGATTCTTAAGGAGATGGATAGTAAGGGGTCTCTCCCGAACGTAGTAACGTACGCGTCAGTGATTGACGGACTGTGTAAGGCAGGACGTGTAGACGAGGCAGTTGTTATGTTCCGTCAAGTGTTCGGTCACAAGAAGCTTTCCCCACATGTTATAGCGTACTCCTCGCTCATAGACGGACTTGTGAAGGCGGGTCGGGTTGAGGAAGGGTATGTTCTCCTGGATAACATGGTGGAACACGGATGGATACCGGACGTTGTTACGTATAGCATATTGATAAACGGGCTTTGCAAGGCAGGCAATATAGATAGAGCTATTGATGTGTTTAAGGAGAGAGAGGGCGGGTGTTTCCGGACATGGTTGCGTATTCTGCACTTATATATAATCTCTGTAAGGCAGGTAGAGTTAGTGAAGGTTATCAACTCTTCCATCGGATGAGGGTGGATCGTGTGGCTCCTGATGAGTTTACTTACAAGAGTATGATTGATGGATTGGTTAAGGCTGGTAGAGAAGGAGATGCACAGGAGAGAGAGATGGTTGCTAGTAAGTTTAGATCATAGTGACGACAATGAAGAAATAGTTTGTGTTTTATTCATTTAGTAGACTGCATTTTGTACAGCAAATATACTACTACATAGTTTATATATTCATCTGTGTGGCATATACACTTTACACACACACACACACACGTACCCTACAAATTAAGTGTTAATTATATGGTTAAATGTTGTCATTGGTTAAAATGCAAAAGTTTAAAACATTAAATATCATTGTTGATAAATGATAAAATGTTTTGAGCATTGTGATTTTATATAGCACCGTTGTATCTCTAATAATCTTTCAAATTTTGATCTAATAAATTAAACCTTAATGATATTTTTTAGAACCTCAATTTAAAATAAAAATGATATCCTAAACGGATTATTTCATATTAAAAATAGGTAGGAAGATCCCTCTCGTGTTCTGAATTTTATTTAATTTGAAATATATGTAATTTGCAGTATCATAATTTATATATATATATATTGTATAGTAAATATAATTTAGATTTTTTATGCAAAATTTGGTATTATTTAAAAAAAAATTAATAAAATATACTAGGCCCTAAAACACACACACAAACATATATATACGTGTGTGTTAAAACTTGAAACTAGACACTGATTATCTTTAAAACTCTTTATATTAGAATTCTTTACATTTATATATTTTTAATTATAAACCATACTGATCCTCTGTTTTATCACAAAACAATCTTTAAAATCTTTTATATTTGTATATATCACAATATTTACATAATTATCCCTGGATTTAAACGATTAAGATTGAAAAAGAATATTTATGGATGAACTCGTTTTATATTGTGCTGTTCCTCTCTCTCTCTCTCTCTCTCTCTCTCTCTCTCTCTCTCTCTCTCTCTCTATATATATAATATATCACACACGTGCCACACGCATACTGGAGATCGAAATCACTTTTATATATTATATATATATATATATATATATTGCTCTCATATACATAGAATGTGTTAGTGTTAGAAGTCAGTTTGACATCATGAAGACCATAAACATCCATCCTGTAATACGTTCCAACTCTGTGCGTGCGTGCGTGCGTGCGTGTGGAGTTACCTGTTAAAAGTCAATCCGTCCAGCTTGCCGTAGACCATCAATTAGACTGTAGTATATCCAGTTATCAGGAGTAAGTCCAGTCTTCATCATATCCTGTGACACATACACTTATGGAGGTAAGGATCCATATATGTATGACCCCGCACACACACACAGAACTGACTCATATACATATACATGTTTTTTAAATGCATACAAGCAAGGTATATATTATAGATTGTGTGTGCGAGAGAGAGAGAGCCTGTCACACACAGTGTTACCTGTAAGACTTCCCAAGCTGCATCGACGTTTGCAGATTGACACAGGCCATTAATCAAACACCCATAAGCCTGAACATCTGGTTCAATACCCATCTTAACCATCTCATTTAGCATATCATTGGCTTCACGCATCCTCCCATACTTCGCTAGCGTCTGTATAAGACTCGTATACGTGCGTATATTCGGTAACACCCCGCCATCTATCATCTCCACGAAGAGCTCAGTCGCCCTCTCTACATTCCCAGCTTTTCCTACCCTGTCTATGAGTGCACTGTATGTATATATGGGCTGTATACCATATTCTTCCTTCATTTCTGTGAGTTTCCCACACGCTTTGTCTATCTTGCCCATCTGGCATAAGGCACATATGATTATGTTGTATGTTACTATGTTGGGACGTAGTCCAGCCTTGACCATTTGCCTGTGTACTTTAAACGCCTCCTTAGTACGGTTCATTTTAACATAACCATCCATCACCTACAGCAATAGCCTTACCTTAATACACACACATGCACACACATACATACACACAAACAGATATGCATAAACGCATGTGTGTGTAAACGCTGTGCTATACATTTTTCGCACGCACGCACGCACCATGTGGTAGAAGTGCAGGTCGAGACTACCCGGGTCTTGAGCATAAGCTGGAGAATCTCTAAAGCACCATCTACTTGTCCCTGCTTACAAAGGCTATCCACAATCGCCCCATACGCCTTCACATCCGGTTCACACCCGTGACTAACCATCGTATCAAACACCTTTTTGGCCTCCATAGTTCGGCCGTAACCAAGTAGCCCCTCGATGAGAACTGTGTAGAAAATCACGTCTCCCACGCATCCCTCGTCTAACATAGCATCCATTACTGCAACTGCACGGTCTGATTGCCCCAATGTTGCGTATCCCCCTGCTAGAGATGTATATATTTGTACCCCTGGCTTTACTTTCCTTAATCCCATCTTCTTAACCAGGTTTTCTGCCTTTCCATACGGTGTTTCTTGCACAAAGAGTTTATTACCTGTGAAACGAAGTTAGTACATGTGCAGATACATGTGTGCGTGTGTGTGTGTAAGTGTATGCGTTTGCGTGTACGTGCTACTACACACCAACATACCGTTGAGTACGAGGAGATCGTGGGTTCGACCCCATGGGAGTCCATGGAGTTCAGGAGCTTCATAGAATCTTCTATTCGTCCGGCTTTACAAAAGGCGTCTATCAGGCTAGAGTACACAATCCCATCTGGCTTGAGGCCCTCCTTCATCATTTTCTGAAATAGTTCACAAGCTCTTTCCAGCTTTCGGCCCTTGGACAGCCCCGATATCAGCACTGTGTATGTTCTCACATCAGCAAGCTTGTTATTACCCACGTTTCCTGCCAACATCTGGTATAGATTGTACATAGACATACACGCGTGAGGATGTGCGTGTGTATGCATCAATACATATGCACACACATGTAACATAATCATTTACTAAGTTACCTTTTCATAGTAGTTAACACCTTCATCAATTCTGTTCGCCTTGAAGAGGCCTTGAACCACCTATTAAGATGAGAATTAACTAGTTTGAGAAATTAATTATGTTTAGATATATACCGCAGTAAAAGTGTAAATATGGGGAGTGGTGGTCTTGGTGAGCAGTTCATCGAACAGGTCACGTCCCTCATCTATCCTTTCTGAGTCCACGAGAGCATATATCATTGTGTTGTATGACACAATATCCACATCTGACCTGTTTAAGCATCTGTGAGGTGTAACCCACGCGGGTGTGTGTGTGGAGGCAGAAGAGAGAAATTTATATGAAAAACCTTTGTATAAGTCTCAACTGTTATATGATGTCTTATCGATATACAAACAGATGGGTATATACAGGATGTGTTCATTACACATATAATGAAAAAAGATGAGCATACTTATAACACACACACGTGAGTATCTTGCTTGTATACAAAACTGTGGTGTGTGTACATTTGTACCTGGGGTGAACAGAATTGAAGTAGCTCAAGGCCTTATCAAGATGCTTATGTTCACATAAACCTTTGAGGATCATCCCGTGTGTGACACGACTTCTGGGTATTCCATGGGACTCCATATCTTTAATCAGTTCATATGCCGATGCAAAATCACCTGAAAGAAATACTGCCATTAAACACTATGTAGCCACACACTTACACACATCAGAACATACATATACACACGTATACACATACATTACGCACACACACAGGAAACCTTGTATGCAGAATCCATGGAGGAGGTTGTGGTATGAATACGCATCTGGTGAAGCCAAGCGAGTCTTAAAGAAGTGTTTTGCTTCGGAGATATGCCCAGCCCGAACCAGAGAGAGAAGAAGAGCATTGTGGGTGAACTTGTTGTGTGAATATCCAGGTTGGGTACCAGCCCAGTCAAAGAATTGCTGTGCAAAGACTGTGTTCTTCAGCTGGGTAAGGACTTCCTTGACTGTGTCCGTACATATTGTGGTCGTTGATTTGAATTTTGTGTTCAGAATGGGGATTACATTGCTTGTTGTATCTGGATTTCAACTAGAAATATCAGTATAAGCATGCTTTTGTAGAATTAATTCACAGTTTCTGCACAGATTATAAATTCATAAAAACAAGCAGCTTAAATACAAAAACTATGTGTAAAATGCGCAATGTACCTGGATTGGGACTGTCGAGTATTTGTAGAAGGGATTGAACGTGTTGGGGATTCGCATTGGGATTCTTGCGCGCCATCGAAGGAGATCCGCTTGCCCATCTCCTCTGTATCCTGATCATTCTAGGGGTTTTAGGGTTTTATCATAATTAAGTTTAATTACCTCACATTTAACGTTTCAGTTATTTATTTAAACTCATTAGTTTAACATTTCCACAATATTTAATGTTATTTTGTATAAGTTTGAGTTGGAGATCTCTACTATTTATATATTAATTAATTAATTACCTTCAATTTATTTGACCTTTGTGAACAACACCTCCTCAGATGTCAAATCAAAAGAGCTTTATTATATTATTAAATATATTTTTCTATGAAAAACTTTTAAATTACCACTAAAAATTTAAACATTAACAAGATTTAATTAGCATGTTAGATAAGAAAAATTAATCAAATTCTGATTTAAAATAATAATAATAATACATTTTTTATTATATGTTACAAATGAAGTTGCTCACCAGGACAGCTTTTTCTTTTTTTTTCAAGATTAGGAAGTCTCATTAGTAATTAATGTCTACAGTAGATTAAATTATAATAAAATTATAAAGTATGAATATCTTACCACATCAATGTATAATAAATTAGACATGCTAATATTAACACATTCATGCTTAGGGTGGTGTTACATGTGGGCCGGAGGCAAAAAAATTAAGGATTCGGACCCAATTTCAACATGTTACATGTAAAAAGTATCTTGAATAAGTGTTTGGGTCCGGAATTATATTCGGAACCCAAGGGGGTTCCGAATAAATTCCGAATGCCTTGAACGACCACAAAATGTCCTATTTTTGTGCCAAAACATTCTAGGTTGTGAATGTCGAGAGAAGAAATGTCGGAAGCAGATATGGAGGGCTTTGTTGAGGTGACGATGCCTCCCCCTCAAGGAAATTCATCATCAGCAGGTGGTAAGAAGGGTAGATCTGCAACTGTGCAAGAGCTCTATGACAAGCGCAAGGGGAAAACCTAGACTGAAGAGGAACTCACCATTCTGGTCTTTACAAAGAGGGAAGATGACAACAAATATCAAGGTGGGGAGCTAGAGAGAAAGGGAAGAAGAAGGTTGACAGGTGGGGAGAGATTGAAATGTTTTGCTTACAGAGATGCAAGTCAACTCATGAAACGGTGGGAGCAGCTGAAGACAAAGTTTAACAAGATTTATGACTATGAAAAGGCTGTGCCAAGTGGTCCACATAGTTATTGGTCAATGACTCCTATTGAGAAAAAGCAGAGGAAGTTTGCTAATATGAGCAAGTCTTTATTTGATCAACTGCGTATCACTCTGGCAGAGAACAAGACGGTGGAGCTTGGGGGCTTGATTAGTGACACATCTGGCTTAAGGTTTGCATCTGCAACAACACCACCAGTTGAAGTAGAGGCCACGGAAGATGAGGAACACGGTTCAGGTGTTTTTTAAAAGTTTTTATAGAACTTACAAAAGATTTTGTTGTTTTAAAAAACAACCGTGAACCTGAGACCAAGAAAGGCGATGAATCAACTTCTACAACTGGTAAAAAAAAGGAAACTATTGCCTCGTGGTTCTGGGGATTTGATCAAGCAGCTAGAGAAAGCTCAAGAGGCTCAGATGGAGTTGCAAAAGCAGCTTCTAGAGATACAAAAAGAACACAGCAATGAGGCTCTACAGCTACAGAAGGAATCAGTTGCAGCACTGATTGAGTCCTCAAATGCTCAGATTAGAGAGCTCACTGCAGCCATTGGAGGTGTTTAGCGTGTGATGGAATCACTTCTTTTTGTCTTTTGTGTTTTTTTTTCTTTTTTCTGTCATGGAGACTAATCTATTGTAGCTTTTAAATATTTATCTTTTTTTACATAAATATTTTGAACTACAATGTATTAATATAGTTTACAATTATCTTCCTAAAAACATCTACTGGTCTAGAAAATCCTGGTGCAAAAATCGTGTTGTATCCGGGATCAAGATTATCACCTATCCATTCCTCAAAAAACCTGTCACCCTTGTCCATGATAATATTGTGCAAAATAACACAACATTGAATAGCATTAGACACAAGGTAAGGGTCCCCTCTATAAATTGTTCTAGCCAGATACCTCCATTGCATTTTCAGTTGACCAAATGCTCGCTCCATAGCGATCCTCCATTGCATTTTCAGTTGACCAAATGCTCGCTCCATAGCGATCCATGTTGATGAGTGCATGTAGTTCCAATCCGAAAACTCATACATACGGTGAGGACAAGGGGTCAACATACTAGGTCTCAGATCATACCCACCGTCTGCAATAAGGTACTTAGAGATAGGCCCAAATGTTGTTGAAATCACATGCCCTGCAAGTCTTTGTTTTGCGTCTACCAGCTGTTTGAAAGTACTCCTTTGCCAAACTCTACGATCGTTGTATGAACCTAGCATCCCCGAAAAAACATCAAGAAACCGAGACTTACTATCCACAATGGCTTGCACTTTCATGCTTATCTTTTGCTTGTAATCCCTCCATTCCCTAGAATCAAAGTCCACATGCAGCTCTAGAGCAACATGAGTGCAGTCAATAGCTCCCACACAGTTAGGAAAACCATGAATCTTTTGAAAACCTCGCTTCACCTCCTGAAGTTTAGCGTTGGTTGGCCAGCGAACATGTCGTGGCCCAAGATGAGTGATTAAGGCCTTCACAAAGCGCTTGAATGTCATGATGCATGTGGAGTGGCTGCAACCAAAGAGCGTTCCAATCCCAAGCAAGGTGCTAATCTTCTCAACGACAAAGCCACCTGTTTTGCCACTGAGTTACTCCTTTCGTGTATTGTTCTCAATCCTGGGGGTGGATGGCGAACCAACTCCTCATGCAAAACCTCACAGAGATAATCGAATGTTGACGTGCTCACCCTAAAAAATTGTCTCCATTGTTCAGGATCAACTCTTTTCACCTCAGTGTAAAACAAATCCCACCAATGCAAGGACCGTGTTTTGATGTAATAATCACCTATGATTCTGTCTCTAGGAAGCTTGCCATTCAGAAGTTCTTGAAAAAGAACAACAGTTGTTGAATCACAAGAAATCAAAGAGACTGCTTAAAAATGAAACTGAAGAACAAAGAACTTGTGAACTTGAGCTTCTATCCAGTGCTTGAACAACAACAAAACCTGTTGGAACATAGCCTTGAGCAAGCTTAACCATCTATGGACAAGAAGAAGTTGTCGCTGCTTCGCTGGCTCATGGGGAGAATATTGTTTATGTGGCACCTAATGAGGTAAATATCGTGTAACAAGAATAACACGTGGAAAAGTATAAATTAAAGTATATTCATGTTTACATGTAACACCCTCGTTCGGAATCCTTCACCCGGATCCTAATTTTCCGGATCCGGACCCACATGTAACACCACCCTTAGAGTATGATATATACATTATTAACACATACCTATAGGATTGCTGATTTAATTGTTTTATTTTTTACTTATAAAAATATTAGGTTAGACCTTTTCAATTTAGCTTTTATAACCGGAGATAAGGGTATATTCCAGGGATACAGGGTTTAGGGTTTAGGGCAACAAATGCAGAGGAATAGGGCTCATGATAGGGAGATGGGCATGGCGGAGGAGCGGCAATGCACAGACGAGATTCATTTCCTATCTCACTCACTCGCCATCGCCAATGGAAACCGACGAGCTTGCAGCGAAGATCTACAGGTATGTGCCTGCGCGTGTGTGTGCATGCATATGTACTAAGCAAAGAGCTACAGACAAGTGATGGATGCAAAGGCCAAGAAATCACGAATTCACGATTCGCTTGCTGTGTTCAGTGGAATTTTATACCCTGATGCAGTTGGCAAAGCGATACATCAAATGCGGGATCCAAACATGGCTTGGGAGCTCTTCCAATGGGTAATGTAAACTATATATGTGTATGTGTGCATAATGTATGTGCATGTTTTGTTTAAGAGTCCGCATTGATAGTTCGAGCAAATATATGTCCGTATTTCATTGATACTTCTGTATGTAAACACTACATATGTAAGCAATATATTATATATATATATATATATATATATGCGTACTATACTGCTGCTTTCATCACAATCTGCTATTACATTGCATCTATATAACTATTCAGTGGCTACTGTAAAATTTCGATTATTATCAGGATAGATATGAATACATTTTGTAACTCATTCATTTTGTTAATAATTAATAACAAACAGTAATAAGTTATACACTCCCACGCGCGCACACACCGAATATATCAAGTGCATTTGTGTATATATAAACATATATTATCTGATACCGTATACAATCTAATCTGAATCTAAGATGTTAAGCATTTCCGTTGCGTATTACCTAAGTAATATTACCTAGTACAACATTTCTATTATCTTAGCTGTATACTATTGATATGATTATCAACTATGATCTTAGGATATAATGGTTATACTTCAGTAGTATAAGAATGTACACACACACAGGTAATATGTATTAAAATGCTACAATATCATAGTACATTTCACTGTAACAATCGGCTGCTATTATATCTATAATCGAATAAATCTTATAACTCTCCATACCCTTCGTCTTCACTATTAGATTATGTATTCTGTATCTAATAGTTTATATTTAATATATTGTAGGCGGGCAAGCAACCGAGTTTCACACACAACAGATTTACATGCAACAATCTGTTAAACGTCTATGTCCGAGCAAAGCGTGTGGAGGATGCATACATGTTCTTCAAGAGCCACATGAAGAATGTATTTGAACCGGATGAAGTCTCGTATAATACTCTCATGAATGGATTCTTCAGGGCTGGAGATGTTCGTAAGGCACTTGCACTCTTTGGCGAAATGAAGGATTGCGGTGTAGCTGTTTTGCGGTCTCATAACATTGTGCTCAAAGGACTTTGCTTAGGAAGAAAACAGTCTATGGCTTGGGAGGTAACACGCGCGCGCGCACACACACACACAGCTTATAGATTATATCGTATGTTTATCTCTTTGGATTTTATACATTGTTTGACCTCTAGTTACGTTTCAGCCACTATCTTCTATACACTTGAAACTGTACTCTCTTTTCTCCCTGCACACACACACACACATGTCCATAAGGTAAATGCTACTTACCTGTGGACTTTTGTAATGTGAATAACGATATTAAATTATCTAGAGGAGTTTTCTACACACACATAACTGTCCATTTATGTGACTATAATAAAGCAGTAATGTTTTATGTCTTCCTTTAGATATTCAACGACATGAGTGGCATATGTTCACCAAATATTATCACCTACACAATCATGATAGACGGTCTGTGTAAGTGTAGACAAGTCGACAGGGCCATCATTTTATTCAAAGGCATGGTAAGCCTTTTCACTTATTATATATCTACATTTATGCATATGTATTTGCGTATATTTATATACAAGCCATTTATTAATTTGATTTCTTTCTTTGCGTGAAGTTCAGGTTGAAAAGGCAATATATCCAGATGCAGTTACATACGGAGCTCTCATAGATGGACTTTGTAAACAACACCGTGTGAAAGAAGCTTACGACCTGTTTGAAGAGGTTATTTGCTTTATTTCCATCTACATTGTGTTTGTTTGTTTGTTTGTGTGTGTGTGTGTGTGTGTGTGTGTTATCTTTTATATGTATACATGTATAAATGCATACATATATGTTTAGGCTCGGGCAAAAGGCTGTAGTCCAACGGTTGTTACATACAACACGATGATCGATGGGCTTTGCAAACATGGAATGATCCAAAATGCAATGACCTTGTTCGACGACATGGTGCGGACTGCCCATCTAGTTCCGGACGTATTTACGTACAGTGCTCCTCATAACGGGCCTCAGCAGGGCGAAGAAAATAGACAAAGCTCATGAGCTTTTCAAGTAAATAGTATATTATTATTATAGTTGTGTGTGTGTGTGTGTGTCTATGTGTGTGTGTGAGAGAGAGAGAGAGAGACACTGTTAATGATCAGTGTATATATAACTATTTCTATGTGTTGTACTATTATTAATAGTAACAAATAACATGCTAATTTGCATAGGGAGATGATTGACAGCGGTTGTACACCAGACGTGGTTACGTACAACACTTTGCTCGACGGACTATGTAAATCCGGTTGTGAAGAAGATGCTTTAGAGATATTCCACACTATGGGAAAGGATAATGATTGTGAACCAGACGTGATCACACACACTATACTTGTAGACAGGCTGTGCAAAGTCGATAGGTACACACCACACACACACACACAACACATACAGACATGTATACATTCACACGTGTATATATGCAGGCTAGGGGATGCAGTGAAGTTAGCAAAGGAGATGGAGGCAAAGGGGTTAATTCCGGACGTGGTAACGTTTACAACAGTTATACAGAAGCTATGCATTGAACAAAGGATAGAAGAAGCGCATGATCTGTTTGAGAGTATGGTAAACTCATGCAAACCGGATTCAATGCTTTTTAACACAATGCTTGCAGGTCAGTTCATAAACTAGTTAATCTTAATATTATAACAACATGAGTGTATATCAATATAATGATAAGTAGTATTACATATATTATATTATATATATATATATGTAATAGTATGCTGCAGCTATTAGAAGTACTACTGTTAACGCTCACACACGGATTATTACAGGTTATTGCAAAGCAAAGAGGATTGATGATGCAAAAAAGCTTCATGATAGGATGCTTGACTCTGGATGTTCTCCTACTTTACCAACATATACAGCTCTTGTTACAGGATTCTGCAGAGTTGGAAGGTATTTCTACCTCTCTCTCTCTCTCTCTCTCTCACACACACACACACACAAGCACCTACAATCTCATTTTGTAGGTATAATGAGGCTTTATTGATGTACCATGAGATGATTGAGATGGGATTTACACCGGAGAGGCAGTTGTCCGAGCTAGTTAATCGCACAAGGATGAACTGCCCTCCTCCGGCTCGTCCGTACTTTGCAAGCACCTCGGATAAAGCACGTCAGCGTACAGATAACCTGCTAGAGGGAAGTACATAGCATATTGTTGGTATTTTAATTATATTGTCCTGTAAAATATAGATGAGATAGAAATATCATAGTTATAATATATATATATATATATATATATATATATATATTATATATATATATATATATATATATATATATATATATTATTTACGGCCTTTTTCTATTGTACGTGTGTGTGTGTTTGTTGTGCGTACGAGAGAGAAGATATATTATCTATATCTGTTATTTATCCATATATATTTGTTATTTTTAGCCATAGAAACATTGGGCATGCATATATATATTTTCACATTATACATAATATATAATGCTTCATTTAGTACTGTGGATTGTGTTATATCTACACAGCAAAGTATAATTACATACACATGCCCACACACATATATTATATCAAGAATCGTTTCGTCTGTAGCTTACAAGGCAGGCCAAATATGTCTGGTAAATACTCCAGTATGCTATGTTACATTAACTGCTCTCCTATAGTAATTTTAAAACATTTAATTGAGAATACTAATATGTTAATGTATTTCAAACTGATATTTTAATATTTGTCCCCTGGATGGATGTATGCGATAGGTTTCTTTAACTAGATTGATGTAGAATTCTTTTTTATTTTTTTTTTTTTTAAAATGGATATGTTGTACAGCTCAAACGCTTCCAATACATTCTTCTATACATACTTAATAAATAAAGTTTTTTAAAAAATAATAAACTCTTCTTTTATCCAGGCTGTATAGTGTGTATAAGTAGCTCATCTTACATATCATGTGTGATGAACAATCTGCTTATATATCAATACAGATATTCATCTGTATAGATACAAAGACATGATATCTCTATACTGTCTCAATCTCTACTAACACACACGTATACACACTATGTACACCTTGCGTGCCCATGCACACACCTTGTGTATCTTAAAGTTTCAATAACTTCCAAGTTCTATTCTTTGTTGGTAAAAATAAATAGTATATAGAGTTGGTCCTGGTTTTAAATAAATATGTAAACTTAAAATCTATTTTATAATATAGAAAGTGATATAAATGAGATCTTACAAATTATAATTGTGTTGGAAGATGTGTAACTTCTGATTGTTTTTTCTTAAAGGTACACAACTCATTCCACACTAGATTATATATATATATATATATATATTATCAAGAAGTGATTCAGGGTTTCTATAAAACATTGTTTAAAATCAAAGCGAAGAATAATATCGAGTGGTATATGTTTAAAGTTTTCAAAATTAAAACAGTTAAAACTTATATATAATATAGCTGGAATAAATTCATATTTTCTTTAAGCTACATTTTCTTATATACACGAGGATAATGTTTTATAAGATTCATCGTATTAACCAAAAATTTATTTATATTAATATGTATGCATATAATACCAATAGTAGTGTTACACACCTATGTGTTTGATACCAAACAACACAGTTAGGTATATTGTATTAAATATGTCTCTCTTATATATATGTGTGTGTGTATGTGTGTGTGTTTTGTTTTATAATATTTACGCCCATGCAGAGGCATGGATGTACATAGAATATGCATATACAGTATGCCAGAGTAAAGCAACATCTTATATAAAACTGCATAGGTTAGTGTTTTATAATTTATATTTGCCAATGACATTCATATCCATCGTATTAACTCGATTTTATGAAAATAATCAGGATTATGTATTAATACGTGTGATATACATATCTCTGTATGTGTTCATACATGATCTTGTGGTAAATATTCTATATTCTATAAACGCACACTTTTTAGTTTCACTTTGCGTTAATGTTGGTTAATATTTACACCCCGTTCTGACTCTCTCGTGTATATTTATATATCAATTTACTATAATATTCTTGTTACAACTAATAACTGTTTTATTCCCCATTAATCTGACATTTTAAATATTAATTAATTAAATAATATTTAAAAAACTTCAGATTAATTACTTTAATTATTTTATAAAGTATTAAATTTATCAATCAGTTTTGATATTTTGATTTATTTAAGGGTAAATAAGTTGATTTAATTCAATGCTTAAGTCAAGAATGTTTCGTTTCAAAACTATAAACACACCCAAGCATGCCGTATATATGTTTTTATCTACAATAAACAACGTTATGCACAGAATGATATATATATATATATATATATAGAGAGAGAGAGAGAGAGAGAGAGAGAGAGAGAGAGAGCTAATATTAACCACTCACATAACAGTTAACACACATATACACACACACAACATATCATATGTCAAGTAATATACAATATATTACGTAGAATTGAGATGGACATTAACATATATATATCTACTTATGCCTACACGTATATATTTTGAACCATGAATATATCAAATAATATAGTTATATATGCATATATTTATATATATGTATATATTTACAAAGGTAAACCATTATATTTGTATGTGTTTGTTATACTTAGCATAATTTTATTCTTTAAACAAACAAACCTATAATTAAACACTCTTATACGGTTTTTATTCATACATATATGTGCATATATAATATCTTACACATGTATATAAAGAAACTTAATCAAGTAGTTTATACATGCGTATGTATATACAAACACAAGCGCGCGCGCACGCACACACACACATGTACAAGTTATGCATATTAATAATGAAATGTTATGTAATAATATATGCATACATATATTTATAAAAAGAGTTTAATAAAGATTTTTTATTAATATAAAATATATATGCATATTGTTGGTAAATGGTTAGACCTATAGACCAATATACATAGTTTACTAAATTTCAACTATTCCTTAGTAAGGCATATAACCACAATAATTTGAAGTTCTTTATTAAATAATTGAATATTTACTTTAATTTATTTAGAGCTGTTTAATAATTATCTTGTTTTTTCAACCCCAATACAACATAGACAGCTTTCCTAAGTTTTCTCTTTATTAATTTAAAAAAGAAATATCTTATTTTACATGAGATCCATTCCTTTGTGAAAAGCTTTAACTTATTTAATTTAATGTTGTCTAATTTAATATGTTTAGTTGAGGCCTTAAGAAATTTTAGTAAACCTTCCTAATTTAATAATTAGCCAGTCCCAATTTTTTTCTTCGTGAATTTTATTAACATTTAATTAGTTAACTTAATTTTGCTTGTTTATTTAATTAATTATGTACTTTAATAACCTATCTAATTTAATATTAAATGTCCGGGTCCTATTTACTATCTTACATTGGAAAGCAAAAGAGACTCTGGAAAGAAAGTACACAAGACTTAATAGTTGTAGGTGTAAATTGTCCTGTGTATGTCCAAATCAAAACCTTGTATTAGGAGAAAAAATTATTGATATTAATGTTTATATCATATTAATTATCATAAGTTTATTAAAGTGCTGTTTAAATAAACATGATTTGTGTGCTTAAGTAAATAAAATTTATATAAATTATATTGATTTACATATTAAATATTGAATACCAATTATATATTATCTAACAAAGTGCCAAGTTATTAATTAAAACCAATAACATTAATTCATATTATATAAATATTCTATTTGTATATAATGTAATTATAGGAAAAATAAACATAAAACTTGAATGTGTATTTTATATACATTGAGTATATAATTGGGGTGTATATAATAGTTTTAATGTCTTTATTTAATTAATAATGGTGAGTAAAACTTAAAATACATTACTATTTTTTTAAGCATATTCAGAATGTTACAATAAATACAATGAACAAAGACAAAATAAATAAATAAAAGAACACATAATTTTGCTAATTAAGTATAAAAATTGATATATATTTTATATTTTATTTAATCATTATGTACATTATAAGTGAACTTTAAAGTTTAAACTTATTGTTTATAACTACTTAATAAGTGAGTTCCTTATGTATTTTAAATATTTAAGTTTATTGCTGAATAAATATACATATCCTAGTTGGTAATTTAACTGCAAATGTAATTATAAAATAATTCACATGTAATAAAAGCTTTTATTCTCACTTTGTAATGTTTAATATATATTTTATTAGTTGGTTAGAATTTTTATTCCTAGAATATACGTTTAAGATATTTTAAAAAGTTATTATATTGCTCTCTTATAGTTTTAAATTTCCTGCATGTCCTGAATTGCTTTTAACTAAATTGATGTTGAATATTTTTATTTTCATTTCTGTACAACTCAAATTAAAAATGAACTTGAAATTTTAAATATATAACATGCATTTTATCATATACTTTAAATACTGAGTCCAAGAATTCCAGTCCCGACCATGTTACTATCTTATGCAAATAGTCAAACGCTTCCAATCGAGGTACAATCTTGAATATATTTTTCTATACATACTTAAAAACATTAATATATTTTTTTTTATATAAGTAGTTATACATACCGTGCGTGCATGGTACTAGCAGACGTATGTATACAATCTACGTTTATAGATGTACATATGCAAGATATACACAACATGATCTTGTGGTAAATATTCTATAAACACACGCATGTTTAGTTTCACTTTGTGGTTAATATTAACACCCCGTTCTGACTCTCTCTCGTGTGTATTTATATATCAATCTACTATAATATTCTTGTTAATTAACATTGTTCACACTATCTATAATAAATCATATGTTATATGTACACAAAGATCCATAAATATTAAATTATGAGGCAACCAACAGCATTGAAATATATATATATATATATATATATATATATATATATATAATATTCAGCATTCAAATAAATCAAATAAAATCTAATTTAATTATTAATCTATAGTGTTTTTACTACCATACACAGATTAATATATTATGTATAATATATGTATTTCATTATTATAAATATAATATGTATTGTATTTTATTAACGTCGTATGTGCCCTCTCTCAGAGTTTTATATACTCGTAAAGCTTTAATTTAAAATTTCTTGCTATTTAAAATTAAAATTAGTTTTTTAAAATCAACAGAAATTTAAAATTGTTTGCAATTCATGATATTTAATTATAATATATAGTTATTTACTCCCATTTTCTTAAATTCTGAGATATATATGTAAATTTAAAACTTTCAATATAATATGAATAATACCTTTCTAAACTTTCAAATAAATATAAAGAATAAAATCCATTTAACTAATCTTATTATAATATAACGTTGTAATTAAAATGGGCATGATATATGAAAATGAAAATTAAAAAAAAAAAATAATAATTAATACTTAAATTCTAATTTTTAATTAATATATATTTAAATCTTTTTTTAAACACAAATTATTCTAAAGAATATTTTTTTAATATTAAAAATATTAATTAAATATTTAAAATTTCTACTATTATTAAAAAATGAGACTATATATGCCCATTTAGTTACAAAGTGCATTAATTATTATCACTAGTGAGTTAAAACTATCTAAGAACATACCACGCGTCTCTATTTGGATATATGCAAGCACCCTTCGATATATGTACCTATATTTCACTTATTATCTATCTATTGAATGTGAGTATAACACACTGTACATTATGTATATATATACCATTTTGCTATCTCCTGATTAAACTATCTTCTCTCTCTCTCTCTCTTCTCTATATATATATATATATATGTATAATATAGTTACAGTTGAATGAAACACGTTGGCAAACGTATTCAAGCTAAAAATATCTAATTCAAAAAACTGAACTTTCTTTTTTTTATTAAAATAATAATAATAATAATAAGAATAAGAATAACAAGATTTTTATTATTTATTACAACAAAGTTGCCCATTAGACTTAAAAATTAAAAAATTCTCTCAGTTCAGCTTTCGAGGCACGTTTGCTCTTTTAGAAAATATTTCAGTATTTAAATGTTTTGCATATAATTCTAAGTAATCATACATAGTTAGAGAACATAAGCTTTATAATTTCCAGTTGAAATGATTATATTACGGTGGCGCTTAAACTCATTGCGCTATAGGAGAAACAATAAATGTCTTGTATATATTTATATATATATACAATACAGTATACGTTAATTATAAAGTTCTTAAATGGTGGTGCTCAGGTTATAAGTAAGTTTTTTATTTAAAGAAGTGTTTAAAATAAATAATTTATACTATAGCTAATTTATTAAAGAAATGTTCTTTGTATACAAATCTTGTAAATAGATGTGTAATTTTGAGAACGCTTTCACAATTCAGCCTCCTTTTTATATTAGTAGTAATTAATTAAAATCTAATTCATTAGTAAATATTAAAAACCAGGAAAACTATGTATTTAAAGAAAACTTATATATACTAAATCACGTGTATAGACAAAATGCATTAACTTTGAAGATTTTTTTAATTTATATCCTTTAAAAACAAAAAACAATTATTAAATAATTAATCTAATTAACTATGATTAAGGAAGGTGTGAAAACTAGCCGTAAAATTATATATTAAAATATTTTATATCATGCATCGCGTAATGTACCTGCGAATTTACGCCGTAAAATTCATAAGATTCCTTGTCATCATAAATCTGCTGGTGATTCTGAACCATAATATGATTGATAAATACTTCACGTCTTTGCAATATAATGGAATTCCACTGTATTTGAATTATATTCATAATATATGTATGTATTTATCATATACTGGAATTATATTAATGTCGATATATTTTGATTTTATATAATTATTATTTCTTAAAAGTTATTTATGTATATATAACATATTTAAAATAACACATATGTGTATTTATATTAAAGCTTTAAATGGTAAAGCATAACCTACACACCAGTTATATGTTATGCATATTATACATGTATATATTTATATTACAAAAATTAAATAGTGAGCATATTACAATATATTTATTTTAATCCTATATTTTTAAAACATTTACATAAAAACTCTCTCTCTCTCTCTCACACACACACTGGTATACATATACATATTAAGTACGTATATTTCACACATACATGTAAAAGCATATATATATATATATATATATAATTCATTCATTCATTCATTCTCATTTTTAAATGCATAAGCAATGTATCCTAAAAACAATTTAATTTATATAATTTTAAACTTGCTAATTTCAAATAATATCTACATTTTTTTAATTTATAAAATTTAAACAATAATATTTAAATTTGTAATGTTAAATGTATTATTTTTATTGCTAAAAAGTATGTTCATGTGTACGTGCATATATAGAATGCACAATTAAGCTATATAAGTCTGGTTGCTCATAATAAACTATTTATTATTATTACATATAACTATTTTATCTGTAATAAAAAATCATTTCATAATTATTAACTAATTATCTAAATGACGATTTATTTTATTAACTAGTTCTACTTAGCTATATACTTTATATAAAGCTATGTAAGTTGATGAACGTAGAAAACCGTCAACAGCAGGGTTCGAACCTGCGCGGGCAAGCCCAATAGATTTCAAGTCTATCTCCTTAACCACTCGGACATGTTGACATTTCAGAATGTACAACTAAAACAAACATTGTGAATACTATCTACACATGCAGGTGTGTATTATATGTGTCTGTGCATACACACACGCACACACATGGAGTGTAATACTTTTTATTTTCTGCCCTCTATGTAATCTAGGATTAAAAACACAAGTATATAAAACGAGCATGCATAGTGTGGGTATTATTTATATGTATTCATAGTATGTACCTCTGCCATTTTGTATTTCAATTTTGTTGTATATCGAACGTTTAATACATAATGCAAATAATATATTTAAATTAATATATAATAGATTTACTAAAAGTTAATAGTTTTAATGAGAATTTCAGTATTATAGTTTATTATAATTAAATTAAATAATTAATATAACTCAATAGTACTATAACTTTATAAATCTATGCTAAAAATCATAAGTGATCTTCTTTAGATTATAAAATTAACTCAAGTTAATAAGTTAGTGAAAAGTTAATATTGTTCAACTTACAAGATGTCTTATTCAGTGTACACTTGATAATAATCACAATCTAAAATTCATTATAATAAAAATGAGTCTTTAAAATAAAGAATAGTCATGAATTTAAAACTGTTTATCATAAACCCGTAAACGTCCGACGGCGACTTCTATCACACACATTTCACAATGAATTTTTAATTTTTAAATAAAAATTCATTATGAGACTTAAAGAAATTGGGAATATATATAAAATGACAAATTAAATGTCAAGTGAACCTTGTTAAGTTCATACTCAATTTTAATCCGTATACATCTAAATTATTATTAAGGTTCACATGAGTAAGCATGCATTCCATGAAACTACGCTATACACACACAAACGCACGCGCACGCACACGCACACGCGCACACACACAAGCACGCGCATTCTGATTTTGTAGGTATAGCGAGGCTTTATTGATGTACCATGAGATCCGTACAAGGATGAACTACTCTCTTATAGTAGTTTTAAAACATTTCATTAAGACATTTCAAAGCACGTTTAATATCTTACTCAAATATTGAACGCTTCCATTCTTCCATTACGTTCTTCTATACATACTTAAAAACGTTAATAAATAAAGTTTAGAAAATAATAAACTCTTTATCCAGGCTGTATAGTGTGTATAAGCAGCTCATCTTACATAACATGTGTGATGAACAATCTGCTTATATATCAATATAGATATTATTTTGTATATATACAAAGACATGATATCTCTATACTGTCTCAATCTCTACTACCACACATATGCATACACATATACACACTATGTACACCTTCCATATCTAAATTAAGATGTTGGATTAACTCTTTTCTTAATATGTATATGAATTGTAAAACTATAAAGTAAACTAAGTGAATTTTATTATAACATAATGAATAAACAAAAAGATTTAATTTAGAGTAGTTAGATTACTGTATCTTCAATAACTTCAAGTTCTATCCTTTGTTGGTAAAAATAAATAATGTATATATAGAGTTGGTCCTTTGTGATTATTAATAAATGGTTTTAAATAAATATTAAACTTAAAATCTATTTTGTAATATAGAAAGTGATATAAATGAGATCTTACAAATTATAATTATGTTGGAAGATGAGTGCAACTTCTAATTGTTTTCTCCTAAACTAGATTATATATAATATATATAATATTTAATGTTATCTTTATTATCAGATCGTGCATAAATCAAACTGATTCACGTTTTCTATAAAACATTATTTAAAATCAGAGGGAAGAATGATATGGAGTGGTATATGGTTAAGGCTTTCGAAATTAAAACAATTAAAACTTATATATAATATAGCTGGAATAAATTCATATTTTCTTATATAAGCTAACATTTATTATATAAACGAGGATCATGTTTTATAAGATTCATCATATTAACTGTAAATTTATTATATTAATATGTATGCATATAATACCAATAGTAGTGTTACACACCCATGTGTCCACAGTTACATATATTATATTAAATATCTCTCTCTCTCTTATACACGCGCACACACACACACACACGCATTTGTGAGCGTGTGTGTTATAGTGTTTTGTTTGTGTATATTATATATCAATTTACTATAATATTCTTGTTAATTAACATTGTTCACATTATATATAATAAATTATAGTTTATATGGACACAAACATGCAAAAATATTTATTAACTAGTTCTACTCATGTTTATAATTAATTCAAAAGACATCCAGTGGTTAAAATTGCATATTCAAGTGCAAATTGATTTGTATGCTAAACTGATTTATTTTGTTGGACATCGCATATATATACAAATGTATACACAAGCACAGTCCAATAGCTCAATGTCATATATTACTCTAAAAATTATAAATGAAAAGAATTATTAGCATAACAAACAATCTTATACAAACACTTTAAAACAACAGGCGTGATAAAAAAGAATACTACTATCGTATATCTTTTATTATTAATTATCATATTCATTCACTTCGATACTGTACTTGACGGTATAACTTTGCATTTCAGAAAATTTAATATATACTTAGATTTATCTTTTTTAATGTTACAAACATATACACATACATAATGCAATAGAAACTTTATAAAAAAAACACGAAATTTGTATATACGTACTGTTTAACTGTATGTAGGTCTTATTTAAACTACATAATATATACAAAGCTAAAGGATCTAATTATGATGTAGAAAACCGTCAACAGCAGGATTTAAACTTGCGCAGGCAAGCCCAATAGATTTCAAGTCTATCTCCTTAAACATTCGGACATGCTGACGTTCCAGAGTATGCAACACTATAAATACTATCTACACATGCATGTGTGTATTTAATTATTAGAAGAATGGGAGAACATGTGTGTTGTTTTAGTGTGTAAGCCTAAGAGAATTAGTGAATGTATATGTGTCTGTACATACACACACCACACACATGGATTTTTAGTTTCTGCCCTCTAATGTAATCTAGGATTAAAAACACACATATACAAACACGAGCATGCATGAAGATGGGTATTTATTTATATGTATAAAAACATGCATGTGTATGTTGTACCTTATAAGGAGAGACCGTCGGCTTTTTTGTTCCGTGAATAATCTATATAATTTAGTTATCCTGCCATTTTGTATTTCAATTTTGTTGTATATCGAGTACAGTGGTATATTAATTATGTTTAAATATTAGTACATACAAAAGACATGTAGTTGAATTAATATGTTCACTAAGTAAAATAGCAGAACGTTTAATACATAATGCAAAATAATATATATTAAAATTAATATATAAACATTTAAACAACGGATATTAAATCAATATTTATGTTTAAAACTTGTGGACATAATGTATATAATATATATTATATATAAATAGTACTATAACTTTATAAATCTATGCTAAAAATCATAAGTTCTTCTTTCAGATTATAAAATTAACTCAAGTTAATAAGTTAGTGAAAAGTTATTATTGTTGAACTTACAAAAGTTGTTAATAACTGTTCAAGTGAAGAATATAATCACACGGTTGATGTACAATTGATAATAATTACAATCTAAAATTCATTATAATCAAAATGGGTCTTTAAAATAAATAGTCATGAATTTAAAACTGTTTATCGTAAACCCGTCGGCAATTTGTATCACACACATTTCACAATGATTTTTAATTTTTAAATAAAAATTCATTATGAGCCTAAAGAAATTGGGAATATATATAAAATGACAAATTAAATGTCAAGTGAACCTTGTTAAGTTCATACTCAATTTTAATCCGTATACATCTAAGGTTCCATGAGTAAGCATGCATTCCATGAAAACTACGCTATACACACACAGATGCACGCGCACGCACACACAAGCACGCGCATTCTGATTTGTAGGTATAGCGAGGCTTTATTGATGTACAATGAGATGATTGAGACGGAGCCAGTTAACCGTACAAGGATGAACTGCTCTCTTATAGTAGTTTTAAAACATTTCATTAAGACATTTCAAAGCACGTTCAATATCTTACTCAAATATTGAACGCTTCCAGTGTATTCTTCTATACATACTTAAAAACGTTAATAAATAAAGTTTAAAAAAAACAATAAACTCTTCTTATATACAGGCTATAAGTAGCTCATCTTACGTATCATGTGTGATGAACAATCTGCTTATATATCAATATAGATATTATTTTGTATAGATACAAAGACATGATATCTCTATACTGTCTCAATCTCTGCTACCACACACATGCATACACATATACACACTATGTACACCTTGCACCTCCCATATCTAAATTAAGATGTTGGATTAACTCTTTTCTTAATATGAAGAAGGGTTCGACTACTGTATATATGGATAACTTAGGAGAGAGAGAATTGTAAAACTATAAAGTAAACTAAATGAATAAACTAAAAGATTTAAGAATGTGTTTAGAGTGGTTAGATTAGTGTATCTTAAAGTTTCAATAACTTCTTTGTTGGTAAAAATAAATAATGTGTTAAAAATATATATAGAGTTGGTCGTTTGTGATTATTAATAAATGGTTTTAAATAGATATGTAAACTTAAAATCTATTTTATAATATAGAAAGTGATATAAATGAGATCCTATAAATTACAATTGTGTTGGAAGATGAGTGTAACTTCTAATTGTTTTATCCTAAAGGTACACAACTCATTCATATATATATATATATATAATATTTAATGTTATCTTTATTGTCAGCTCGTGCATAAATCAAGAAGTGATTCAGGTTTTTTAGAAAACATTATTTAAAATCAAAAGGACTAATGATATGGAGTAGAGTGGTATATGTTTAAAGCTTTTAAAATTAAAACAGTTAAAACTTATATATAATATAGCTGAAATAAATTCATATTTTCTTATATAAGCTACATTTTCCGAGATATTAACTGTAAATTTATTATATTGCAATAGTAGTGTTACACACCTATGTGTCTGATACCAAACAACACAGTTACATATATTATATTAAATTCGTGTCTCTCTCTCTCTTACACACACACACACACACACACGTGTGTGTGTGTGTGTGTTATAGTGTTTTGTTTTATACTATTTACACCCATACAGAGGCATGAATGTACATACAATATGGTATGCCAGAGTAAAGCATGAAATATGTGGTGGGTGTTTAATTTGCATACTGTGTAAAATATAAATGAGACAGAAATATAAAATATTCAATTATATATTATCTTTATCTTTATTTGAAGGCAAATGAAAAATCAATTAACAATCTAGAAAGTACATGATCAAAAGATTGTTAAGACCGACCGGACGTTTTGGCTAGTAGTTTTTCTTATTACTTTGAGGAGACTAATAGCTATATATAATATCATTTAAATTTTACATCTTATATAAAACTGCATAGGTCAGTGTTTTATTATTTATATTTGCCAATGAAATTCTATCCATCGTATTAACTCGACTTTATGAAAATAAGCAGGATTATGTACTAATACATGTGATATACGTATGTCTATATGTGTTCATACTATATTCTATAAACGCACACGTTTTTAGTTTCACTTTGCGTTAAGAATGTTGGTCAATATTTACACCCCGTTCTGACTCTCTCTTGTGTATATTTATATATCAATTTACTATAATATTCTTGTTAATTAACATTGTTCACACTATATATAATAAATTATAGTTTATATGCACACAAAGATGCAAAAATATTTATTAACTAGTTCTACTCAGGATTATAATTAATTCAAAAGACATCCAGTGGTTAAAATTGCATATTCAAGTGCAAATTGATTTGTATACTAAACTGATTTATTTTGTTAGACACATCGCATATATATACAAATGTATACACAAGCACAGTCCAATAGCTCAATGTCATATATTACTCTAAAAGAATATTACTATCTTATATCTTTAATATTATTAATTATCATATTCATTCACTTCGATAGTGTACTCGACGGTATAACTTTGCGTTTGAAAAAATTTAATATATACTTAGATTTATCTTTTTAATGTTACAAACATATACACATACATAATGCAATAGAAACTTTATTAAAAAAAAACACGAAATTTTGATTCATGTTACTACCCGTATAACGAATCAAAGAATATTCTCCATAAAGGTATAAGTTAGAATATTCCTAAAGAGCTATACCTAGATCTAAGAAAATTAAGGGCACCTTAACATGGAAGCCTTTTGAAGAGTAGTGTGTGGAGATTAGAGACAGCTCGGAGGAGGTCAGGTGGTTTTATGAGGGTTTCTAGTTTGTACGTAGTGGTGCCTAACAATTAGTATCGGAACAAGGTTTGAGATGAGTGCCTGGTGGGAAAAGATAATACCATCTGTGTGAAGACGTTGGACACTAAAAGGCAAATTGTTCAAGGAAAAGCAAGTCCAAGGGCAAAAGTTTCAATAACAGCAAGGACAAGTACACACCTAAGAAGCTTTAGGAGATGGAGCGTGGAGAGGACAAGGTAAATTTCTATTTGTTCTTGTTCAATAAGTAAATTACATGGCACGGGAGGAGCCACACACACTTGCTATTATGGTGGAGGGACGACTTGGTGAGCGTCCAGTGCGAGTCCTTGTGGATAGCATGTGTAACAATAAACTTTGTGTCAATAAAGTTAGTGGAGGAGTGCAACTTGCCCACAAAGACTATACCTCAATATGAATTTGAAGGCTCAGTTATCACACAGAGCTACAGTGCTTGTGTGGAGAAGTTACAGTTGTAGGTTGGCAAAACCCAGTTGGTGGAGCTACACAAAGACTGTGTCTCAATATGAGATTGAGGGCTCAATTGTTACACAGAGTTAAATTGCTTGTGTGGAGGAGTTACAGCTGGAGGTTGGCAAAACCCAGCTGGTGAAGACTTTCTCTCTTGCGGAGTTAGTGTGTGTGGATCCTAAGATCTAGTGGAGCACCAAGCACATGAAGCTTGAGTATAGTGAAATGAAAGACACTTGGTTTGGAACGAAGCTTGAGTCTCCACCTTGAGCAAAGCTGTTGTGCAAGGAGTTTGCTGAAGTCTTCCCTCCCGAGCTACCTCATGGCTTACCACATGCAAGAGGTGTGGAGCATGAGATTGTGTTGGAACAGGGTACGAAAGTCATTTACTGTAAGCCATTCCGATTGAGCCATGCTAAGGAGCAAGAGGTTAAGAGACAAGTGATGGAGTTATTAGAATATGGCTTCATACAACTGAGCAAGTCTCTATTTGGTGCATCAATATTGCTTGTCAAGAAGAAAGATGGCACAATGAGGATGTGCATAGACTACAGAGCTCTCAACGAGCAAACAGTGAAGAACATGATGCCCATGCCACGTGTGGATACTATCATGGATCATCTCGGTGGAGCCAGAGTGTTCACCAAAATAGATTTGCACAGTGGGTATCATCATATTGCTGTGAAGGAGGCAGATATCTACAAAACTGCTTTCAACATTAGCTTTGGGCATTTCAAGTTCATTGTTATGCCATTTTGCTTAGCAAATGCCCTAGTCACATTCACTCGGTTGATGACTGAGGTGTTTGGTGACTACTTGTATGACTTTGTGCAGATCTTCCTCAACGATATTTTTATTTACAATAAGAATATGAAGGAGCATGTGCAGCATTTGTGAAGAGTTCTTCAGTTGTTAAGGAAGAACAAGCTCTATGTAAAGAAGAGCAAATGTGCATTTGCTTAGTGCAAAGTGGAGTATTTGGGTCACATTGTGACGCCAAGTGGAATGAAGACTGATCCACAAAAGGTGGCAGTGGTGAGCAATGGCCAGTCCTTAGCAATGCAGAAGAGTTATGGAGTTTTTGGCATGGTTGGTTATTACCAGCGGTATGTCAAGGATTATGCCAAGAGGTTAGCAAAACTCAGTTGGTGGAGCTACACGAAGATAGTGCCTCAATATGAGATTGAGGGCTCAGCTATCACACAAAGCTACAGTAATACGAGATTGAGGGCTCAATTATCACACAGAGCTACAGTGCTTGTGTGGAGGAGTTACAACTGTAGGTTGGCAAAACCCAACTGGTGTAGCTGCGTGAAGAGCCTCAATACGAGATTAAGGGCTCAACTATTACATAGAGCTATAGTGCTTCTCCGTTAACTAGGTTGCTGAAGAAGGACGTTTCCTTTACATGAAGTGCTTGAGAGAAGAGCAGTTTCCAAGCTTTGAAACAAGCTTTGGTACGTGCACCAGTTTTATGTATTGCAAATCCCTCTAAGCCTTATGAGGTATCGTGTGATGCAAGTGGAGTGGCCATTGGAGTTATACTTATGCAAGAGGGAAGGCCTATTGCTTATGCGAGTCGTACTTTGAATCCTGCAGAGCAACATTACTCAACGTATGAACAAGAATTACTGGCTATTGTTAATGCATTACGAGTTTGGAAGCACTATCTTTATGGTGCAAGTTTCAAGGTGTTTACAAATCACAAGTCTTTGGTGTATTTGTTCACACAGAAAGAGTTGTCGACAAGCTCGCTGAATGGTTAAGCTCATGGAGTTTGGCAAATTTCCTATTGAGCATTGTGCGGGAAGGTTAATATGGTGGCAGATGCTTTGTCACGTGTTAGGAGAGCCATTGTAGTTGGAGAATTCCAAACACGCTTATGTAATGCATTAACAAAGACAGTCAATGAGTTTAGTAGGTAGTTCAACATGCTCAAGCACAAGACGCCGAGGTGAAGGAGCTCAGAGGACAGCTAGAGCAACCATTTTCATTTCAGGATGGAGTTTTGTATTACAATGGCCATGTGTATCTTCCTCGTGTGGACCATTTGATCAACTAGGTACTATATTTCCATCATGATCGCCCGGAGGTTGGTCATTTTGGGGGGAGGAAAACGTATGATTTGATTAAGAGGAGGTTTTATTGGAGAAATATGAAAGATGATATCATAGAGTACTACAAGACTTGTGACAAGTGTCAGCAAGTAAAGGTGCCCAGGGAGAAACCAGTGGGCTATTATACCATTGCTATTTTGGACAGGTGATGGGGCAATATCTCTATGGACTTTGTCACCTAATTGCCAAGGACACAGTGGCATTGGAATGAGTCCATACTATGCTATGTTTGGACGGCATCCAAGACAGCTTTTGAGTTGGGTTTAGCAAGTAAGAAAGCTCAAGGCAACATGGATGAGGAAGCTAAAGATCTGAGTGTTGAGCTTAAAACATTCAGAGTTTGTGCAAGAAGAACTTACAAGCAACTCAGAGCCAAGCTATCAAGTTTGTTAATGAGCACAGAAGCTTCCAAGAGTTCAGGTGGGAGATTATGTATATCTCATAGTATTTGCACATGTAAGGCAGAACATGTTGTGGCCTTACGGAAGGGACACAATGATAAGTTGTCTCCTAGGTACTCAGTCCTAATGAGATTCTGGAGCATATCGATAAGGTGGCATATCGACTACAGTTGCCAGAAGGAGTGAGGATGCACCCAGTGTTTCATGTTAACCAGTTAAAAAGAGTACTCACAAGGAACGAGTCCCGGGTAGATTCTTTGTGGATGTACAAGGTTAATGATACAGGACCAGTTGATAAGTTATACTACCCTTGAGGACAAGGACTTGCTAATGGGGGAGGATTGTTACAACCCGTATAATGAATTAAAGAATATTCCCATAAAAGTATAAGTTAAAATATTCCTAAAGAGCTATACCTAGATCTAAGATAATTAAGGGCACCCTAAGATAAGAAGCCTTTTAGAGAGCAGCGTGTGGAGACTAGAGACAGTTGGGGAGGTTGAGTGGTTTTGTGAGGGTCTCTAGTTTGTACGTAGTGGTGCCTAACATTCATAAAAATGAATTTCATTAGAATGTTAATATTACTTATGGTGTTTATGAGAATTACTATGTACTATGGTGATGATGCATACGTTATTTACCCATTTTAATATGCGTTTTAAGTTATTATGTAAATAGTATACCACCATTAGTCGGACATTTTTTAAATATTAATTAACTAACAATATGTAAAAAATGTAAGATTCATTATTTTGATTATTTAAAAGTAATAAATTTGCTATTTAATTAACTTGCTTCTTAATAACTTTATTTATGCAAAATACAGATAACTGCGGATCAATTATATGTATTACTTGTTTTCTTCAGTAAACTGCGTTTCTATCCACCCCTTTGTGCCAGGCGCTAAGAGAAGGCCACAATCAGGCTTATGCACAAGCTCCAGCGGGATTTCTGTCACGACATCTCTAAAAACACCATAGTCATAATATTATTACATTGTAAAACTTTGATTTATTTTAAACTATGTATAGTTGATAAGCTAAATATTTGTATATATTTACTGTTTAACTGTACGTAGGTCTTATTTAAACTACATAATTATACAAAGCTAAGAATCTAATTATGATGTAGAAAACCGTCAACAGCAGGATTTGAACCTACCCGGGCAAGGCCAAATAGATTTCAAGTCTATCTCCTTAACCACTCGGACATGTTGAAGGAATGTTTAAAGTTTATTCATGGGACTAAATACAAGTGTACATAAAAACATTCCAATGGATTTTATATAAACCTACTCTTATTCCCATCCCTCTAAACCCAAACATCGCTGAGTGTTCGAAGAAGAAAGTAATCGATTCAGACCTTTACGGGTCTAGTCTCTCACCCGGATACTGTCTCGAGCTTTAATTTCCAAACCACAATTCACAAGCACACACCAAAGAAAAAAACAAACACAAACAAACGAGGCCAAACCAATCGCAATAGATGCCCAAAGTAGCTCCATGACAACCACTCGGACATGTTGACGTTCCAGAATATGTAACTAAAACAAACATTATTAGTACTATCTACACATGCATGTGTGTATTTTAGTATCTATACGTATGGAAGGGTTTGCATATGTATATGTGAATCTATTAGTTTTAATTATTAGAAGAATGGGAGAACATGTGTGTGTTTGTTTTAGTGTATACATATGTGTCTGTACATACACACACGCACACACATGGTTTTTTAGTTTCTGCCCTCTAATGTAATCTAGGATTAAAAACACACATATACAAACACGAGCATGCATATAATGGGTATTTATTTATAGTGTATGTTCATAGTATGTACCTTATAAGGAGAGACCGTCAGCTATTTTTGTTCCGTGAATAATTTATATAATTTAATTATTGTGCCATTTTGTATTTCAATTTTGTTGTATATCGAGTACAGTGGTATATTAATTATGTTTTAAATATTAGTACATACAGAAGATATGTGAATAATATTTATAAGTTGAATTAATATGTTTTAAGCAAAATAACAGAACGTTTAATACATAATGCAAAATAATATATTAAAATTAATATATAATAGATTTATTAAAAGTTAATAGTTTTAATGAGAATTTCAGTATTATAGTTTAATATAATTTAATTAAATAATTAATATAACTCAATAGTACTATAACTTTATAAATCTATGCTAAATCATAAGTGATCTTCTTTCAGATTATAAAATTAACTCAAGTTAATAATTTAGTGAAAAGTTATTATTGTTGAACTTACAAAAGTTTAATAACTGTTAAAGTGAAGAATATAATCACCACGGTTGATGTCTTATTTAATGTACAATTGATAATAATAATCACAATCTAAAATTCATTATGATAAAAATGGGTCTTTAAAATAAATCGTCATGAATTTAAAACTGTTTATCGTAAACGTAAACCCGTCCGCATCTTCTATCACACACATTTCACAATGAATTTTTAATTTTTAAATAAAAATTCATTATGAGCCTAATATAAATAAAACGACAAATTAAATGTCAAGTGAACCTTGTTAAGTTCACTCAGTTTTAATAATGAAGTCTAGGTAATTTAATAATAATTATTTAAATGACCTAATTTAATTTAACTTGCTTTAGTCCGTATACATCTAAATTATTATTAAGGTTCACATGAGTAAGCATGCATTCCATGAAACTACGCTATACACACACAGACGCACGCCACGCACACACAAGCACGCGCATTCTAATTTTGTAGGTATAGCGAGGCTTTATTGATGTACCATGAGATGATTGAGACGGAGCCAGTTAACCGTACAAGGATGAATGCTCTCTTATAGTAGTTTTAAAACATTTCATTAAGACATTTCAAAGCACGTTTAATATCTTACTCAAATATTGAACGCTTCCAGTGCATTCTTCTATATACTTTAAAACGTTAATAAAATAAAATTTTAAAAAAACAATAAACTCTTCTTATATACAGGCTATTAAGTAGCTCATCTTACAACAATCTGTTTATAGATATTATTTTGTATAGATACAAAGACATGATATCTCTATACTGTCTCAATCTCTACTACCACACACATGCATACACATATACACACTATGTACACCTTGCACACACCTCCCATATCTAAATTAAGATGTTGGATTAACTCTTTTCTTAATATGAAGAAGGGTTCGACTGCTGTATATATGGATAACTTAGGAGAGAGAGAATTGTAAAACTATAAAGTAAACTAAATGAATAAACTAAAAGATTTAAGAATGTGTTTTAGAATGGTTAGATTAGTGTTTCAATAACTTCTTTGTTGGTAAAAATAAATAATGTGTTAAAAGTATATATAGAGTTGGTCCTTTGTGATTATTAATAAATGGTTTTAAATAGATATGTAAACTTAAAATCTATTTTATAATATAGAAAGTGATATAAATGAGATCCTACAAATTACAATTGTGTTGGAAGATAAGTGTAACTTCTAATTGTTTTATCCTAAAGGTACACAACTCATTCAAGACAAGATTATATATATATATATATATATATATATATATATTATATATATATATATAATTAATATATATAATATTATATATATATATAATATAATATATATAATTTAATATTTAATGTTATCTTTATTCTTAGCTCTTGCATAAATCAAGAAGTGATACAGGTTTTTGACAAAACATCATTTAAAATCAAAAGGACGAATGATATGGAGTAGAGTGGTATATGTTTAAAGCTTTCAAAATTAAAACAGTTAAACTTATACATAACATAGCTGAAATAAATTCATATTTTCTATATAAGCTACATTTTCCGAGATATTAACTATAAATTTATTATATTGCAATAGTAGTGTTACACACCTATGTGTCTGATACCAAACAACACAGTTACATATATATTAAATTCGTTTCTCTCTCTCTTACACACACACACACACACACATGTGTGTGTGTGTGTGTGTTATAGTGTTTTTTTTATACTATTTACGCCCATACAGAGGCATGGATGTACATACAATATGGTATGCCAGAGTAAAGCATGAAATGTGGTAACTCGACTTTATGAAACAGGATTATGTTACTAATACGTGTGATATACGTATGTCTGTATGTGTTTATACTATATTCTATAAACGCACACGTTTTTAGTTTCACTTTGCGTTAAGAATGTTGATCAATATTTACACCCCGTTCTGACTCTCTCTTGTGTATATTTATATATCAATTTACTATAATATTCTTGTTAATTAACATTGTTCACACTATATATAATAAATTATAGTTTATATGGACACAAAGATGCAAAATATTTAAATTATGATACCACCAACTAAAATACAACATCAGGGTTGCCTAATAATTTAACCATTTTTTAACTTATGCAAGGAATATATTATATATATATATAATTATATATATATATTCAACATTCAAATAAATAATAGGAGACACAAAGAAACTTGAATTATGCAATGTAGATAATGTATGTTGACAATATTTATAATGTGACTGTTGCTATATGCCAAATATATCTACTAAAAATTCCAATATACTATGTTACATTGACTTTTCTATTATGGTTTTAGTACTAGTTTTAAAAATCATTTATGTTGTTTTTTATTTAATACTCTCAGTATATTTAGTGGATGCATTAAGGATGTTAAATGTTAAGTAAAAGTTATTTATTTTGTTTTAAAATGTTTATAACGCTACGAGAGTTAAGGTAATTGATTGAATTTATTGTCTTTCCTTTCAAAAAGAAAATATACATCTAAAATTACAAATGAAGTCAAGCAATTCTAAATATATCATGCATTTTACCATTCACTAAAATTTTAATAATAATCAATAATCAAACTGAATTAAATAAACTTGAACTTGAGACAGTTAAGCCTGGAACTTCCCTTACGCAAATAAGGTAATTTCTTGACTACATTCTTCTATAACTATGTAAAATAATTTAGATATACATACAAAATAAAATCTAATCTGCTTAATTTTATGAACAAGAAATCAAATTCATTACTAAGTTAAATTAATTACCTTAAAAGTTTTAACCACTTATTTATGGCGATCGGACTAGAAGTTCTTGTTTCTCATCTCATTATAAAATTTAATCATCAAATACAAATTAAATATTATTATAAATACTTCTAATTAAATTTAATTATAAAAGAGAATACCTACATGTAAAAAAAATTTAATTATATAAATTAATCAAATTCGAAGTATCTGTCTTACAATAAACATTGATTTAAATATTTAAACTTATTTATCTATGGACGAAATTTAACGGTCATTTCATAATTGGATGGGTTAAGTTTCAGAATAAGATTATTACAATCTCTTTTATCAATATTAAATGCAATGTTTACATATATTGCATATATTGTAGGTGCACACGTAAGAGAGACGACTAAAATACACATATGCGTGTGCATATGTCATCTGTATTATTGATATTTCTGGTGATATATTAATAACATAATTATTAGTATTGGTTTTAAAATCACGTATTTAATTTATATTAGTATAATAATAAATATATGTATGTGTATAATATGTACATATATGAATCTTGTTATTAAAAAGTTCAGTATCAATATCCCTGTATAGAGAGATTTATACGTCCTCTACAAGCCCACGGACCCAAAATCCGCTTTAAATGGTAAATTTCTATTAAATTTAATTACATTTAAAATTATTATGTAAAAATTTATTATTAATTATCAATTTTTAAATTTGGAATTTGAATGTAGAATTTGTACCTAACAAATTACGAATGTTTAAATCAAAACTTTAAAAACAAATATTATAGATAATAATTTCTGAATTTTATTGAACAGATTTTTGAAATTTATTCTAATTTACAAAGTTTAAGAGAATAATATTAATTTGTAATTTTAAATTAGAAATTCTTAAAATATAAATTTTATTTGAAATTAACAGTTTACAAAATACAAAATTTTCTTAAACATTATCTTGTTACATGATTAGACATCACATTTACATACAAATGTATATACTATACACAAGCCAAGTTCAATAGCTCAATGTATTAATAGCATAACTATGTTAATACAGACGCTTCTAAAATATTATGGTGTTTCTTATTATTAATTATCATATTATATTATACAAGTTATCTTTGAATCATGTATATATGAGTTAAGTTGTTTCAATATAATGTTTATGTTAAAGAAATTTAATATGAAAAAGAAATAAGTGGGTACGATTGACTGCTTCAGTGTTTATGACTTTTGAGTTTATGAAATATTTAATATATGTTTGGATTTATCTTTCAAATTTACTAACATATACACCAATATAAAAAGCATGAATTTTTTGTCCACAAAAATGAATTTCGTTGGAATGTTAATATTACTTACGGTGTTTATGAGAATTACTAACAGTGCATGATGTATATGTTATTTGCCCATTTTAATATAAGTTTAAGTTATTAATATATATATATATATATATATATATATATATATATATATATTATACCACTAATAACTGTTTTATTCCTCATTAATCTGACATGTTTTAAATATTAATTAATTAAATAATATTTTAAATTAATTATTTTAATTATTTTATAAAGTAATCAATCAGCTTTTACATTTTGATTTATTTAAGGGTAAATAAGTTGATTTAATTCAATGCTGAAGTTCCGTTTCAAAACTTTACTAATTAATATGGTTTTAGCTTTAGGCTTTAGGGTATATCAGTGTGTAGAGCTAATATTAGCCACTCACAAAGTCTATTAGTACAGTTAACACACATATACACACACAACATATCATATGTCAAGCATATTACGTAGACTCGACATGGACATTAACATATACATGTTTACTATATATTTGCTTAGGTATAGACAAACCTAATGTTTGCTTAGTAGAATTCTTTATTAAATAATTGAATATTTACTTTAATTATTTAGAACTGTTTAATAATTACCAATGCAACACAGTCAGCTTTCCTAAGTTTTTTTTTTTATTAATTTGAAAAAGAAATATCTTACTTTACATTTGAGATCGGTTCCTTTTGTGAAAAGTTCAACTTATTTAATTTAATATGTTTAGTCTCGCCTTGATAAACCTTCCTAATTTATAATTAGCCAGTCCCAAAATTTTTCTTCGTGAATTTTAATAACATCTAATTAGCTAACTTAATTTAGCTTGTTTATTTAGTTAATTATGCACTTTAATAACCTATCTAATTTAATATGGTCCTGTTTGTAAATTTTACTATCTTATATTGGTAAACCAAAAAGACTCTAGAAAGAGAGAAAATATGTACGCAAGACTTAATAGTTATGTGTAACTTAAACAAACGTATTGTCCAAATCAAAAACTGTGTACTAGGAAAAATATTGTTGATATTAATGTTTATATTATCATATAAGTTTATAACACAAGTCTAAGTGTTATTTAAATAAACATCTTAAGTAAATAAAATTTATATAAATTATATTGATTTACATATTAAATATTGAATACCAATTAACTATCTATATATATCATCTAACAAAGTGTAAAGAGTTATTAATTAAAACTAATAACATTAATTCATATTATATAAAATATTGTAGTTGTATATAATGTAGTTATAATAAAATTATATTAAATAATTAAATTATATATGCCCTAACAAACTTAAATTAATATAAAACTTGAATGTGTGTCTTATTTACATTGAGTATATAATTGGGTTATATAAAAGTTTTAATGTCTTTATTTTAATTGATAATGGTGAATAAAGATTTAAATACATTATTATTTTTCTAAGCATATACTTCATAAACTTAAAAGGTCATATAGAGAATGTTACAATAAATACAGTGAACAAAGACAAAGATAAAATATAAAGGAACACATTATTTTGCTAAATAAGTAAAAAATTGATATATATTTTATACATTTATTTATTCATTATAATAAAATCTTTTATTCTCATTGTGTAATGTTTAAAAATTATTTATGTGTGTATATTGTAATGGTCTCAAAACCCTAACTTATATAGAAAAGTGAGTGGTCTAGATTATAATCAATCCAATGGCTATTAAAATTCACTATGCTAATAATAATATGTGCACATGTAACCGTACACATGGACCTTACATCATCCTCCTCTCAGAAGGATGGAAGGTGGTTAGGGTTCTCTGGTAAATGGGCTCGGATCAAAAGGAGGCATCGGTGAATCTGTAAGTGGCACAACTTGCTCCTACCCTTGTTGCACAAAACACTTCAACCATTGCACATACACAATTTTTAGAGGATCGGGTTGAATGTTGTGTCGAACCTCATAGACTTGCGGTCCTACCTACCTAGCACTCGATATAGTCCCTTCCACTAAGCAAGGAGACTCTTGACTAAACCATGTACCATAAGTTCGGAAAAATGAACATCCACCTTATACTCCGCAAGGAGGACGATAGTGAGAGTTATAGCGTTGTTGTTGTCCTACTTGTACCCGGCCCAAGTGTTTTGCTGACTTTGCACGAACTAATGGAAGAATGCTCATCATATACCGATCCTATGACCTAGCATCAGTAGCTCGTGGTAACCGAGAAAGCAAACCCAACTCCGTTGGCAACACTGGGTCATGACCATACAAGAGCTTATATGAGGAAGTACTAATGGAACTTTGTACTCCAGTGACATAAGCATATCGGAGAAATGGCAGATAATCATCCCAATCCGAATGTTGAAAGTTCACATACTTCGCGATCATCCATTTGAAGGTTTTGACGAGCTGTTCCACCAAACCATCTGTTTGAGGATGATAAGCACTTGTGAAAGTGTGGTATATCCCTAGTCGAGACGTTAAAACATGAAATGCCTCATTCATAAATGCTGGATCATTGTCCAAGAGAATTCGCTCCAAACAAGAATGCTGAAACATGACCCAAAACTAACCAATAGCAGAAGCAATCGCATTAGCAAGAGCACCAACTTAATGAGTTAGGTAGTCAGAAGCAATAATAACGTATTTGTTGCTAGCAGTTAACCATGGAAAAGATCCCATTAGATCAAACGCCACCAACTCAAACGGACAAGAAATTGCAATTAACTCCAACCGTCCTTCCAAAGTACATGGGGAGTATTGCGAGCTTGGCATTACATACAACTACACACATATTAAATCACATCTTCTCGCAACTTTGGCCAATAAAAAGATCTGTGCAGCTGTCAAGCCACGATCTAGGAACCTGGAAGGGAACAGGATTCCAAGGACAGGAAGGCCTGACTCAGGAACAAGACCGAGAGCAGGATAGGAACTGGAAATAGGAACAGGACGGATCTAAGAGCAAGACAGGATTAGGATAGGATCCGGGAGCGAGACAGGAACAGGACAGGATCCCGGAGCAGGATAGGATCCAGGGGCAGGACAGGAAACAGGAGCGAGACAGGAACAGGACAGGAAACAAGACGAGAACAAGACAAGACGAAATTGATCGTAGTAAGACTGGTGTTGATAGTAACTGATTGTACAACAATTAGGTCGGAGCTTTTATGCTCACAACTCCAAGAGCTAATCTAGGCATGCATGCAAAAGTGGTTGCATGCATGCAAAAGTGATTGCATGCATGCAGAGGCTAAGATGAGTCCACATGTCCCTTATCCTCTAGGCATATCCTGTGGCATATCCTGTAGGAATATCCTGCAACCGAATCCTGTGTCCGGAATCCTGGTAGGAGTATCCTGTAGGAAAATCCTGCAACCCATATCCTGTATCCGGAATCCTGTAGGAAAGTCCTGCAACCCATGTCCCGTATCCGGAATCCTGTATTCTGTATCGGGTCGTGACAGCAGCTTCTTCATCACACGACGATGTCCCATGTGCCCATCAAGAATAGGAGAGTCATGGTAAGCATGGAGAAAGCGTGGAACAAAGACTGAAAGCACCACCAATCGTAAATGATCATCTGGATCATTCCCCACAAAATAAAAAAGGTCGTCCTTAAGGCGATATTGTAAATGTAAGTACCTAAAAGATAAGTCATCAGCAAGTAATGCAAGATTTTCAAACCCATCACGAATGTCATAGTTTTTATTATGACTCAACCCTTTACTTTGGACGTTGACTGTTGTTACCTACTGTGACCCTAGATGTAGTGAGAAACAGCCCTGCTTAGTGCACTTAGGTGTTTAAGGGTAGTCCGGCCGGCTATCTTTAAATGTTGTGAGAAACTCTAAGCGAAGGTAGCACTTACCTTTTAGAAAACCTACCCCCGATTTTGACGTCCTAGTTAAGATGACTTTGGCATGTTAAATAGGGTTAGGAACACCCCTAGGGTTGACCTAACCCTAGAGTTGCCCTAACCCACGCCCTAAAACCCCCCCCCCTTGGTTAGGGTTTAGGGGTAGGGGTTAGTGTGCAAACTCATCTCATTAACTAAGGGGCTGGCATTTAGTGCCAGCCCACTTACACATATAGGAAAAGAGGGGGGAGGGGGGAGGGGGAGGGGGAGGGGGGGCTCCGTCACATAAATAAGGTAGAGTATATGTAGGAGAGCTCCTGGGTTCATGACTGAGTTTGTTGCTCTTCTGTCGGTGCAAGCTTCAGCTTGTGTCGTTAAGGTACAACCCTCTGTTGTACCGCCTTAACTTCCAGACGATAGGGGTACATCCCACCTTCGGGTAGCTTACCCTTAACGTTGGCGAATCCATGTCTGGAAGGACTTGTTGGGATGCACGTTCCAAGAAGCAGAGGTTGAGGCTTGTCTCCAGCCTCCTCCTCCACGTCAAGCTAGGAGCAACACTCACAGTTAACCAGGGCACGTTCGTGTCCTTGTCCAACTGTGGGTGTGGGTTCTTGATTGACAGGGTTTCCTTACCGAGTCTTGAGGGATAATTGAGGGGTTCTAGAGTTGGCATTTAGGAGACACATTTGTGGCACTTGGTGCGACTCTTGAATCTAAGGGCTATGGCATGATAGCCCACATCGGGGAAGGTAGTGTCACATGGAGATGTGACACTAGGCTAAACGTCATATGGTACAACGCATGAGGCACGCCCTTTGGGGTTATGTCATGGGCTTGTCGCTAAGGGGTTGGATACTTTAGCAAACAGACATGCTTGTACTTGCACTAGGGTGCTAAGCCTTAGGCATCCGCTCAAGGGAGGTTAGGTCTCATAACTAGGTGTGCTTTGGCACACTTGGCTAGGGGAGTGTTCTCCTTGAAATTCAAGGGTTGAACAACCTAAACATGTTAGCAGGAGCCCTTTCGTGAGGCACTCGCAAGGTCATATGCTTAGGGTAATCCCAAACCTAGCCTTAGGGAGTTTGCTTAGCAGAACACTCGTGTCCGCCTACGACGCACACTCGTGTCCTCACTAAGTATTAGCCCTAGGTTTAGGGTATAACTTGGCCACTCAAACCCTTAAGGGTTAGTTATGGTTCAGGGTACCCCTTATTGCCCTAAAGGGGTTGTACTCCCGGATGAGGGTGATTCCTTAAGGGGTAAGTGACGATGCCTTAGCTCTGTCCAGGGGTATGTGTGGAACACACGTCTCCTTGATGGGGGGGGCATGCATGTCTAGGTCTTCTAGGGCAAGACCCTAAGTTAACTAGGGTTATCCCTTAAGGGTTTTGGGGTATACACTCTAGGGAGACTTAAGCTAAACCCTAAGTCAACTAGGGTTATCCCTCAAGGGTTCTGGGGGCACACATTCTAGGGAGACTTAGGCTAAACCCTAAGTCTCCTGTCCACTTGGGCATTAAAGTCTAACCCTAGGGTCGTTGGGGTTGTTATGGAAAACTTAGCGTTACTCACATAGGGTGATGACACCGAATGGCCACTTGGCAACCATGTGTTGCCACGTGTTGGCCATTTGGGTTAAAACTCTGACAACGAAGCCTTCAAATTCACAGCTCAACCTTTTGAACTTCCCAAACCTTATCCAAAGACGGCAGAAAAAGATTCGGTACCATCAGCAGTTGTTGTGCTTGACATTCAGTATCCACAAGGTGCAAAGTTAGATTCATGATGCTAGAACAACTGGCTCCTCAGGGACAAAAGAAGAGAGAGAAGGTGGAAGAGGAGCCCGAGAAAGAGCGTTAGCATCAATCATGGAACTCCTTGTGCAATGAACAACCTCGAAGTCGTAAATTTAAAGCTTTAAAGCCCACTGAGTAGTACGGCTAATCAAATTCTTCCACTTCAACAATGAAGTGACTGCAGCATGATCGCCTTCTAACAGCGTCCAAGAACCCTCAAAACCCCAAACCACTGCTAGACACTCATTTTCTATCGTGAAGTAGTTCACCTTTATTGGTTGCAACATACGGCTGATGTACACAATGGAATGTTATTGGCCAGGTACACTTATACTCTCCTGCATCAATACGCCCCGAGACCGATGTTAAAAGCATTCACGCGCAAGATGAAAAAACAGGGTACACCAAAACTGGAAGAGTTGTCAACAGCTCTTTAAGATCTGCAAAAACCTTCTTGCAATCCTTAGACAAGACAAAAGATGTCATTGATAACTTTAGCAATGCCTGCAACAATGCAATACGATCTGAAAGATGATTCACAAAACGGCCCAAATAATATACCTTGCCAAGAAAGTGTTGCACATCTGGCATAGAAATTATAACAAGTTTATCAGGATCGACTTGCAAACCTTCACAGGAAATGCGATAGCCAAGGTAAGTGGTGTCCTTGGATCCATCCTTGGATCCAAACACACACTTAAACGGCTTCAGCTTTAAACCAACTTCCCGCAACCGATCTAAAACCTTGTGTATATCACCACATGCTCCTCCTACATTCCATCCGAGTGGATTAAAACATCATCAATGAAGTCGACAATCACCTCTAGCATATTATAAAGAACTTCGTCCATCATACGCTGGAAAGTCACTAGAGCATTGCACAAATTAAAAGGCATCACCAAGAACTCATACATGCCAAATGGTGTTCAAAAAGTAGTCTTGGGAATGTCCATGTCAGCCATTGGAACTTGCCAATATCCAGAGGTAAGATCTAACTTGGTGAACTAACGGCTTTGCCCTAGTCGATCCAAAAGATCTACAGTATGAGGAAGTGGGTATACATATGAAATGGTTACATCATTTAATAAGCGATAGTCAATGTAGAATCAAACGCTCCCATTCGGCTTCATCACAAGATAAGGTTTGCACGCCCAAGGACTTCGATATTTTCCAATAACACCCTTTTCCAACATCTCCTTAACATTTACTTGTAAGATCTTGAGCTCCTTTGGTGACCATTGCCAAATAAGTACCTTAATAAGCTTAGCCCCAATTGAAATTGGGTAACATGTCACAATCTTGACTCCAGATAACAAGTCGAAGTTGAAAAGATTAGCATACTTCTTCTTGAGTTAATCAATAACTATAGCATGACGATCATCTGAGGAATCCAGAGAGGAAAGAAAGAGCATAAAGGGAAGATGGTCGAAAGTAAGGGTGAAATAAAAATGGAAGAGAAATAAGAAGAATGAAAGAAAAATGAGGGAGAAACGGTGGGGAGACTTTTCAAAGTCACACTTGGCATGATTGCGAATCAACTAATCCATACCAAGAATAAGGTGAAAAGCTTGACTTGGCACCACCCGTAAAGATTGAAGCTCAAGCTCACGATCGTCCACACAAATAACAATGTTAACTTAACATGAGTGTGTCCGTTGCTGTACAGAATGAAGACTGGTTCTACCGCACGACGTAAATGAAGATTACAACATGTAGCAATATATTGAGAAATAAAGGACAAATTCGAACCTGTATCCATCAACATTAAAAGGAAAACAAGACGTGTCGTGTGATTAAATTGAATTTGAAAAGTGAAGACCAGATGAACTAGTGCCAAGTGAAACCCTTGATGATACTCCTAAAAGAAAGACGGAGGGGTCACTAACTTATTCGCACGAGGAACCTCTTATACTTGTGTGATTCGTCATTTCTCGGAAGATCCACCACATCAAGACCTTCCACTATAGCAATGCCAACCGGACATTGTTGACATCATGGCTTCCACCCTGGAAATGGGGGACGCCAATCAGAAAACTGTTGATAGCACCGATATGTGTGTCCAACCTCATCACACGCCCAACAATGAACACGTCCACGTCCCTACCCACGGGCTTAACCTTGTGCTGGTACACAAGCAGCTACATTATCAACCTCCATCAAGCAGACCATCCCCATGAAGTGGAATGAGAGAACGTGAAGATGCAAGTGGGAGAGGCAATGACTCATATTGTTGTGCTAGTCTCAAAGCATTGTCAAGAGTCACTAGAGCCAGTGCATGCACAAGCCCCACAAGGTCTTGACGAAGTGCTGGCCACAACATACCTAACTTGATGCATTTCGACATGTTACACTCTGCACACAGCAAGTTCCCAAAGCAAACACCGAACTACATCACTAACTTAGATGGTTCCTAATGAATACGATGCAAATGTTGAAAAGCATCGTCACAGTCGTTTGCATGCTCAAATGCACGTTTGAAGTTATCTAGAAGAATACTCCAATCTCTACGAGTTCCAATGTCCAGACCATTGTACCATTGCAACACTGTCCCTTGAAGACAAGTAGAAAACTCGTGCAAACACTGAGCATTGTCGCATGAATGATATGCGTCAACCATAGTGAAGTAGTCAAATCGATAATATACATCATCCCCAAGACTTTTGCAAAAGAAATCCAGCCGGACACGAGGATTTATAGCATGAGCAGGAGGAGTACCATGGGATGTGAATGCCGCTATCAATTGAGAATGATTATTCAATTACATCTGCATAACATCCAATAACTACATAAGTAGTTACTCTATAAACCAAGGATTTACTTGTTATGCATCCATGTATGAAAAAAAAGAAAGGACACAAATCTACAAGGAAAAATAGATCTTAACAATGAAAAAGCTAGATATAAAGAGACAAACAAAATCTTTAAAAAAAACATAAATCCAAGTGCTCCGTATGAACAATTAGAGGTGCCCCTCACCTGCATCAACGTGAGAGCTTGAAATATAAAAATGTGTATATCTTATTAATTAAAAAACTTTAACTTATATATAGAAGTGAATGGTCCATATTGAAACCAATTGGACGGAACGGCTATCAAAATCCACTAGATAATAAAAGTATGTGTACGTGCAGTCGTACCTGTGGATCTTACATATATATATATTGGTTAGAATTTTTTTTAGAATATACGTTTAAGATATTTTAAAAGTTATCATATGGTGACTACTCTGGTAAATTGGTTAAATGAGTGTGTGTATTTAAATAAAGCATGTACATGAGACACAAGAGGAGTTGGCAAGAATCATTTTTCTGTAGCAGATACATGTAACTGTTGATATATGATGGTCAAATATATCTTCTAAATACTCCAATATACTACTGCTCTCTTATAGTAGTTTTAAAATATTTCATTAAGAATATTAATATGTTAAATAGAAGTTATTTATTTGTTAATCTTAAGATGTTGTAAAGTAATGTTTTGCTGGTTGAAAGGCACATGTTTATAATTTTGTTTTTGTTTTTAAGAACGATTGATATCATTTAAATTTTAAATCTTATATAAATTAGGTTAGCGTTTAATAATTTATATTTGATAACATTCATATCCATCGTATTAACTGGACTTTATGAAAATAATCAGGATTATATACTATTACGAGTGATATGTGTTCATACGTTTGTGTATATTGACATAATAATATTACTCTATAAGTAGTTATACATACCGTGCGTGCATGGTACTAGCAGACGTATGTATACAATCTACGTTTATAGATGTACATATGCAAGATACACACAACGATCTTGTGGTAAATATTCTATAAACACACATTTTTATCACTTTGGGTTAAGAATGTTGGTTAATATTACACCCCGTTCTGACTCTCTCGTGCGTATTTATATATCAATCTACTATAATATTCTTGTTAATTAACTATATAGAATAAATCATATGTTATATGTACACAAAGATGCATAAATATTTAAATTATGAGGCAACCAACTAAAATACAGCATTGGATATATATATAAATATATATATATAAACCTTATTATTAAAATGTTCAGTATCAATGTGAGATTTATACGTCCAAGGTATAGTCCTCTACCACTGAGCAGATTCCAGGTCACGACTTAAAATCTCGTGAATCTTACGGCCTAGATCACAAGATCTTAAAGTAGATTGTAATCCAGAATCACCATGCAGATATTCATAATGTAATATTATACCCTATTGATATATATTAATTGACACGAAAAAATACTAAAGAAAACTGAAAAACTGAAAAGCATAATTATATTTGCTCATAATGTGCGACTCTTGGGGTTAATATATTATGTATAATATATGTATTGTATTATACTAACGTCGTATGTCCCCTCTATGAAAGTTTTATATACTCCTGAAACTTTAATTTAAAATTTTTTGCGCTTCAAAATTAAAATTAGTTTCTGAAAATCAACAGAAATTTAAAATTGTTTGCAATTTATGATATTTAATCGTATATAATATAGTTATCTAAAAATTGTGACATTTACTGCCATTTCCTTAAATTCCGAATATATATGTAAATTTAAAACTTTCAAAATAACATGAATAATACCTTTTTAAATTTTCAAATAAATCCAGTCAACTAATATAATTACATTAGTGTTTAGCTAAAACTATTTAAGAACATAGCACGCGTCTCTCTGTTTGGATATATGCAAGCACCCTTCGATATATCTATATATATTTCACTCATTATCTATCTATCTATAATGTGTATAACACACTGTACATTATGTGTGTGTGTGTGTACCATTTTGCTATCTCCTGATTAAACTATCTTCTTCTTTTTTTATTAAAATAATAATAATAATAATAATAAAGAATTTTATTATTTATTACCGAATTTAAAAATTCTTCAGTTCAGCTTCCACCGCACGTTTGCTCGTTTAGAAAATATTTTAGTATTTAAATGTTTTGCATATAATTCTAAATAATTATACATAGATAGAAAATATAAGCTTTATAATTTCCAGTTGAAATAATTATATTACGGTGACGCTTAAATTCGTTGCGCTATAGGAGAAACAATAAATGTCTTGCATATATATATATATATATAATATATATATATACATACATAGTATACAAGAATACATAAATATCGGAGCGGGTGTCTAAAACAGAAATAAATTAGTAACACATTTACGTATGTTCATAATTTGGCCATGTAGAAGGCATCCCTTGGAATATACCGTATATCTTTCAAACTTAAACATTCTCTAAACTTTTAAATACCATATAGTTTTATAATACAGTATACGTTAATTATGATATAATTTATATTTAAGTTCTTAGATGGTGGTGCTCAGCTTATAAGTAAGTTTTTTTATTTAAAGAAGTATTTATACAATTAATTGAGTCTATATGGATGTGTAAATTTGGGAACGATTTCATAATCCAGCTCTTCTTTTGTATTAGTCATACTTAATTAAAATTTAATTAGCTAAAAAATATTAAAAACCAGGAAAAAAAATGATACTGTATAGAAAACTTATATATACTGTATAGACGAAATGCATTAACTTGAAGGTCTTTTTAATTTATATCTTTTAAATTATTAAAATAATTAATTTAATTAACTATGATTAAGAGAGGTGTGAAAACTAGCAGTAAAATTATATATTAAATATTTTGTACCATGCATCACTGCATGTGGTAATGTACCTCTAGATTCTGCGAATCTACGCCGTAATATTCATAAGATTCCTTGTCATCATTTGAAATCTGCTGGTGATTCTGAAACATAATATGATTGATAAATACTTCACGTCTTCGCACTATAATGGAAGTTCCAATGTATTTGAATTATATTCATAATATATGTATGTGTTTATCATATACTGAAATTAAATTAATGTTGATATGTTTTGATTTTATATAATTATTATTTCTTAAAAATTATTTATGTATATATAAAATATTTAAAATAACACATATGTGTATTTATATTAAAGCTTTAATGGTAAAGCATAACCTAGACACCAATTATATGTTATGCATATTATACATGTTTATATTTTATTACAAAAATTAAATAGTGAGCGCAAAAACTTATCCTAACACATAATATTAAATAAACACACATGCACACATATACCTATTGAACAAACTTAAATCATAATATTATCTTAATCAACAGTACATTTTAGTTTTTGTATAAACAAATTTTAAAATTAAAATAAAATTACGCCGTTGACTTACTTCATCGTCTTTATCCAAACTAAGCATAGAGTATTATTAAAATATTTTATTTATTAAAACATAAATATCATTAAAATAGGCAAAAAATAGTATAAACTTATTTGACAATATACTTTATTTTAATCCTATGTTTTTATAAAATATTTACAGAAAAACTCTCTCTCTCTCTCTCTCTCTCTCTCACACACACACACACACACACACACACTGATATACATATACATATTTAAGTACATATATATGTTAAATTTTTTGATGTACAAGGTCACAGTACATGTACTCTAACATACTATCAGAATCTGATTAAAATATCATAATTGTGCACATTCACACATACATGTAAAAAGCATATATATAATTAATTAATTCATTTCTAAATGTGAAACTTTTATATATAAGCAGTGTATCCTAAAAACAATTTAATTTATATAATGAATTTTAAACTTAAATTCAAATAATGTCTATATTTTATATTTCAATTTGCAAAACTTAAAAGAATAATATTCAAATTTGTAATGTTAAATGTATTATTTTTATTGCCAAAAAGTATGTTCATGTGTACGTGCATATACAGAATGCACAATTAAGCTATATAAGTCTGGTTGCTCATAATAAATTATTTATTATTATTACATATAACTATTTTATCTGTAATAAACAATCTTTTCATAATTATTAATTAATTATTTAAATCAAGATTTATTTTCTTAACTAGTTCTTAAACACTAAGCAAAATTTAATACATAATTGCAAATAATATATTTAAACTAATATATAATAGATTTACTAAAACGTATTAATAGTTAATAATTTTAACATTATTATAATTTAATTAAATAATTTATAACTCAATAGTAAATCTATGCTAAAAATTATAACTGATCTTCTTTCATATTATAGAATTAACTCAAGTTAATAAGTTAGTGAAAAGTTAATATTAGTGAATTTATAAAAGTTAATAATTAGTCAAATGAATTATGAAGGATGGATGTCTTATTCAATGTACAAATGATAATAATCACAGTCTTAAATTTCATTATAATAAAGATAAATATTTAAAATAAGCAATAGTCATGAATTTAAAACTGTTTATCACGAACCAGTAGAAACCCGTCTGAAACTTTTATCACACATTGGAATTTCATAACAAGTTTTTAATTTCTAAATAAAATTCATTATGAGCCTTAAAGAAATTGGAATATATATATAAATGACAAATTAAATGTCAAGTGAACCTTATTAAGTTCGTAATCAATTTTAATACGTATACATCTAAATTATTATAAGGTTCGCATGAGTAAGCATGCATTTCATGAAACTACGCTATACACACACATACGCACGCGCACGCGCACGCACACACAAGCACGCGCATTCTGACTTTGTAGGTATAGCACCTGAGATGGGATTTACACCGGAGCTAGTTAACCGTACAAGGATGAACTAATGAATCATTTTCTCTGTAGGTTACAAGGTAGATTTGATACATGGCCAAATATATCTGCTAAATACTCCAATATAAGTGCACAGTGCACTATTATAGTACTTTTAAAAACATTTCATTAAGAATACTAATATATTAAATAGAAGTTATTTATTTATTTATTAGATTCCTGTATTTCAAACTGATATTTCAATATTTCTGCGCCACTGCATGCCCCAGTTTCTTTTAACTAGATTGTAGAATATTTTTATTTTCATTTCTCAAAATGGATATGTACAGTTCAAATTACAAATGAACTTGAACAATTTAACTATATAGCATGCATTTTATTATCTACTAAATCCCAATACCCAAACCACGTTTAATATCTTACTCAAATATTGAACGCTTCCAATCCAGGTATAATATTGACTTCATTCTTCTGTACATACTTAAAACATTAATAAATAATTATTTTTTTTTAAAACACTGTTATTTTATCTAGGCTGTATAGTGTGTACAAGTAGCTCATCTTACATATCATGTGTTGGTGAACAATCTCTTTATATATCAATATTGATATTATTTTATATAGATACAAAGACATGATGTTTCTATACTGCCTCAATCTCTACTAACACAGTAGGTTAGAGGAATTATAAATTATAAAGTGAACTAAGTGAACTTTATTATAAACATAATGAATAAACTAAAAGATTTAAGGATGTGTTTAGAGTAGTTAGATTAGTATATGTTAAAGTTTAATAACTTGAAGTTCTAATATATTTAGTTCTTTGGTGAAAGCATATATAAAGTTGATTAATAAATGGTTTTAAATAGATATGTAAACTTAAAATCTATTTTATAACAGAAAGTGATATGAATGAGATCCTACTAAGATCACACATTTTTAGTTTTCATTTTGCATTAAGAATGTTGGTTAAATATTTACACCCATTTCTGACTCTCTCTCTAGTATATTTATATATCAATCGACTATAGTATTCTTGTTAATTAACCTTGTTCACGCTATATATATGTATGTATGTATATGTACGTGTGCGTGTGTTCAACATTCAAATAAATCATAGGTGATATATGCAAAATATATCTGCTAAAAATTCCAATATACTATGTTACATTGACTTCTCAATGTAACATGTAATTAATGCTATAAGGAAAAATAATGTATTGAATGTGTGTTTTATATACATCGAGTATAATTGGGGTCTATATAAAACAATGTTTTCATTTTATAAGATAATGGTGAAATAAAGCATATTTATTTATATAAATACATTACTATTTTTTTAAGTATATACTTAGTAAATTTGAAAGTCCATATTAATTCTTTACATGAATGTTACATAAACAAAGACAAAGCATTATTTTGTTAAACAAGTATAAACATCTATATATATTTTATACATTTTATACATTTATTTATTCATTATGAACTTTAAACTTATTATTTACACCCACTTAATAAATGTGTTTCTTATGTATTATGTAAGATTCTTTTATGTATAAATAGACATCTTATATGTATGCTACATAGAGATTGATGTGTACATGTGTACAAGTAGAAAAACATATTTAGCTATTTTAAATATATTACTGAATAAATATGCATATCTTAGTTGGTAATTTAAAATCTTTTATTCTCATTATTGTGTAATGTTTAAAAATTATTCATTTATTTACTAATCTTGTATTTCAAACTGATATTTCAATATTTCTGCATACTGGCCTTTAATTTATTCTAGCTAATTGAATGTATAATAATTTTTTTAATTTCAAAATGGATATGTACAATTATGTGTATACTTGATTGCTATCTGATTTCATATATATATATATATATATTAGAGAGAGAGCGAATTGTAAAACTAAAACTATAGTGAAGTTGATAACTGTTGAACATAATGAATAAACTAAATGATTTAAAATTGTGTTTTAGAGTAGTTAGATTAGTGTATCTTAAAGTTTCAATAACTTAAAGTTCTAATATTTAGTTCTTTTTTGGTAAAATAAATAATGTGTTGAAAGTATATATAGATTAATAAATAATTTTAAGTAAATATGTAAACTTAAAATCCAGTTTATAATATAGAAAAGTGATATGAATGAGATCTTATTAAACTTTACCATGTTGGAAATTTTATATTAATAACAAGATTACATATACATACATCCATATATATATTTTAATGTTAGTAATTAATTATCTTTATTATCAGCTTCTATAAATCAAGAAATGATTCAGATTTTTTCGATATAACTATGTCAAATGCTATGAATATAAAACATTATTTAGAATCAAACGAAAGAGTGCAGGCAGCGGTATATATTTAAATCTTTCAAATTAAAACAGTTAAAACTTATATACTATATAGCTGGAATAAATTCATATTTTCTTATATAAGCTAGGATAATGTTTTATAAGATTTATTATATTGACTGCATTCACATGCATATAACTGTAAATTTATTACATTAGTTGTCCTAGTGTTACACACATGTGTCTGATACCAAACAACACAGATACATATATACTTGTGTATGAATGAATTATTCATTTGTTATACTTATATGTATAGAATCTCTCTCTCTCTATATGTGTGTGTGTTAGTGTTTTGTTTTATAATATTTGCGCCCATGACATGCATATGTACAGGTACATACAAATATGCATATACGATATGCCAGAGTAAAGCGTGGTGGGTGTTTAATTTGTCATACCGTGTAAAGTATAAATATTCAGTTATCAATTATTAATATATTATGTATATGTATTTCATTTAATATAAATATAATATGTAGTGTATTTTACTATCTTTGTATATACCCTCTCTGAAAGTTTTATATGCTCCTAAAACTTGAATTTAAAATTTATTGCGATTCAAAACTAAAACTAGTTTTTAAAAATCAACAGAAATTTGAAATTGTTTGCAATTCATGATATTTAATCGTACTATATTATGGCTATTTAAACATTGTTACATTTATTCAAATTCCCAGATATACATGTAAATCTAAAACTCTTTCAATATAATATGAATAATACCTTTTTAAACTTTGAAATAAATATAAATAATTAAATCCCATTCAACTAATCGCAAATTCTATAATTATTATCATTAGTGTTTAGCTAAAACTATTTTAGAACATCTACAAGCACCCTTTGACCTATGTACCACTTATGTGTACACAACTCCCATTATATATAATATATATATAGAATACAACACACTGTACGTTATATTATATATATATATATGTGTGTGTGTGTGTGTGTGTGTGTGTGATTATAATCCTGCCATTTTGCTATCTCCTGATTAAACTATTTCTTTTTTTACATGTGTATAATATAGTTCCAGTCGAATGAAACACGAACTTTGCAAACATCTAGGTCCTGTGAATTTGCGCCGTACGATTCATAAGATGCCTTGTCATCATTTGGAATCTGCTGGTAATTCTGAACCATAATGTGATTGATAAATGCTGCAATATAATAGAGTATTTGAATTATATTCGTAATAAATGAATTTATTTATCATACCTTTAAATTAATATTGATTTATTGATCTTATATGATTATTATTTTTGAAAAATTATTTAACATACCAATTCTATGTTATACAGATTATACATTTATATTACAAAAAATTAAATAGTGAGCATTTGCTTGCACAACACATAATATTAAATAAACACACATGCACACGTATACCTATTAAAAAAACTTAAACCATAATATTATCTTAAACAGTAGTATATTATAATTTTTGTATAAACAATATTTAAAATTAAAATAAAATTAAGCCGTTCAATTATTCTTTAAAATAGGCAAAAAATAGTATAAACTTATTTGACAATATAGTTTATTTTAATCCTATGTTTTTATAAGAAAGATTTCTTTCAAATGTTTAAACAAAAAAGGTGTTAAAGTACTCTCTCTCTCACACACACACACACACACAACACACATTCGCATATTTAAGTACATATATGTGTTATATTTTCTATGTGCAAAAGCATGTGTGTGTGTGTGTGTGTGTATGTGGACTAGGTTATATATATATATTCATTAGCTGAGTTTAAGGTTCTGAGAAGAATTTTTTTTATTAGTATATATCTTGATTTTAATAATTAACTAATCATTATGAAAAGATTTTGTAATATGTAATAATAATAATGAAATTTTGATAGTTTATTATGAGCAACCAGACTTATATAACATGAACATACTTTTAGCAATAAAAATAATACATTTAACATTACAAATTTGAATATTATTCTTTTAAATTTTGTCAGCTGAAATATAAATTAGTAGTTTACAAGAGACAAATTTACTTTGATATTCTATAGTTCAAAATTCATTATATAAATTAAATTGTTACAAAAGATTAAAAAATAAAGCAGTTAAGTAGTATGCAAATCAATTTGCACTTGATATGCAATTTTAGATGTCATTTGCATTAATTAAAAACCGTTGATTGCACTTAATACAATCCACTAGATACTACACTGTATTTTTTGTCTATACATAGAAAATACAAAAGGTCAATAGCCATTATTTTAGATATTTATATTGAACGACTATATACGTCAACAGTCGTGTATCTTAAATATTTAAAACGACATAATGCAATTAAAGATACACTTGTAATTTTTTGTCTATATATATAAAAGTACATATATTTATATATACATATACTATATAAGTATTTATTGAAAAAATAACACATTTTACAAATTATAAACTTCCCTTAGTTTAGTTACAAAGTACCACTACTACTGAACTACGTGTAGTACGGTGGAATATAAATATAATGTGAATGGAGAGAATGAAAAAATGTCTTTATTAATATATTTTAATTATCTATAATATAATTTTATATATGTTTAAAACCAACCCTTATTAGTACTTCCCCTAATATTTTAGCTGAAATTTTGTACCCTAATATTTATTAAATTAGGCATAGATTTTTTACCTTTTTTTTTAATATTTTGTGGTGAATCATTAGTGAGGTATGGTCACTTCTAAAAGAGAGACCAAATAGTTTAGGTTTATATTTCTCATCAACTATGTGCTAAATTAAGATCTGTTTGGAGTTCTTTTTAATGTTATTTGAGATTGAAAAGAACTTATCGGTTTAAATGATGTGACATTATCAATAGTCTATGTCAGAGTTTTTACTTAATGTCACAAGTGTGGCTCATTAAATGCCAATCATAGAAACCCTTTCTAAAAATTTTAAAAATCTAATAAAGTAATCCATATTAGGAATTCATGTCTTGGTTGAATCCTTGCACTTATGATAAATCATTTACAAAGTCCATCGAGATGAAGTGTTATTGGAGTTTAAATGATGTGACATTATCAATAGTCTATGTCAGAGTTTTTACTTAATGTCACGAGTGTGGCTTATTAAATGCCAATCATAGAAACCCTTTCTAAAAATCTTATGAAATCTAGTAAAATAATCATGTTAGGAATTCATCTTGGTTGAATCCTTGCACTTATGATAAATCAGTTACAAAGTCCATCGAGATGAAGTGTTATTGGAGTTGAAAAAGACCATATGGGTGATGACGAAGAATTTTAAATAAACACAAATATCACAAGTACTAATAAACTCTTTCATCGATTGACATAATTGGGACCACTAATAGTTACGGTTAGTTAGTTTCACTATTTTTGTAATACCAAAGTGATCAGTAAGTGGATTGTCGTGATGATATTGTACTTAAAATCGAGCGTTATTAGGTGGAACATAAACTAAGTTGTTATGAAGAAGTAAAATGTTGGTGAATTGGAATAAGTCATAGTTGGGTCATGAGTATAACAGATAAGTCAGTAAATATTCATGAGTATAACAGATGAGTTATTAAATACTTATTCTAATTAGCTCGTGACAATTATTTTCTAATTAATATTTCTCATAAAAACCAATATTATTTTATTACATATTCACAATAGTTCTTCATTATTTCAAAAAAACTTTATCTTATTAATTGAGTATAAGTTCTCTTTAATACTATATACATACCTATATACATATATGTATATAGTGAACCATGCCATTTATAATTAAATAAATAACTAAAAACATTATTCAAGTCTCTTTATCATTATAAGTTATTAATTCAACAAGGTCAATCAATCCATTACTATTCTTACAAAAACACATAATAAATTATTTAAGATAACCTTAACCAAATTAGTAATTGTGTATTTTACACCATCATTTACCAATTAAAACAATACGTGTGTATCATTTTTAAAGTTTATTTTACATAATTTATGTGTATGCATTAAACCTTTTCTATATGATTCGATTGACTATGAAGATAAGGATAAGGCTGCATTAGGATAATGGATAATGACAATGATCATTGCATTTATCTATGGGTTATAAATGAAATAAATGTATATTATGTATTTCTTAAAGAAAAAAATATTAAGTTTAAAAAAAATATTATTATGCAAATTTAACTTGATTCAGGAATAATATATATTATGACATAAAATAAAACATTTTAATATTTTGTGATTATTAAAAATTAACATATGCCATATTCAAATGATCCACTTTTAATAATAATCTGTTATTAACTCTCGTTTTATTAAAATGATATATATGAAAGTCAATGTTCTCATTTATTAAGAATATGAAATGTTAATGTTCACTAATTTTATATTTTATCAATAGTTTGTTATTAACATTAAAAATGAATATTCTCTAAATAGCTTAATTATTCCTTAATTTTATTAAATATGAATACGAAATGTGAAACTATTCTTCATTTTATTAAGAATATAAAAAGTGAATATTCCTTATTTGTTGAGTTTATATATATATGTGTGTGTGTGTGCGCGTGTGTGTGTGTGTTTAACAATTTTTGTTATTTTATTAAAATAAATATGAAAAGTGAATGTTTACTTACTTTTTGGTTCTAAGTATGTGTATACGTGTGTATATACGTCCAACTGCCCGAAGAGGGGCTCCAGGTTTGAGGTATATAAGTGAATATTCGTATGTGTGTGTGTATAAATATTACACTACATACGTCATCAGTCGTATATATTAAATATTTAAAACTATATAATGTTCAATTATTGATGGTATAGTTCTACACTGTATATTTGTCTATATATATATAAAATACAGGACAGATGACGTATATAGTATAATATTTCGCTCAATATCTTTGAGCTTAAATATCTAAATATCTTAAATATCTAAAACTGCTACAATGTTTCTCTCTCTCTCTCTCTTCTCTCTCCTTCTCTTCTCTCTCTCTCTCTCTCTCTCTCTCTCTCTCTATATATATATATATATATATATATAAATTTTAATATAAGGTCAATGGTTAGATATTTAAGCTCAAAGTTATATTGTACTATATATGTATTAATATTTAAAACTATATAAATTTATATATATGAAAGTATATATATTATATATTGTCCCTACATTTTGGAAGAACCCTAAAACCCGGTTAGGGCTTTTGGATGAAGCTCTTCATCGAGGTAGAGGTCGGGGCGGAGGAGATCCCCCTGGTGACGGAGCTCTTCAAGACTCTTAGGTACGCATTCTATTCTCACATTCACATTTTTTTCCCCATTTATCTCCATTTTCCCCATTAATCCCATTTTCTTTTTTCATTTCTCGAAAAATAGAATAATATATGCCGAAATATGGCTCTTTTATGCTTTGACACTCTGACATTGATGTCTTTTATACAAATTTCATCATGGCTGTCCACAAAATAGTTCATTTAGTGATATATATATATATATATATATATATATATATAATATATATACACACACACACACACACACACCACACTATACATATACATATATACACACACACCACATAGACACCAGATATGTATCTGTGTCCATGTGTCCTTTTCTTAGATGACCCAGGTGTTATTTTCTTACAATATTGTATGTATTAGTGCCAAATGCACTATCTGTTGAATAATTTAAACTTGTATATATTAGTAAACACTTTCTTAAAACGTATATATACGATACGTATTCTTATATATAATATATATATATATATAATATATATATATATTATATATATATATATATATATATGCATTATTGTGTATAACAGCGTTAATTTCTTATACATGTTTTGTCTAATCAGGCTACTTACTGATCACGTGAAAACTCGGGATGTGAAGAAGCTATTTGTGTCACTTATATCGCGTTTAAAAGATGCAAATGAACTTGAGAAAGTTTCTTCTGAGATTACTACTATTATCACGGACCTTGAACCTTCAGAATGGTACTAAGTTACACGCACGCACGCAAAACACACGCAGGGATAATATATGGATTGTGTGGTGTATATGTGTGTGTGTATGTATGAATATTATTGCTCCAGGTGGTCGAAGACCTGATTTCTGCATTTGATGACGTAATCTTTAGTCGGGAAATGGTGATGCGTCAGGAGACTGTCGTTCCATACATGTTGTTATTTCCAAGGTATCTTATCTACACGTCACACATATAAGGTATTTGTATATACATGTCTGGTTGATCTGTTGTTTATCAAGTGTACACTGCATGCATAGAGGTATATGTATATTGACGTATACATACGTGTCTGTATCAACTCTTGTGCATTGTTCATGTAGGCTTCCGGAACGAGCAAAAATCAAAATGAAAGAAATTTTTATTCCGAAGGTATGTATTTGTCTTTTATCGCTGCTACATACATATGTATATATGTATGAGTTTGTGAACTTTGCAGGTTTTGAAGCACCTCACGTTAAAAAGATCGATTGATGCAAGTCGCATGGAGTTTTTCGCATATGCAGAAGCATTTGCATCGTTAGTTCATATGGAGTTTGTGCCGATAGGAGGTCTGTGTGTGTGGGTGTGTGTGTGAGAGATATTCACACACACACACACACACACATGTATAGATAAATAAATAGAAATATAAATAAATATACATACACACATACTGCATACACCTATAAGTTGTGCGTATGTGCACCTAGGTTGCTAACGATTTAAAATTGTCTCAGGTGCTGTCTCATCAATTATTACACTTTTGCGTAAGCAAGAGAATCGATGTGCAGCCGTTACAATGCTCGGAAAGACTGTCGAACTCTGCTTGCAACAAGTATGAGCATACGTACACATGTGCATCGTGTGTAGACGTTCACACACACACACACACACACACACACACACACACACACTTGTATGCACATGTTATATATATATATATATATATATATATGTCTGTCTGTCTGTAAATAATTAGCATGTGTCTGTACATGTGCTAATATTCTTTTCCGACAATTACGTGCATGTGTCTATATGTTTGTATGTTTATAACAACACGCATGCATACGTATGTATAATTGCTATTATTACCTTGCAATACATGTAGAATTAATGTATGTATTATTATAACGATTATTGTTTTTACAGTTAAACGACAAATGTGACCCCGTCATCCTTAACGAGTTGCGCGTTGCTGTTCAAACCGTGAACGAGTCGCATTTTCAGTAATTAATTTCTTACATTTCACATTACAATATATACACAGACATACATACATATATAACTCGCACGCACTCGCATCATGTATGCCTAATTTTATATATATCTACAGATATGACATTAATTACATCGAAGAAAGCATGGGATGGAATGCCTCCTCCGAAGCGGGGTCAACAAGGTCAATATACGAAGAAACACCTACACATTCTGGTAAATATACTGTGATATTGATACTATATATATACATATATATGTGTGTGTGTGATGTAATACACTCCTTTTATATCAATCAAATATTCATGATCTTTTATCTTTCGAAGGACTCTATGCGATGGATTCTTATCTTGGCCATCGGAGCACTGTGTTCGCCATGTCTTATGGTAAGTTTCAATACGTTTCTTTCCTATATGTGTGTGTATATGTATGTTGTACATGCATGCATACACCTGTGTGCGTACGTGCGTGGGTGCCTGTGTGTGTATGCATTTGTAAATGGATACAGTTATTAATATTAGTGTATACTTTATATTGAATGTATTACACTAATAATGCATAACATATGCTGACCTATAACTTTAATCCAGACTCCAAGCGGAACCAACTTGTAAGCGGGGGAAAGATGGATCGATTGTCATCTGGTCATCTGATGGTCAGGTAACCTGCACACGCACGCACGACGCACACATACACACGAAAGAACGATTACTGAAGTTTAAGTATTAACTGCTTTATGCAGGTTACGGATAATCTAGATTTGCCACACCATTATGCATGCTCTATGGATATTCAGTCGAATATGCTACTAGTATGTGGAGTAGCGAAAGAGGAATCAATGAATCAGATTGGGATTGTGCCACCACCCTGCATATTCCGTTATGGATATTCCGGCACCGGCTGGACTGATCAAGGTTGCCTTCCCAAAGAGTCTTCAAAACTTGTCTCTTGCATAAAGGTATGCATTTTACTTAAGATTAAAGCTGATATATTTAATCCTGTAGTATGGTTATAGAGTATATGCATAGCATCAAAGTTTTCATCAGCGCAGGTTATTCCACACATACATACATGCTCATGCCTACGTGTGATTGTGTCGTACAACTTGTGAAATTTGACGTTGGATGAGGAGATTGTTACATTTTCTTGTTCTAGCTCTTTAGTCACTAGACCAGTACAATATCATGCTTGTGAGTTGAGTTGGAAGATCTCATAGGTATGATAACTGTAAATACGTACCCATACACAAACACACTTCATTTTTTGTGTAAATATCTATACACAGATAATATATGAAGACACGTGAGACTCTGGATATATAAACAGTTAGGTATATACATGTGCTTATGCAGACATGTATATGCACTGTGCGTGTGTGTGTGTCTATCTATACATACATACATGCATGCATACACACACACACACACACACACATATACTCTGTACAAAAACACCAACCATATTCAAAATAATGGCCTATACTATGTACACCATCTGATTAGGTTTTTGTTACGGTATTGACATGGATTTAATGTATCTTAGGCAATGGAGGACAGGAGCCTGCTTTCATTACTGGTGAAACCACTCGATCAAATGAAGCGTAATCTCTCTCTTCTCCACACACGCACGCACATTGCAGAACTATCATATATATATAATAGAAATAGCACTCTCTCTCTCACTCTGTCTCCACACACACATTGGAGAATTATCATATATATTTAATAAAAATGCATATACTTATGTTGACAGTAATATTCTTTTTTTTTTTTCAACAGTACCCAGTTTCTGGAAGAAAGAGTGTGCTACTATGACATTACAGCAACCTCTTTCAGCAACTTGAAGCCTGTGAGACAATATGCAGACCATGAGGTAGTTTAACCTTAGTTAAGTATATTTTGTAAAAATGTACGTCCCCTCTTTCTCTCTCTCTCTCACACACATTCAGCACACACATCATTATATTTCACTACGTTTATTTTCTTATATTAATTACTGATTATTACTATATTTAGGACCTCATTACGTGCCTTTCGTTATTCCCAACAAACCAAAACATCTTCATGTCGGCTTCGAGAGATTGCACAATTCGTATTTGGGATCGTCGTGCTGACCGATCTGTTGGTGCGTACATTATATTTATACATCTACACACACACACACACACACACACACATATATATATATATATATATATAAATGTGTATGCACACAGACACATGCGCACATTCAACATCCCCTGGGTGCTGTTGCTTGTACGTTTGTGTGACCGGAGAAACAGTATGTGTTATGATATTTATTTAAATACCACTCTTTATAACCATGTATATATGTACACCACATGCGTGTATGATATATATGTATATGTTAACTCTCTCTCTCGTCCCTGTCCGTGTCTCTAGTAACAGATTTGCTGTTGCAATAACATTTGGCCCCTATTATATATACATTTGTATGTGAGTTTGTGTATTGCTCTGTATACCTACACAAAGACACATCTGTATGTATACTTGTTTGTTTTGAGTATATTTTGCGCACAGGAATGTTCGGGAGCATGAAGAAGACAGGCAGAATACAGGCACATGATGCAATGGTTACATGCCTAGATGCTACAGATACAAGCATGATTATCTCAGCAAGCATGGATAAGTTTATCCACAGATGGGATTATCGAACTTTCACCCAGGTACATAGATATATATATATACACATCATATATGTAGTCCGAAGTGTGTTTGTACGTGTCTATCTATATTTATATATACTTCTTCACACTTTGTGTTTCTTCATGTACAGAATGGTCCTTGCAGTCCCGTATCGTCGTTGCAATTGGACGATAGCGCAATATTAAAGGTGTGTGTGTGTGTGTGTGTGTGTGTGTGTGTGTGTGTGAGTGAGAGAGAGAGAGAGAGAGAGAGAGAGAGATGTATAGAATACGGTATGTATACATAGAGTGTATATGTGTATGTGTGTGTAGGTGGCGTTGAAAGCGGGCACAGGAATAGCGGCTGTAAGCACACTACGTGGACTATACGTGACGGATTTCTCCAAAACTCGACCGTTCGCTCGGCTTGCGGAGCCGTTTGCCGACGGCCGTCATGCCGGAAAATACCACGACCTGAAGTGGTCTCCACCAAGGAATGTTCTATTTGCTGCCGGTGATGGCATGCGTATCGACGTCTATTCCCTCCGCAACTAGACGTGTAAGTACGAACACATAAATATACAAATGGTGCGTGTATATATGAAATTCATAGATATGTATACCTGTATGCATATACATAACTCTACAGGCACACACATAGACGTGCATATTCTCAATATGTATATAGTTTGTTTGAGGAATCTAATGAATGTTTGGCTTTTCTTCTACAAATACATACCTGCGTGTGTGTGTGTGTGTGTTATTGATATAATGTGTACAGGTTACAACATCTGCTTTTTTATTCTGAACACGGAATACGTTTTAAGTACTCCCAGAATATATGTAAAACATGTTTTGCTATTTTGGTACATTTTGAATATATTTTGAATATATTTATGATATATGCTGAGTATCTATGTAATGTGTATATATACTCACCATACATGGGTAAATAATGATGTGTTATTGTGAAGTGTATTATGTGTTCACACACACATCGGATTTAATAATTATATTATCTACTATTTAATACCCACAGTGAGATAAAACAAAATAAATTAAACATATACAAATATTAGCATAAGCAGGTGTGTTTAAATCCAACAAAGTTATCCATTGTACTAAATTAATATAAAATTAAATCAAATAATTAAATAACGTATTTAACTAAAGGTTTCTATATTTTAAGCATATTCTTAATATATTATATATATATATATATATGATTCTTTTATTTTTATTAAAACCCATACTGTTTCAGTTAAATATTTAAACATTTTATTAGACACATCGTTTAAAGTTTAAGTGTTTTAATGGCAAAAGATTGAGTTATTAAAAAACACTATGTATATGTAGTTTAAAACAAATTTTAAATCTTAACAAAAACATCAGTCGCCAAAACGACTTCGCTGGCGCTGGGCATGTTTAAAATCAAGATTTTACAACAGTTTAAACAAACATTAAATTTTTATATTTTTATGGCTTAACACATCAAATTTTACTTTCACAATTAATAGTTATATAAATGAATATAATGTTTTTATTTTTCTTTTCTCTAATAAGATTTCAAGTTAATTAAAATAATCTTAAAAGAACAACTAAATTTAGAAGATATAATATATATATATTTTCAAAATTAAGAGAAGTACCCTCATATATATTTTATATAGCTTCTTATGGTTACAACCCAACCAATAAGATCTACCATTTGGATTATGAAGGGGTGAAACTGTTGGAGAAGTAACACACCACTCGTACCACACCTGTAAAAAGAAACACTTCAGTACACACATATATACGTATATACACGCCAGGCATGTCCAAAACTCAAATAAATATGCAAGTATATATCCATATGCATATGGATACACACGCGCGTGCACACACACACACACACACAAATTTACCTTAGAAGGAGAAACACAGCGCCAAAAATGAAGTTCCATTAAAGCACCAGCAGGTACATAAACTGGCGAACGAAGAGGAAAAAATATAGCGAACCTGCAAACCGATCCTTTATATATAAAGATTCACATCAAAGTATACATGTATAACTACTTATGTTTTATATAAAAGGTATGTTGGATACATATATTTGCTGTTTTGTATATAAACAAATCAATACAAATATGCACGTACATTCTCAACTTCCCACACACGCACACACACGACTTACCAGCTGAACATATTGGGTGTAGCAGTTGAGGTTCAATCCCAAGATGGATATGTTTGTACAGAACAGCATCAAAGTATCCTCCAAATCCTAATAAACAAATACAAATTAGTTTGGTAGCACTGTGCCTGTGTGTGTGTAGAGAGAGAGAGAGCATGTCAACATACCGTGGACTAGAGCTGATCCAGTATCAGGAGGAAAATTAAACACAAGCCGCTTATATCTTCGATTATCACTGTCAGACTTGGTTGGATGTTCAAAGGTGAACACCTGTATAAGAAGGCGATGTATACATGTGGACAAATAAACATACACATGTACCACATTACAACGTGTATGTGTAAATTTAAGATATATATGTACAGTGTACGCATGTAATACACATGTTACCGGTTGAACGGGTGTTAAGTGTGCCGCATTATGAAACTTCACAACGTATGCAGTTTCAAAGTGAGCCAAATCGCTATATGACTTCACCTGTGACACAAAACCCGTTATGTTGGTTCTATGATGCCAATAATAGGTATAAATATAGACATTCCAACTATGTATCAAACACTTACATCGTTGTAGAGTTTTGATGCGGTAATAGGTCCTATGTAGCTTGTGTACCTGTACCATAGACAAATCTATGCACGTTATATATTGTGTACAGCACGCACTCGCCCGCAGAGAGAGAGAGAGAGAGAGAGAGAGAGAGAGCTTACGATGATGGGATTGAGATTCCATCTTCCTTGAGGAATCGTTGAGCTCCATCCAAACATTCGGGAGAAAGCTCATTATCCCCAAACGATCCCAATAATTCACTTACCTGCATAATCAGTGTGTTAAACCAGCAATTAAAATATACATTAAAAATTTTTACCTATCATCACACACACGCACGTACGCACGCACCAGGATGTCGGCTTTCTCAGGAGCATCCCAGTGACGCATATCGCGAAACAAGTGTAACAATGTCTTCCCATCCTTCCATTTCAATCAGTTTCTAAATACACATGTTATATATAATACGTACATATACAGGCTTCTTTTACACAATACACAATACAATAAGCTATATACAAATGAAATGAATACAATTATAGTGTATGTATATATATTTTATGTTACAATTAACAACTTACAGATAAAGTTACGACTGCATTGGGATTTTTTTCAACCGCATATACCCGCAATTCTCTTCCAGATTCTTCCGCAGCCTGTATAAATATTACAATATAGACAAACACATAGACACACACACAACATTACCTTGAGTGCCGCCCTCACAAGAGGTCCTCTTCCAGCTCCAACTACCATAAGAACCTGAACAATTGACTTAACATTTCACATCTAAATGGTTAAGCATTCATGATTATAAATATGATTACATCAATACTTACAATGGTATTAGTGGACGCCTCAGAATCAGGAACTCGATCAAGCAAAGCAGCATGTATAGCTTTTTGATACTGAAACAGTAAAAAGAAGTAAAACAATTTAAACTTAATAGACTGTTTATAGAATAGCAAATGGTATATATTGCATAGATAAACATATAAACACGCACACGCACACGCACAGACACATATATATACGTGTGTGTGTGTGTGTGTGCAACCTGGGAATATTTTGTAGTATCCTTTTCAAACGTCTCATATGTTTGAGCCTCCAAATTATCCATCAAAGGCTGGAAATAATAATAGCAAACGGCATAGTTATACCTAATTACAGTTCATTATATATGAATAAAAACTTCAATTACGTTTACCTGTAATGGTGACTGCAAGAAGTCCCTGTAACTTAGCTGAGGAAAACATGAAAGGCATGTCAGCTAGCTCCTTGCATATTTATGGATGGATATGTATAGCATACAGGCATCTACACACACACACACACACACACACACACATGTATATGTATGTTATACCTCAAATTGTTCTTGGACGCTCAAGGGCTCCATTTTACGATACAGATTCGCAATATAATTGCGATAGAGCCTCAGAGGATCTTGTAAATAATCTAGTTAAGCTTAAACATGTTAGCAAAACGTGTGTTAAATGTTAGAGAGAGAGAGAGACCTTCGCTATTCCCGTTCTCGTTTGGTGTTTCTACTACAGAATGTAATGACTCCCCAGTCAGTATTATCTGCAAAATGTCAATGTACATAGAATATATATTTCCCAATAGCATTAACATATAAAACCTACTTACATACATGCGTTTGTGCAAATGTATACATATACACAGAAAACACACGCACCTGCACTGAGTGGTTGAACAGGGTAGTTATTAGATTCTGATGACGCTTTGAAAGGCACGGATACCCTTGTTTATTAGTTAAAAAAGCCTGTTAATAAAATGTAAGTGTACATTTATTGAAGTGTATGCTAGCATATATACATATAAACATACATTGGTATGAAGAATAGCTGCCTTTACAGGTTCTCCAATCCAACGCTTGATGGCATTCGCAGGCGGGAGTGATGCCCTGGTACAAACAATTAAATAAACGTGCGTCTCTGTTGCGCGTGTGTGTGTGAGAGAGAGAGCTTACGTGATGTCAAGTGCTACGTACACCTGAATATGATGCTCACAAAGTGTTCGAAACATATGCCACCATTCCCATGAGTCGTTTAACAAACGATTTGTTACTGGGTCTCTTTTCTGAATAAACAAAAAAATAACATTTAATTATATCACATTATATATAAAGTTATTCATAAAGAGATCCACTAATATATATAGTCCTAATACAAATGGTACCAGAAAAGCGGCATCTTCGTTGTCCGTTGTTTCGGCTTCCTCCATTTCTGGGGTTTGAAGTGGTAAACGAAGCCATAGCTGCACAATAAAATAGCTTACTGGGTGTTGTATACATACATACATGCATACATATATCTATATATATTAGCTCAGATAATGTATACAAAGTTTTAAATATAGCCACATATGCATAAGTATTCAACAATATAATCTATGATAATTACCTGCATGTTCCCGAGGTTTTGGAGGACTTGATTAACACACCGTGCATAGTTTGCACAGCTTAAGGGCTTCGGAGTGGGGAGTACGCAAGCCTGCCACAAAAATATTCATTGCGCGCGTGTTCAGTGTGTGTGCCTGCGTGCGTGAAATACCTGGATAGACAGATGCGAAGCCCAGCTTAACTCTTGTTTAAGTGTTATTTCAGAATCCAGACGAGTAACATCTTCAGAGCAATCTAAATCAATCCATTCACTAACTTTACCTGCATTTTATTACAAGTTAGCATCTATTAACATATAACGTACATTAGTATATATTCATGCACATTATATGTATTGTTTTCATAACAGCAAGATTGCACACACACATTATAGTATTACATTAATAGAGATTAATGTTAATATATTATATTCTATATAAATACATTAATAGACATTACCAACAACATGGGCACTCCACTGTGCAGAAGTAAACACGAGGTCGGAGCCAGCGAAGGGCGGAATAGATAGGCTCGGGCTCTTACTGGGTCGATAGTCAGGATTTGTCTGCATTAATTTGAGAGATTAAACGAGATTTGAGAGATTCAAAGAGACAGAAATGGGTATTGAAGAGATTGAATGGATTTGAGAGCTTACCAGAGGAAGAACAATGAAATCAATGCCAGCGGAGAGGCTGCTGCTGAGCGCTCTCTGTATGTCTTCTGTGTATTCGACCTCGGCGCCTGCATAGCGGGATTCACTGTTCTCCCCCACTCTCTGTCCCAGCGGCATAGCTCTGAACCCTAAACCCTTACAACCCTAAACAGAATAAAGTGAAAAACTTTAATGTTTCGGTTCCACGTGGCGGTAGCGATTCCGGATTCTTTACATCGGATCCCATACGTTGAACGTAATATGTGTGTGTGTGTGTGTGTTTTAACTAAACCATGTTGCTAATTAATAAATACATAGGCTAATATGCGTGTAGATATGTATTATGCATGTATTAATATTATATAGCAAGTATTATCAATATATTAATATTATAGTAAATGATATTTTATTATGATTGTCGCTTTTTACCGTTTTTATTATGTTCATTTAATTTTGAAAATCGTTTCTATGTATATACGTATACATGCGTATTTTTTAATTTGTCTAAAATTATATTATTATTAAATTAAAATTAAATTTAATATTATGTAGGTTAAATAACTAAACACAATTCATTATATTATGATTTTTAATTTAATTTTATATATTTATTACATGTTTTTTATAGGTTTCCAATTTAATAATAATATGTATGTATGTGTCTTTATAAATACTTGTTCAAAGACTTAATATGAAATAAGCTTATGTCTTAATAATTAAGCTTATTATGTTATTATGACTTAATAATATGTGTTAAGCTTATTTTTAATTAAAAATTTTCATTTTTTAAATTTACAGTGCAGATAAATTACAATAGAAATAAATAATATAATATTCATCCAGCACAAATTAGCATCTAATATTTGACATAAAATTAAAATATACATTTTTAATAAACATTTACAATATGAACTTAAACTTCAACAGTTCACTCATCAAATACACACTCTATCTAGGAACCTCAAAATGTAATCTACATATGCATACACACATCACACTTCCCCCTTTGTATATTAACTCATAACTGATTAAATTTTTATATATATTAAATCATGGAATGAATTAATCTTAGGCTTTCTCATTTATATCCTAAAATAAATAAACAATTAAATTAATTAAATATGGTGTTAATTATTAAGTAACTATAATAATTATTAGTTAATTATCGTTGAATAGAAAAAGGAATTTAGCCTTTTAAAGAGAATATCCGGATCTTGGGTAGGTATAAATAAGGGCCCAAAACGCGGAACCCTAAAAATGGAGCAGATGCTTCGAATAGAACGCCTGCAGTGGTATCCTGGCGATGAGCAAACACACACGCCGCCCCCTCCTAAAAGACAGAAGCGTGAACAAGACAACAAATCCATTACCAGAGGGATTGAATTGGAGGAGCCAGTCGAAACGTCAAGCGGCAAATGGCGACACCTCTTCTACAAAGCACTCACACCCAGTGATGCGAAGGTTAAGAGTCCGAGGCTATGTCTGCCTTCCAAGTCCGCGCGCTACTTCATTAACCTTCCCAAGAACACACAAGACACAAAGATGCAAGGGAAGAAAGACATCAGTATAGTTGATGAGAATGGAAGGGTGTGGTTGTTCGAGTATACATATAATTACGATGTTCGAGACATGAAGGAGACATATATTAGAAAGGACTGGGGTGAGTATGTTCGTACTTACAATCCTTCCCAAGGAGATGAGCTCCACTTCTATGAGAATACAGAGACTAAGAAGATGGGGATAACCTTAAAAAGGATAATTAATTCAGAATGTTGATTATTAGCATTCAAATGCTTCCATATTTGTTATAATTAATTCTTAAATATTTTATAGAATGCAAAATTATAATTAAGTAAATACATGATTAGTTACATATATTATAGTCTGATAAAACAAAGCACTTTCTATCTGCCACTTAAAATATAAATACTATATTTAAAATAATGGTGAAGTTAAATTAAAAGGTTTTAGGAAAAAAAAAAATGTTTACTTTAAACTAGCTTTAATTTAAATTACTAATATAATTCAACACAATTATAAGATTATTAAGTGAATGTGAGTGAGTTTACCACTGGATATAAAGAATTTTATCTCCACCATTAACGGTTATAAAGAGTTTAATTTTCATCATTAACAGCTATAAAGAGTTTGATATGTATCATGGATGAATTTAAGTTAATTTGAAAATCAAATTTAATACTTTTAAGGACTTCAACCGAAAAATAAGTTTATAATAATATATGAAACAATGCAAGTACAGTACAATATATACAAGAGTTTTACGGCAATAAACTGTTAAAACAATTAAAAACGATGTAATATGATTTGTACTTATATAAAATGTGTGGTAATAAACCGTACTATATATTATAATTTGATCATAGCATAACATACAGACATGCACACACATGTTTTATGTATGCATCCTACACTTATTGGCATGGACAAAGCTACCGCTTGCGTTGCATTGAGAATACGGAACCTTAGATCTATACATCTATCTATCTATCTATATATGTATATACAATATTAATTATTTTATATATTTTGTTTTTCCATAACAAAGTGTGGCACACTTCAACTTTGCTAAACAAGAATATCATGATGAAAGTACTTCAATTAAGGTTTAACATTATTAATCAATATCATAATTCTATATAATTAAATATATTCAACATTATTAATTTATTCATAAAAAGGAAGTGAAATATAATTTTTCGTGTAATATTCCCAGTGAGAAACCCTAAACCATTATTTTAGGAAAAAAATAACTTTTAATGAAATAATGAAAACTAAATATGCATTAGACATACAGGTATCTTCCAAATCCATCGTCTAATATATTCCCTGTTAACGTTCACAACAGTAATACTCGTGTATAATTGTATACATATTCTTCAAACTCAGCATTTTGGGGCTAGAATTGTAGTTCCAAATATGCAGAATTCTATGTACTCTCACAATTAAATTAGCTTCAATTTATATTTTTAATAAATAGGAAAGATCAACAGTCTCTTAGGGACTTATTTTCGACATTTCAAGGAAAATACATAGCAAATTAATCTTCTATTAGATTATTATTTGCACATTATTTATGCATACATCAACAAATTTATATTGAATCAATCAATGCATTACATGCATAATGTGTGTGTGTGTGTGTGTGTAACAGCTGTGCATATTTTAACTAACAGCTATTACATGTAAATACTACAATTTTTATTAATATTTGACATCAAAGTAAAATATACATGTCTATTACAGTAAATATGAACTTGAAATTCAACAGCTGACTCATCACACTCTCTCAAAATAAATATATATATATATATATGCGTATAAGTGTATACACACATTACACCCTTTTTATATTAACTCATGACTGATTAAATTTTAATTAGCTAATAAATACTAAAAACATAACTAGATTATACCAAATCACATTATTTTTTAAATTCAAATCCCTTTTTGAATTCTAGGGCGTTCTATTCGCCTTTTGAAGAGAATATACTTAATAAAGGTACCATGTAGGTATAAATAAGGGCATAAACCGTGTAACCCTAAAAATGAAGCAGATGCTTGGAATAGAACGCCCGCAGTGGTATCCCGCCCATGATCAAAACACACACGCCGCCCCCTCCTAAAAGACAGAAGTGTGAACAAAACAACAAAGCCATTACCAGGGATTGAATTGGAGGAACCAGTTGAAACTTCAAGCGGTAAATGGCGACACCTCTTCTACAAAGCACTCACGCCCAGTGATGCAAAGGTTAAGAGTCCGAGGCTATGTCTGCCTTCCAAGTCCGCGCACTACTTCATTAACCTTCCCAAAAACACACAAGACACAAAGGTGCAAGGGAAGAAAGACATCAGTATAGTTGATGAGAATGGAAGGGTGTGGTTGTTCGAGTATACATATAATTACGATGTTCGCGACAAGAAGGAGACATATATTAGAAAGGACTGGGGTGAGTATGTTCGTACTTACAATCCTTGCCAAGGAGATGAGCTCCACTTCTATGAGAATACAGAGACTAAAAAGATGGGGATAACCTTAAGAAGGATAAACAATTCAGAATGTTGATTATTAGCATTTAAATGCTTCTTGATTATATTAACATCAATATTATCACGTGCATATGCTTCTATAAGAGCATTGCTATCTAATCATTAAGTTAATAAGTATACATAGATATGATTAGTTACATGTATTACTGTCCAAACTGAATAAAGCCTTTAGATTAAGAAAAAGAAACAACTTTTCATCTGCTCCTAACAAATAAATACGACATTAAAAATTATTCAAATGGTGGTGAATTAAGGAAGTTAAAAGGTTGAAAAAAAAAGTGTTTAATTTAAAATTTAAAAAATCACTATAAATAAAGTTAATCATTAAAAAGGTTCACAAGATTTGTTATAGATAATATATATATATATATATATATATTATTTATAATTAAATAAGCCTACAAATTCAAATATTTTTGTTAAATAGATTCTCCATAGGTTTCATTACTGAAACAATGTTTAAAATAGATTGGAGTTCCACACAAATTAAACTCTTTGAAACCATTGACTGAATTTGTGGAAATTTGGCCACCTAAGCTGCCATCACCAAATCATCCTTTAAGCATTGTTTATTGGCATTAATTAATCAAACCTGTACCGTCTGGATCTAACGGCTATAATCATAACAGAATCTGTCTTCACTACCCAATCAATCTCCACTGATTATATTAAACGGAACACATTCTGGACTATCCACTCTTAAAAAAGCTTGGCAAATGCCAAGATTGCCCTCTTTACATCCTTGCAGAGTCGTTCCATATGTGTTTTGCACCCCACCTGTTCTGAAGACACCATCCAGTACAGTCATGAACTTGCTGATACCATTTGCCTTGCTCCATCATATGCTTGCCGGTGGAGAAAATTCAATCTGTTCATGGTATCATATGGACCTGGATTGTCTGCCAAAAGCAAGTCCAGAAATGGTTACCCTGTCCTTACGAGATGCGTGTAGCACTATGTTCATAAGGCTGAGGTCATCTTCTGTAAATCCGTTGCATTTGACTTGGAATTTTTCTCAAAGATTGTATGCTTTGTGTAAATCTTCTAAACTTCACACAATTACAAGTTTGATCAGTAAAAATGATATTACGCTATTATTGTCGTTACACAGTGACTCTCAGTATACATTAAACACCTTCTCAAATAATAAAAAAGCCTTCGATAACAATTATGTTCACTTTATTCTTTGAAGAATATTTTTCCACTATGGCACTTGAAAAAAAACTTAAAATTAAATTTAGTTTAAACTTAGAAAAACTCTTTCACGTTTACCATTCGAATTGTTAACTTAAATTCCGTCTCCTTGAATTTTATCCATTAAATATATTTGTACCTTGTTTGCTGCCTTTAATTAACTTAAGACATATGAACAACAAATCCTATAAAAATGAGAAAGAAAATAAAAAATGAATACAATTTTTTTTTCACTTCTTGTATTGATACAAATTTCTGCTGTGTCTTGAAAGTTGCAATTTCTAAGGTCACAAAGTGAAGGATTGTGTAAGTCTAAAACGACTAAGCAAAATATATATCTCAACATTTTTGGAAAGTTACCGCAGCTTTGATTTGATTTGCTTTCAGCTAATAGATGCTTAATAGTTTTAAAAGGTGTTACATTATGACTTAAATCAAACCAATTATAAATTATTAGGTGAGATCTTATACAATTTAATTTTCATTTATCAATTTATTTAGAATTAAGATTTAATTTATTTAACTTATATTTCAAAATAATGATACATATCAATAGTTAAAATAATTAACTTCATCATTAAATTTAAATTAGCATCAATACAATTATAAGATTTGATTTCTATTTATTAAACAATTTAATTTCTATCGTCAGATTTAAATTATATTTAAGTTTAGGTTATTTAACTTAAATCTCAAAACAATTATACATATAAACAGTTGAAAATAATTTAATCTTCACTATTAAATTTAAGATTTAAGATTATTTAAGTTAAATTCTACCGTTTTAAGATTTTAAAGTATTAACTCTCACAAGTAAACTGAGGATATACATAATATACTAATAATATAATTTTGGGTATAGCAATAAAATAGTATTGCAAATTGCATATTATATACTGTTTTATGAATATTAAAGACGTACCAATCTATATAATATCACTAAGCAAAATGGACGTAGTAATTATTAATAAAATTTTCTTTATCCATTCCAGCAATAAAATGAATTTCAACCAATATAAGAAGGAAATAAAGACATTTCATAATACATTATAGAGAGTATCAAACTCCTTGCTCTTGGCTGCATGTCCCCACGGTGCCCTACAGAGAGGACACGTCCAATGAAGCCTCAACCAATCCACAATGCAGTTAATATGATAACGATGCCCACAAGGGACATCTCTATGCTCCGGACATGTCAAAACATCCAAGCATATTGAACAAGTTGTATGCATCTCCAGTTTACCACGGAACTTCCCTAAGTGTTCCTTCAAAATGCATCTTTCTAGAAAGCTTAACACCTTATTATTGCTTAACCTGCCTGCTAATTCAGCTGGAGATAGCATAAATGGAACCGTTGCAATAATCTGAACAAACCCAGTTGCACTTATTATATGTAAACTTGCTCTCCAGCTAATGCTAAAGTCTACCACCACTAACCAAGGAATAATAGTCCAGAAAACCACATACATAATCCAGATGAAATTCAGGATAACACTTTGCAACACAGCGCTCACTTCTATGGATATCATGTACCAAGAGTTATTGATATATAGAAAGAGACATGCTATTACTGAGGTTATCGCTAGAACAGTCTTAACATACCACCTATCGTTGCTGTCACCTAGTATTACAAGCAACTCTGAAGATATACAGATTGTTGTTAAGTATATAAAACTTCTTAATTTAAAGCTCCAGAATTCCCCAAACTGAAACCATGTTATAATGGCTAAAGACCTCTTAGTAATAATAGAGAAAGTCATTAGACACACAGAGACAACAGAAAAAACCACTCCTACAGTGGTAGCCTTATCAATGAAGCCTGGTTTATCGACAGTGTCTATGACAAGTAATCCCAACCACATGCCCCATATTCCCATTGGTACCCCCAAGCTCAATACAGTCAGCCAAGCCCATATTCCTTGGTTAAACATTACGATTTTATCTTGATATCTAGTAGAAGTGAATTCTACTTGCCCTAGAATGGGATCAACCCTAGCCCTTTATAAACCCATGCTTCACGCTGCAATCCACACGCGTGTATGCCAGGTGAAATTTCCCTTAGTATATCTTGACCATCAGATGGTATATACAAGAATTTCACACGGTCGGACCAATCAAATCCATGGCATTCCACAGTCATTTAACAATCCGGTTTGCAATATGATCATGTCATCGTCTAAGGTCTACATCCCATGGTATGACATAATATAATTAAACATCAGAGTATAAAATTAATAATATGTTAAATAAATAAATATAAATAACAATTAATATAAAATAATTGCTAACAAAAAGTGTTGAATGTTTTTATATATCCATAAATAATTAAATAACTTGCTTAGAAAGATATCTTATCAAGGTCCGTGCTAGTTCGTACTGTACGTCGTATGCTTCCGTATAGTTCTGCATTCGATACAAAATTTTCATTCGTGATGAATCGCACGAAGAGCCCATGCGTCGATCACCTGTCTACGCAATCCATCATGTATCTCCACCGGCCGCTCCATCCTGCCGGTTCGGGCAGTATTTTAAAAATTAATATATTTAATTCATAATTTTGTTATAAACATATTAAAAATACTTATAAAGCTGCCAAGGATATTTATGAGTCTAAAAACGGATCGTAAATGGAACTTTGCAATAAATATTTTGTTCAAAAATAAAGAAAATATTTTTATAAAATTAAATTTGATATGAATTGAAATAACTTTTGTATTTGTGTTCAAAGGAAATATGAAATTCTAAAAGAAATAAAATGAAGTGCTATAATAGTTTTTATATTTAAATTCAAATAAAATATACATTTCATTTGTGTCAATTCTAAATTCTATAAATTTGATTCTCACTGTTGTGGATGAGATTGAAGACACCATCCTTGTATTAAAAATGAAAATGATTAACGTATCAAAAGTTGTAAGTTTGACCATGAGTCAATATATATTATTAGGATTGTAGTTATTATATAGAGGTTTCTCAGTCGTAGTTAGTTATATAGAGGTTTCTTAGTTATGTTTATTTTTTTGGGCATATAATGGGAAAGAAAAACCAAAAGAAATATATATTGTGAGAAAAATAAGAGTCATATCAAAATATAAAATTACATATCACTATTGTAATACGATGAACTTACTATTGCAATAGATATTTGACACACATCATAATAAGAATAAGGAGTTATGATAATTAATAGGATAAGGCTAGGAAGAAGTTGTTAGATATTAACGAAGTGATCGTTAAAGAACAACCATGTATGTGTCAAAAATCCCTTTAGATTTGAAAAATAAATATTTGCTAAGGCTTAGCCTTAGATGTACGTTTTTGTTGTCATTATGTGTCATAGTAAATTTGCATGTAATTTTTTTTAAAAAAAAATTTCACAATGTCATTTACTTAATTCGGTTCTTAGAACCAGTGATTAAATCCGTAGTCAAAAAATGCTACGGAAATATTTAATTACTAATTTATTAATTATTAATCAAATTTAATTACTAATCCATATCATTTTTTACTACAGCATATATCATGCTTAGAACTACCATTGAAAAAATCAATTGCGTTTTGCAAAATGTAATTAATTAATTTTTATGTTTGTTCTTTATAGGTACTAATTTATTTATAGATTCAAAAGGTTTTCAATCTGTTTTTGTGAAACTAAAAAATGCCATGTAGTAAGATGTTATATTTATGATATTTACAAATTAACTAATTACTATACATAAGACTTAAGAAATAAGAATGTCATTTGAATCTTTATAATAAGATAGCGTTATGATTCTTATTTATTTTTAGTAACAATATGGTATTAATTATGAATGCATAAGATTATTTTGGGTTTTTGTTTACATAAGATCTCTTTAACTATGTGGGTTATCATAACATGCAATATAACATGATGGAGGATATTTTAGATAGTTAGGAACCAGCTGTGCAACTTTGTATTGTACTATACATGCTCATGGTCTTCACATCCAAGAGTCTTGTTGATGTTGTAGAGATTCTTTCACATTTGTTGTCATGGGGTAGGCTAGGGTTTTATTATGGCCACAAGCATATTATATATAGTAAGACTCAACGTGATTGTGTTATTATGCACGAGGCTTTAAAGATTTTAAATGCACAGGTCATGGAGATTTGGAGGAGAAAAGGGATTGAAAGAAATAATTATTTTCAATTCTTAGTAATGGTGATAACGCACATTATAGTAGGTGTCAAGTGTGTCATTAAAGCACTTACTACATCAACTAGTCACATAATAAATGTTTCATTGCATAACATGTTATGACACAATGATGCTTTCTTTATTAGTTATTGCAAGTTGGAGCATTATGACATATATATACATACCATCATAAATGGTACAAGTTACATTGTAGTAACAAGGTGGTCGTATGAAAGAATGTTTATGTTAAAATTGTGGAGAACTTTGAACAATAAAAAATAATATGATTTAATTTTGCAAAGAAGTTTGGTCTTGTAAATGAAGACATAAATAATTCGTGGCCCAAAGAGCAAGCTTTCATTCACGACAACAATGTACATAATCAAGTATGACAGCGTACAATGGAAAATTCAATGGTATTTATAATAAATTATATTGTAACATACAAAGTGTATGTGAAGGGACATGTACAATCACGTCACATTTTATAAGAGAGGAATTTGACATTTAAAATCTTAAAAATAAAATTCACATGCATTGTTTTTATCTTATTATCGTTTTAGAATTTTAAAGAATTGGGTCTATTATTAAAACTTACACAAGATAAGAGTAAACAATGACTATCTTGAATATTAATTTTTCAAACAATCCATGGAAAGATTTATGTTCACTAGAGAAGAAGATTGGGTAATAATCTATCTTTTCAATATTATTTAATATCCTATGTAGCTTACACAATTAGATTTCTGTTGTAGAATCATTCCTCATTCCACAATAAAAGTAATTGTTAAAATACAAGTTGCACCTATATAACTTCCAAACAATTTTACTTTACCTTAAAAAAAATTAAAATGAACATAGTTTGTTTTATTATTTACTTAAAGTTGTTTAAGGATTTTTAAGTTGCTTGATATTTGGTGTACGAAATGTATAATGCTCGATAAAAAAACGCCCTAGATCTCATGTTGGAGTGTACATTGGCTCATTACTTGGAAGATTATTTAAGGAACACATGCACAACTAATGCAAAGAGATGATGAGGACTGAATAACTATTTGCGATAGGTTATAAATAATTATGAACCATGTAAATTTAAATTTACATAATATGAATGTGAATTAATTTTGAATTATGAATTTGTCTAGAGTCAAATTTAACGAATTCAACTAATCTCACAAAGTGTATTTTTAATTCACATAGTAGATATGTTAATTTCACAAAATAATCACAAATCTTTAGCAATAAACACTAAACTCATGAAGTGGCATCTAATCTTCATGATGAGAACTAAATTCATAGTTTATATTTTAATCTCACATAGTGAACAATCAAATATCGTGAAGTGGATGCTACAAAGTGAATAGCTAATTTCATAAAGTATATGATAATGAATAGTAATATAATGAACCTTAATCTCACGTAGTGGACTTTAATTTCACGAAGTGAATATTAAACTTAGAAGTGATACTAACCTCACTATGTGTAATTTAATCTTGCACAGTTGATGCTAATCTCACGTAGTGCTCTTAAGCTCACGTGGTTGATGCTAATTTCATGGATTGAACACTAATGTCATGAATTTCACAAAGTGCATCATGGATTAGATAAGTGGTTGAAACAATGGAAACCAATCTCAATTAGTATACCCTAAACTCATAAAGCAAACACTCTCACGTGAGCCAAAAATGCTTTCATTAAATCCTCTCAATATTATTAAATCTTTTTAATTAAATATTTAAAATACTCAATTGTATGTGTCATAGTCCTATTGGGCTGCTAAAATTTGGTTCAAGGTTTGGGTCTCATGGAGAGATCTCTTTACGAAGAGTCTCGATCACGAAATGAGAGTACTACATAGTGAAATTTTAATCATTTAGTTGTAAATCTCAAAATCCAAATTCAAACCTAAATGTTACACTTATTTTTAGAACCCACGAATATTGAGATCATAAATTTAGATGCAAGATCACTGGTTGTTGTCGTTAGGCAACAGTTGCGGATTGCCCAGAGAGTTTCAACACCAGAAATTGTTGAAGAAGGATATAAACAATGGAAAATGATGTGGTTTTTGAACAATAACAGCCTGCCAAATAACAAAGAGAATGTGAGACTCAACTTGATCCTTAGCTTTTGATAATTGCGCAAGGTGGAACTAAACGTCAAGAGATTAAATATTCATAGGAATTTTGGCTTATAGGTATAATAATCGAGATGGAGCTTATGGCTGCAATGTACGATCACCTTTCCCATGCGATTCCAAGGTTGCAATATGAGGTGGTTTTGATTAAAGCTATGAATGAGGAGTTTAAAAATAGGATTTTTGATGGCAATTAGAATCTTGGCTTTTGCAAGAACAGAGGTTATCAATGAGCTTTGATGAAGAGGCACATTTAGACTCGATGAAAGAAAGTACACAATTGGGATGTTAACATCTATTTATGTAAGTAGGTGTATGCTAATTACTTTATGAGACACAAGGGTGATTACAACATTGTCCATAGCAAGCATACTAAGGAATGCATGATGTTGATTCAAACAATGAGCTCTTAACATTGAATGTCATGGCCAACAAGTTGAAAGTAATGTTGGAAACTGTCAATTCAACAAGCATGAATGATTATTGTGATGTTGAAGGAGGAGCAGAAAAGATCAACTACAGAGCATAATAGGAAGATACAAAAGATAAAAGAAGAGCTGACCATCAAGGATATGGAGATATATTTATATACACACTATATACTTGTAGTGACTAGTCATTTCATTGTACATATATAGTATATGCAACTATGGTCTCATCTAGGATTTCTTTCGTTCAATAACCTGTTTACACACCTAAGAAGTCTTGTCAGAGTACACATTCTACTAGGTTAGAGGTTGAGCTATGAAAGAGCAAGTGATGAACATGATGCCTTAGCAATTGCAAATCTCTAGAGACACGATTTAGTTAGTAATGTAAGAGGCTACCCATCTCAAGCACTTCATTCATTAGTACAGGAGTTCGGATGAGTTGCAATTAGCTAAAGGGACACAATTGTGTATTCAAATGTAATAAATCGTCCTCCTTCTAAAGGCAATATACTTGAAATGTGTGTGGTTGGGACTCCTCCATTGGATATCACTTTAGCACTTGCCACTTCACAATCAATCAAGAACATGTGTGAAGATTGTCCAATATGCCTTGAGGGATTCACAAAAGTGGCTAATTACCAGCTTGGTTGTGACACTCATATCATATTACATGTTTGGTTCCTCTTTTATTAAGTAACAATAGATGTTCCATATGTAAGTATGTAGTGCATGATTACACATGGCTGCACGTTGGCCTTGCAACATCTAGAAATTATGTTATTTTGGGACTACTTCCCCATATCAAGTTTGGCAGCCCCATGGAAATATGCTTGATCATGAAAGGGTATTGTAGAGTATAAAAGACTAGGATTGTAAGTTGCAATGCTAGAATGGAAAATGGATCCATCAATATCAATTGTGTGAGATAGTATATTGTTTTAACATGTTATAATTAGGTATTTGGATGATACATAAGTTCAACAACAATGTCAATTACTAAATTAGAATTGGTATCTAATTTCAGTGAATGATTTGCTTCTTAATTATAATTATGTTTAAAAATAATGTTCTTGATAGATATCTAAATAGAATATAAGAGAGTAGTTTGTGATCAGTATGAACAACAATTTAACAATGCAATTACTCGAACTAATCAAGATATTGTAGATTTTGTATAATCCAATGTAATATTAATTTAATTTCCTGACATATGTGAAAAATTGATGCTCATTATGAGAATTTAATGTATAAATTAACATTATTACTATACATAATGAAATTATAAGACTACTTAAAAGACTATAAAGTGAGACAAAAAACTATGAAGTGAGCCTCCAAATGGGGCTTAATTCAAAAGAGTGAGATTAGAAGCCAATGAAAGGCTTTTGCACAATGAGGTGAGACTTTTACACTACAAAATGAGACTACAAACTTATGAAGTGAGACTCTTGTATTACTAAGCGAGAATGTTATCCTATCAAGTGAAGATTTTGTCCTACATAGTAAGACTCTTGATGAGAATCTTACACTATAAAACAAGATTCTTATATTACAAAATAAGACTCTTGCATTACTAAGTGAGAATGTTATCTTACATAATGAGACTCTTGCACTAGCAAGTGAAGATTTTGCCTTACGTAGTGAGACTCTTGCATTACCAAATGAAATTTTTATACTACCAAAGTGAGATTTTTGCTTGAAACTCTTACATTATCAAATGAGATTCTTGCTCTACAAAGTGAGCCTCCAAGCCCATGAAATAAAGCTCTTGCATTACCAAGTGAGAATTTTGTCCTACGTAGTGAGACTTTTGTATTACCAAGTGAGATTCTTGCTTTACAAAGTGAAATACTTGCACTATGAAGTGAGACTCTTGCATTATCAAATGAGATTATTACCTTACAAAGTGAGCCTTTAAGTTCACAAAGTGAGACCCCATGCACACAAAGTGAGCCTCCAAAGCTACTTATTAAGCATCCCAACTTAGCAAGTGAGCCTCCTAGTGCATCAATTGAAGGTCCATGGCACAAAGCGAGTTTCAACTCATACATAGTGACACTCTAAGCCCACAAAGTGAGCCTCAAAACTCAAAAAGTGAGTTTTATGCCATACATAGTGACACTAGGATCTCACAAAGTGAGAATCTATGTCAAGGAATTTATTCTTTAAAGTTGACAACACACACAACTACTTACAATTTGTTTAAAAACAACTACTTGCAACTTATCCAAACAACATGATTCAATACATGTAAGCATGTTTGGTTGTTAGTACAAGGAAGACTTACATGGTGTAATGAAAATGAAAAAACTAAATGAAGCAAATGACATTGGAAAGTAATGGTTGTCAGTACATCTACAAAATTCATAATATCCATAAGTGTGGTTTTGTCAACTAGAAATGTCTTTCCTCATTAACTAATCTACACTTGCAGAAACAAAACAAGGACATTATGGCTAGTATCGATATAACCTAGGTTATCATGGATAATGCACCACCATATAATGGGTTGGGAGGTGTTGTAATACTTATGGTAGTTGTTAGTGTTTTGCTACAATAGGGTATAATGGTTGATTCAATAGCAACCTTATTCAACTTTGTATCAATAACCACCAGCTTTTACCTCATTTTATCTATAAAATCCAACACAGAGTTATGTTCACCAACAATTACTTACTATTCTACTTACTCAGGCCTCTTCTCTTTATGGCATGATTCCCTAAATTAGGATACAAGCTATTGGTTTAGGTGGCTTAGGTAGCTTAAATGTACAACCTATAGGCTTCAACAACTTACTACAAGGAGGACATGCAATTGGTGAGCTCACAAATGAAGTGCCTAGTAGAAAGCTGAGATTGCCATGATCACATCATTGTAATATAGATGATAAACAAACTTGTAATAACTTTAGTCATGACGAAGATATTATAGAAGGAAAAATTGATAATGATGCTAATAAAAATGAGAACATTAAACCTCGCATCCTAGCTCCCTTGTCCAAGGACCTGAGTCAATTGATAAGAAGGTCTACAATAAATTTGTCGGTCAAGACGATTTAAGAAGGACAAAGCAATAATGATTGCCATAGAAACCTTCAATGAATGACACTGTGAGGTATGTTGTGATCCTCATGTAGTGCACTACAATGACATCACCAACTAGAGAGAAAGAGGTGAAACTCATGATTATTACCCTAGAAACACCATGAGCCCCCCATTAGGATATGTATAATAAAAGAAAAGGTAAATTATATTTACCTTAATTTTCAGGGGTTTCTTGAGTACATTTGTTAAGGTTTCCTAAACTTTATTTACTTACATCGATGTTGAAACATTGTGAACGTACAAATTAATGCATTCACAAAGCTTTGTAAATGCATTTTCATTACTTACAAATTTTCTATGCCACATATATTTTTGAAAATAACTATAATTATACATACTTTTTGTAGTTCCATACCTCAGTAATGATCATTTAACAGCTCCCCACGTAGATTCAATTGTATTTGTGTGCACTTCAGTACTAGGATCAACAAAGTTTTCAGAATGATTCACTATGTAATGCTCAAAATTAAGTTAACTTAACCATTTTGAATTATAACCTTTCCAACAATCACTTAAAATCACACTCTCAAGTTTTACATATTGATAAATGAGATCTGTAAGTGTCTCCTTACTTTTATTGGTACTGGTACCATAAACATATTATTTAAATCCTTTTTAATACTAAACACCCATTTACTCTTTACTTTTTTACTTTTGTTATATTTACGTTTACCAAACTTACTTTCATCTATTTCTATTATTTTTCCTAATCCTCCAATCTTAGTACTACTATTTTATAAACTAATATAACAAATATCTCTATAGAAATTATACCAATCAACAATAGTATGTGGAGAAACTTCACATTCTACCATAGCAATTTGTTGTTGCATTTTAACTGACCAACAATACATAATATTAATCATTTGTTTCCATTCTAAATTACTATGAACAAACCAAGTGCCAGTTCTAAACCTTTAGTAGTATTACATACCTTACATTTTCATTTCATTCCATCTTTCTTGTTGTTGTCTCCTCTCACTTCCATTAACTTTCATATCTTTCACAAACATGGTCATTTGAAAGTAAATCAATTTCAACACAAAAATCAATTGCTTTTAATGTGAACTAGTCCTTTTATGCAATTCATGCATATTCATATCTTCAAAAGAACAATTTGTAAAAGAACAAAAACTAAACATTATGAAATAATAATAAAAATGAAAAAAAAAAAAATAACACACAAACGAATGAAATGAAAAAACCCTATGCGAGACACGATAGAAATGCATTACTTAAATATAACATGTACACCCTTAAATGGGAATCTGGGAATTCACGTTTTTTTATTGTTTTGACTTATATTAAGGATAAAACATGTACACCTTTAAATAAGAACATGTCATTAAAAAAGCATTCACCTTGTTTATTTGTTTTGACCTTTTTGATTTGTTTAACTTATATGAAGGTATCACTTTATTTAGAATAACAAACTGCCCAAGCAAAATCACATTTTTCTATTTTCGTTTCATTACCCATTTTTCCCTCCCATGTCATAATATATAGGTATCTTAAATTCCCTTAAAAAGTATTGGAATTTGGGGGGCATTGTGCAAACTAGCCGCACTACAATGACATCACCAACTAGAGAGAAAGAGGTGAAACTCATGATTATTATCTTAGAAACACCATTTAAATGCAACGTGCATGTTCCATATAGGACTTATGGGTTTGAATGGAAGGAAAACACAAGCGCTATGGTTGCAATAGTTATAAAAAGAACATCATCATGAAAGGGGTGGTATGTTTATGAAGGTCAATGGATACACCCCAAACACATAATGTCAAGAAAGAGCTTCAATTCAAGTGAGGTGACATATTATCCATATTAGCAAGCAACCAAACCTAAATGAAAGGTTTATTGAGATGCAATATAGGAGAAAGATGAAGAGTTTGAAGCCCTAATAGTGACTTAGTTAACTCCGGAAGATGAGAAAGATGCACAATAAGATGATTATTATTTAGAATCATAGTGTAAGGTGTCGTATGGTTTTGGTAATATAAACCATGAATTACATTCTTCTTGTGTCTATTATAGTATGCATTTGCTTTTGAAGAATAAGAAAGAAGGAAAAATAATGCCGTTGATTGGAGATCAAAAACAATAAGTTTTACAAACTTTTTATCATTAATCGTCAAGTTAAAAGTGATTATATAGCTTTCATGCTAGATGAACTTCATGATTAATAATAATTTTATAGTTTTTTTATTGTTCTCTTCTACAGTTTTAAATTATATATATGCTATAAAAAAGGAAAATTTTCCATATCATTAAAACATTACATAGCTACCTGCATAGTAGGTGTGCAAACTATTATATATAGAAAGATGTAAATAACAAGGACATTTTGAAATTGTTTATAACTTAAATACAGGGAAAGAAGCACTTAATTAAACAATTTATACTCAGATTGAACAATCTCAAGGCCTTTGATCTTGATATTATGTATAATATTTCTTACATTATGATTTTTATATTTAACAATATCAACAAAGAGTATTGTACTAGTTCAATTGCTATTACTAAGTGGCACTCATTAAAAGAGTACTAACAAGAATAGAAAATTGATGGATGCTTGTTTTTGATATCTCAAATAATTAGTTATTGTATTGATAATCAACTTTAGTGATGTATACTGTAGTTTTACACTTTGCATTTGTAGTTATTCATTGTAACATAGAAAGTTAACAATATTATAAATTTATAGTTTTGTACAATTAGAAATATTGTTGATGTTAAACTTATATAAAAGCTTTTCATAGAGGTTCGAATGTATGGAATGCAAAACATATCACATAGTTCAAATGTGTTTTTTTGAAGTGTTAATGTGTTGCTTAAAAGTGATAATGTGTTAACCAAAATTAATAAATCACACTTTTAACATCATTATTACATCATGATATATAACATATGATCATTAAATTGTTATATTGTATGTTCTCTTAAAACATCTAGCAGAATATTTAACAACTCTCATGTGATTCATAAAATAACACAAATTATTAACAAAATGAGTTAAGACGTATCCATTTAAAAGTTTTTATTTTAATAACTTAATGAGTTGTTTCAATTTTAAATATTTTATTACAAAACTTTTGAGAATGTATAAAGTGAAATTTGACTATTGTAAACACATATCAAACATCCATCTCTTCAAACACATGTCAAATGTCCATCTCTTCGTGTATTTTTACCAGTTGACACTTTGAACATGATGTGTCTCTCCAATATAAACATGTGATAAATTCAAATGTTATTTATTGAATTTAAATTATCTTGATTGTTGTATTTAAATGAATAAACAATCCATATCTTATTGAATAAAATTGTTCAATTATTATATTCATTATTGAATTTAACTGGATTGAACAATGATAATTATTAAATTTAAAGTTTACTTCATGATTGCATCACCTAATTAACATGATTAAATACATAAGAACATGTTTTCCTAGAAAAGTTATTGAAATGAATAACTTTTCATATTTTTTTTAAACTTCTTCAAGAAAATATTGCGAATGAATAATTCATATAGTGAACATTTATGTTACTACATAAAGATTAAATAAATTAAAATTATCTTAGGCACATTGTAACATTTGGGTTAGTAATACATATAATACTTAAAAACTTATTTCTCATGTTCTTTGAAAGAATTTTATATTACCAAATAAAAAATATATATTTCAAATACTTTCATTGTTAACCATTGAATTAAAAAAATAATTTCAGCATCAGTCATTATCAACTATTGAATTAGAGAAATTTATTATTATTATCCATATGAAGTGAAGACACTAGTCCCACAAAGTGAAACTCCATCAATTCTTAGGGAGCAAGACCCATGCCCTATAAAGTGAGGGTCATGTAATAAGCCTTATGAAGTAAGGCTCTTTCCCTATGAAGTGGGCTAACAAGTTCACAAAGTGAAGTTCAAAGACCCACAAAGTAAAAGTCATGCCCCATAGAGTAGCCAAAAGCGCATGACATAAAGCAAAAGCCCACGTCATGAGATTCCATGTCCACATAGTGAGGTTCATGTCCAACAAAGTGATGGTCATGCCCTATAGAATGAAACCCCAAACCATATGAGCCTCCAAGCCCATGGAGTGAAACCCTAAGTACACCAAGTGAGTTTCCAAGCCCACGAAGTGAGACCCCATGCACACAAAGTGATCCTTATATGAATTAAACCTCCACGGCCACAAAATAAAACCCTATGCACACTAAGTAATCCCTCACACCCACGAAATGAGCCTCCACACTCACGAAGATAAACTCAATGTTTACGAAGTGAAAGCATAGTGAGACTCCATGCACATGGAGTAATTCACCGTGCTTATGAAGTGAGTTTCCAAGTAGGCGAAGTGATCCCCCACGACCATGAAGTGAGCCTCATAACCACGAATAAGAGACTTGATGCCCACGAAGTGAGGGTCTTGCTTGCCCTAGGTAGTGAGGCTCCAACCCAATAAACTAGCAGCTCTAACCCCATGTAGTGAAACTCAAAGCCCACTATTTCAAATAACAAGTCATTTCAAACACATTACATGAGACTTTAAGTTAATGAAAACCTATGAAGTAATAATCTAGCCCCACAAAACGAAACTCCACGTGTCATAAAGTAAAAAAAGAAACAAATTCTTTAAATTAACGGAGAACAACGTACATTAAAGATAGTTTAGTGAAAATGACATCATTATTATATCAATTGCTTTATTTCCTAGATTGTAAATTCTGAAGCATTTTAGAGTGAAGGGTTCCTCATAATACATGCACAAGTATTCGATGGCCTCATGCATAATAACAAATTCTTTATACTTGGACCCTCTAAATCCATCCACTTACATGTAAAAGAACTCAATTAAGTTCACTTAATATAGAATATACAAAGCAAACCTAAGCTCTTGCCTTTATTCATGTGTTATAAATGAATGGGTTGTGTACATGCTTTATTGCATATCAATTCTTTTTTCCCATGTTTTATTTATAAAAAGATTTCAATCATATACCAAAACTATGCCTTAATGTGTCTTGATTGTGAAAGAGTTTAAAGGGAATAAATTGATGCAAATCATACTTATATCTCAAAAGAAGTGAATATACAACATAAAATTTATGTTTTTCATATTTAGGGTTTAGATGTGGGGTCAAGCATTTAAGATGTGGGGATAGCACATACAACTACTGTATAAAACATGCTTAGTAAACCCTTTCTAATTACAAACACATTGTTATAGTTCTAACCTGATGGGTTGACTACATAAGTAAAGATTGTGGGATATGTGGAATGTGGGTAAAAGACTAAGCAGACCTGAGTCATCACGACCAGGGGCTTCTTATAAACACCAATTGGCCCTTTACTTAGTTGACATAAGAAAAGGTTGTGATAAATGTGCCTATAGTTTATACACAAAGAATTGGGTTTGTTTCATAATTAAATATGTAACACAAATGATAATTTATTTCATTAATGAGGTTTTTACATAAAGGATGAGGTTTGTTTCATTGTTAGATATGCAACATAAATGATGTGGTTTGTATAAATGTACATATACTTAATGTGTTTATAAAGTACATTTATTCATATTTAGTGTTCCTTCTTAATGGAGCTTATGGGGTCATGGAAATGATCGAGCCACACATTGTAACTAGATATATACGTACATACATATCATGTACTCAGTAACATGCATATGTGTATTACCTGGGGTCATGGAAATGATCAAGCCACACATTGTAACTAGATATATACGTACATACATATCATGTACTCAGTAACATGCATATGTGTATTACCTTCAATCTATCCAAACTTATGTACACTCAGTGATGGATTATGACAAATTCAACAAGGAAACCGGTAAATAGAATAATCTTGTCATTAATCATGAAATTAATTATAAAAACATTCTTTTCAAGTGTATAATTTTCAAATTATTTCAAATTCTCACATGGAAATTATGCAACTATCTTGCAAGTGAGATGAGGATCTTGCGAGATGGCGACTTGCAAGGTTGCCTTGCATGCAGAACAGACGTATTATCAACAAGGAGGAGATCACCAGTTTCCCATTCAAACTCCACCTGTTCTTCCTCCATAATTTTGAAACAAGCGTCCAAGGCTTCCTGAGGAACTTTGCTTCCATCTGCATATACAAGCGGCACGTTGTAGCTTACTGCAGCTCCAAGCGAGTTGAACCAAGCCGTGCGACCACACCGATCTTTTCTAGTAACATGGAAAGTCTTGGAGTACCTGTCTGGTGCTTGGTCCCTTGAAAAAAAATTTAATATATATATATATATAGAAGATATAGAACAATATACTTACATTTGTTCAGCCACTGTTTCGTAATCCTGACTCCTAGAGACAACTTTGAATCCCTTCTTCACAAACTCCTGTGCAAATGAGTTGTTGAGAAACCTTTTATACACCGTGCTCCCTCCCACGATAAGGGTGGATCCTCCAGTTCCCTTAGGTGGAGCTTGCTCACAGAAGAATATCACTCTTGTTGGGAACTCTTCCAACTGCATTAGAATGTTTATGTTAGTCTCTATAAGAAAGGGTAAACGTAACTCACATAAGCAGATTCATTGTGAAAACCAATGGTCTGATCTAGTGGAAACTCCTCATTCACAGTAAGGACTCGTTCACTGACTTGGGTCCGGCTAGCCATTCCTCCAAGGCCTTTGTATGGGAACTCTTGCCACCCTAATCCCCTCACAACTCTGTTGAAGTCCTCCGCGGTGCGCAAGTTAAATCCTCGGAAGAGTATAGCACCATGCTTGATCAATAATTCATCAATGTGCTGTTGTTCGAGCATGAAGTAGCTAGTCACCTCCTTAACTTCTACAGTTTTCCTGGGAACCAGCACAAGTGGAAATACTGAACCATCCTCCCAGAACTTCTGGAACACCACAGAGACATCCTTCCAAAGAGTTTGGAAGTTGATAATGGGACTAACTTTCATTTCCAGACATTCTTTTGTTAAAATGAAAACAGTCCAGTGCTGAGGTATCTCTCTGAACCACTTGGTAATATTACCACTATAAGCTTGCCTTTGTTTCTTGGTTCTTTTGCTTGCTAAAGAAATCCAAGTAAATAAAATATCTATTAATATATGATTATGATGTACCTGTAATGCAGCACTGAAAGCTGCACCAGAAGACAGTCCAACCAACAAGCCTTCTTCTTTGATGAGCCTCAAGCTCCAAACGTAAGCTTCCTCTGTGGAAACCGTACTTACTTCGTCTATAACATTCATATCTGTTACTGGCTGTACGACACCGGTACCGATTCCTTGAATTCCATGAAGGCCCTTCTTTCCGCCTGCATCAAGAGTATATTATCTTAGTGGATCGCTGTAGATAAGAAAACAAATGTTACCGGATAAGACGGAGCTTTCCACTGGCTCCACAGCTACCACTTTGATATTCGGGTTTTGTTCCTTAAGATAACGGCCTGCTCCCGAGATTGTTCCTCCAGTTCCACACCCAGCGATGAAGATGTCCACTTTTCCATCAGTGTCCCTCCATATCTCAGGCCCTGCAAAAATTAGCCTTCAGCATGACAAACACAGTCGAGCTCATATATACATTCATACATCATACCAGTGCTTTGGTAATGAGCGAGAGGATTAGCGGGATTCTGAGACTGGTCAAGCATGACTGCATCTGGTAGAGTTGCAAGCAACTCCTGGCACTTGCCCAAAACAGCGACAATGTCAGGTTCTGAAACAACATAAAGATCAATTCATGTTTTGCAGACAGCAAGATCTTGCCTGTGAGAACTACTTGAGCACCCATTGCACGCAGGAGAACTCGGCGTTCAAGAGAATAAAGGTACGGCATTACACAGATCACTTTGTAGCCTCGCAGGATTCCAAGTAGAGCCAAAGAAATTCCCGTGTTTCCACTTGTTGGTTCTACAATCGTTGACACTCCAGAGACAAGAATTCCCTTGGCTTCTGCATCTTGTATCATCCTGTAGAAAGATTTAAGCTGTATATCAGTCACAAAAGAGTGTCACATACGAGAGTGCTATCCGATCCTTCACGTTGCAGCCAGGCTGATAGCTCTCGAGCTTCACAACAATACGAGCAAGTGTACCTTCCTTTTTTGCAATGCGTTTGGTTTCCACCAACGGAGTCCATCCTATCAGCTGCATGGAAGATATAAGAAGCCAGAGGGTTTTACTATATATTGTACCTCATCTACACTCCCATAGATGCGCTCATTTGCAACTTCCACCTTGTAAAAGTCTGTAGCCATTGTGAATTTTATGTCTGTATAATATTTCTGTTTTATGTCCTGCAGTATGCAGATTATATATTGCTGGATTACATCCTGTCCTTGGCTTATATACTGTCCTGCTATTGAGAATGAGACATGCAAGTATGCAAATGCAAGAATATGTGTATATATATATATATTATCCGGACACTGTTGGCGTCCTGTCCACAACGATAGAAAGAAATAACGTGACCTTGACGATCTTAAGACCTCCGTCAGCGTACTGTACATTTGTCATCTTCACAAGTTTCTAAAGTCTTGTACAGCTGCATCATTATATATATAAATATATATAGTTATTAATTTCTAATGTTTTATAATCTCAAGAACCTCTATCTAGGAGAAAGCACATCGTCAAGACAAAAACGTGGTAACTTCCGGAAGCAACATAAACATGTTAGGCCGGCTTAAATGTCTTAAATGATTTTGATTTTTTATCATGGCATAGTTATGTTTTTCCTTAGACAGGTAAAATATTAAATTACTTTTTTTATGACAATGAATATATAAAAAAATGCATTTCAATAGAAAATAAATAAATAACAATGATAAAGCATCGAAATTAACTAATAGCAATTTCATGTGGCGTCTTAGTATTTTGAGTGAGCCCAAGTTTGATATACATATTTAATAAATATTTTTGGAATCTAAAGAATTTAATATAATAGTTATAAGTGTGTGTAAAGTCTTCGAATGTAAGTTTGTTATATATTTGTTTTAGTGGCATTTTAAAGAGAAAAACCCATTCACAAGAGGTTGTGTTTGTTAGTATCACCATGCAAATATGCCATACATGCACTAAATTTATAATTTAAAATTAAAAACTTATATACATATAAATTAAAGTTTACTTAAATATAAAGACCACCATTACATGGAACCCAAATAACGGTTTATATGTGGTTTTATAATATGTTTTTCTACATTACACATATATGTTATTAAAAATGACAAGTTCTGGTCACAATAACATATGATTTTGTAATGGCTTTTTTAACGATTGTTTTTGAAAGTTACTTGTAGTAGTTACTTCTTATTATGTTTTATTGATATGTTTATAAAGTATAAATTTATATTGCTGTTACAATATAAAAACACACAACATCAATAATATTTTAGATTTCTTTATATGTAACTTGAAATTATGTTTTTGTATTAATTCAGCTAAAAAATATACGTATTAAACACATGTGTTTTATATAGAAATTAACCGCTCAATTAATTTTACAAATAAAACACATATATCATTTTTTAAGTAAACATTTTTAGTTACATTTAAAAATACATAATAGGACTACTTATAAGACGTTGATTTTAGTAAAATACTTATATTTTATTAATGTTATCAAAGTTACACACATTGAGTTCAGTCCATTTAGCCTTCTTCCAGTCTTCATACTCAATACGCATATGTCCGAGACGGATGCTCTCTTCAACAAAAAAGGTGTAGAGCACTGGTGGTTCCAAATCTATCCAACCTATGTATGTCCACGGTTCAGTCTTTGTCATTATATTGAGATAGGTTCTTAGCTTTTTCCTTGTCAAGTTTGGGATGATCACGTTGCACATTGTCTCAATCTCTGCTTTTGTTCTCTTTCTCACAAGATCAACAAAGTCCAATGGAAGCTGCATGTAAAATTGTTAACCAAAATACCAATTAAACAACAAACTTACCTTCTGAAACGGCTCAACTGCCTCAATCTTACACCTTGGCCATCGGATGAACACTCCACGATAAGTTAAACACTTTCCCAAGTTGGAACAATCGGGATCCCCTGAATCAACCTTCATACGCTCATATCCTGGCAAGACAGCTATTACAGAAAGTGCAACATCATGATCCCCCAGAGGCCTGCATGCAAAAGAGTGATATAAAGAACCTCAAAACTATAGAAAACTTACTTGTTGTGAAGCTTTGCCATTCTATTGGCTTCCTTGATGATGCCTCTTCCAATGGTTTCTTTACCATTCAAGATGTTCACCACTTGTAGTGTCTCAAACTGCAAGAACAGGTATGTTGTAATGAAATAAATATTATTACAACTGAAAACAATACCTCTTCTTTATTCTCTTGATCTTCTCCCAAGTCGTCGTGAACGTCATCCAAGTCATGAATGTACTTTGGCTCATCATCATGTTCCATTTCATTGTCTTGCGTAAGCTCTTGCTCTGCTCTTCTCCTAGCAAAAAAATCATAAAACATAACAAAGAAAAAATATTACTTTAAATCACCTCCAAGGCCGTGACTGTTACTTCACTCTTTTTCTTTGGCTCTTTCTCCGATCGTTTCTCTTCATTATCACCTTCATCATCCTGCTAAAACAAGTGTGCACACATATAACTTTAAAGAGAACTATGCAATGCTACTTACATCCGGCACAATACGACGTCTCGTCTTTAGCCTCTTTGATGCTGGCACTTCTTCATCGTCACAACAGTCCGCTTTAAGAAAGTTGCTATCCATCTCACAATCAGTAAGACATTCAGGCCAAGTAACAACTTCCTACAAATATATGTACACATTAGATATATCTAGAAAACACATGTAAAAGGTAAAACTTTACTTCCTCAGTGATCTGTGATGCTTCTGAGCCCGTGAGAGGTACAAACGCTCCAGAACTGAGGCCGCTAACTTTACTTACCTTCACCTTCAACATTATGATGTTGGATTCCACGTACCAGCTTTGAACAACTCCACGTCCCACAAGCACCTCACGCTTTATAAAGAATGGTTCCCGCTTCCTCCTATTCCTGAAGAGTTGCTGGCAGAATTCTACGTGTTCCAAGTCAAGTACTTTCTTGAAACCTACAAGAACCACCTCCGAAACATTGTAAGTATATGAGCGAGTATGAATTGTCCTTGATTGTGTTAATGTTTGTTGGAGCCTTTGACGTTTCCCATGCAGGAATATTGCAATGCGTTGAGAGACCCACTCCACAGGAGTTGTAAATGGTTCATGACCTTCAAAGACAATGGGCTGCATCTTCCCCGTGCTAACAAGCTCTTTTGCCAAAGCTTCCCGTGCAGCCAAATTCTCCTTTTCATTTTTTCCAAAACCCACACGATCAAAAAGTGGAAACCGCTCTTCGCATGCCAGCCGGATCTCCCTTAAGTTCCCAGACATTTGCTCATACTGTTCCTCCCAACCAACCGCATCAAGTCCGCTGTGTGAGTTGAAGTTGTAGTTCTTGAATAAAACTTCTTTTGAAGGCACCTCCCCACGGACCATGAGACCATATTTATGCTTCTTTTCCACCCTTTTGGACCTCTTTGAATGCCGTTTCACTCTTGTCCCTGGAGACGCTTGGGTAGGTGATTGAGACACATGACTATTTTTGTTGACGCTGGAAGGTGTTTGCTTGGGGTTCACCACCTTCAAACTCTTCGCTATGCTAAAAAGCTCGCAGCTGACCCATAACAAAGGCCCAACTTAACCCAGTGCTCAATGTCGAGGTGAACAAAGCTAGAGCCACGGATCTTTTGGCTTACCAAAACAGAATGAATGCTATCCAAGTCCTCGGTGCACCATGGAAATGCTGCTTGATATGGGTGAACAAAGCCTTGCTATCCCAAGCTTTGCTCTCCTCCAACAAACTTATGGATGACATGAACGGCTGCTTAACACAACAGTTGGAGAACACGGTGGAGTGGGATAGAAGCTTAGTAGGAGAGCTCGGAGATGAAGATGGAGATGAAGATTGAGAGAATTTATGATACTTTGGAGAGCGCTCTGCCGACTGAACACCACTCACCATCATTAAATGTGTCTTTATAAGAGACTCTAATTATACTTGGGAAGTCTAAAAAAGACATATGTTTATTTAATAGTTTTATTTACTTACATTTGAATTTTTAAAATAGACATATGTTTATTATTTAAAAGCTTCGTTTAATTACATTTACTTTTAATACAGTATAAAATAACAACCGTACCTATATGGTGAATTCAGTTGAACTAGGAAATTACAGATATATATTATTACAGATAATAATTTCATTACAAATAATTATAGATGATAATTATAAGTGTATTTTATTTGTCGGAATAAAAACTTTTTTTCCGCTTCGTCTTGCCTCCATGCAAGGAATGACCTTGACAATGCTTTCCCATTCCTGTGGTTCTTTCTCCTTGTAATTTTCAATAAGAACCCCTTGTTGTGCTTGCAACCACGTAATATATACTTGTTTGTCTTCAACATTAACAGTGTTAATAAGAGCATACCATTTTTCACCGATGGGAGCGTACATCTCCACAACTTCTCCATCTCTAGGCCAGACTGGAACAATGCCAGGTTTACCAAGCTTCAACAGTGCCTTTGGCAGTTCAGCTATTCTTGTCTCCATTGCAATCTTATATCCTGGTCTCTTACCATCACGACAAGGCAGCACACATATTTCTCTAAGTATCTTGGACACTGGTAGAATGCTGCTATAATCAAATCCTTCAACTTCTTTGTGCAGAATTCTCATCCCGGTAGCAGCGTCAACCTCAACCTCTCCATCCACTACACTATACCGCATGTACTCACCTGCAAAGAACATAACCGTCCCTGTACAAATGTTTGCTGTGAATACAAACTCCAGCTTCGCAATGTACTCAAGCAAATTGTCTGGAGCTTCAACAACAATGTAGTCCCCCTCACTAAAGACCGTGTCAGCTACAAGTACTGATGAGTACCTTTCTATGGTCTTAGATGACAACTCATATCTAAACGCTGCTAAAGCTTCTTCTTCCTCCTTTGATACATGTCTCTTGGTAGACCTTCCAATGGCTATACCTTTGCTAACGAACTCATCCCAGCATGTGTGTTTGCTAAACAGACGTATGTTCTTTGCTAAAGTTTGTGTTGGAACGCATATGTAACCATCTACAAAGACATGTATGTTACATTTATAACTTCTCAATGTAAACAAATTTACCTGGAGCTCCTCCTTTGCAATATAATGCAACAAGCTTTTCCCATGCGTAGTAGGAAGTAATCCATCACAGTCAATAGATTTCAAGTTCATTAACTTTGTAAAAAAGGTTCTGCAAAATGTTTTAATACATTAATCTTTAAAAAAACAATGAAAGCATACCTTTGTAATGCTCTGGTGAAGGATATTTCCATTTCTTTTTGGTTTGTGCAGATACGATTCACTGTAGCAAAGAAGCGTTCAAATCGGTAGCACCATAACAAGTCATGATGACCAAATCGCTCAACATCTAACAACATGTGAGCTGCTCCAACCATATGCTGGACAATAGATTTGTTGTCTCCAAAAGCAATATTTGATCTAACGCCATGAAAAAAGAAGAGTCCTTGCAGTTGATATTGTTTCTTCATTCCAGCCATGAGTTCTACTGTAATCATAGAATAATTTTGTTATGGCTGATAGCACCTGCATACATATTATTTTCAGTTTAAGTACATGCAACACATATTTACATACCTGTAAAATGTCCCATAGAGCAGGATTTACAAGTCCTTCCAAAACATAGAGGCTATAGACAGCACTGAAAGTCTGGTGTTCATCTCCTTTCCAGTTACCTGGTCTGCATGTAGGATTTTCAGGAGCACGTTTCTTACGGAGGTAAGGTGTTCTATGCTCCAAAGCAGTCTCCAACCTGGTTGTTAAAATTCTTTTAGAAGTCTGTGAAGAGATCTCTTCCCAGCAACTTTCATGTGCCTTCTTTAGAACTCCCAGAGCTAAGTGATGCATTACGTCTATAGTAACATCACCAACAATCTTGAAAGCCTGTGTAGTGACCAAACCATATAATTCTGTTGATCCACGTACACCTGTCTCTCTTTGTGTCTCTTCTCCTTTGTTCCTTTTTTGTAGACAACTTTCATAATCAGCTTGAGTGCGAAGAGGATCTGGTTCTCTAGTCTTTAACCACACATCCTCAAACTTACCTCCATTTTCACAACGTACATGACAATATCGGCAAGGTAGCAATCCGCCTATTGTATAAGATTAAAAAAGAAAAAGTTTGGAAAGTGAAAATGTACCTTGTGACAGTTTTGTAATATCACATTGAGCCGGATGGTCTCCAACAACAGCAAGTGTCAATACGCGTAAGTTGAAAGATCTATCAAGTTGCAAGCCGGGGACATCAATTGCATACTGAACTGGAGTTCCTTCGACAAACAAATCATTCAACTCCGCAACTAGAAGTTGTAGATAAAGATCGTACTTGTCAGGACCATCTGGAAGATCTTCAGTTGTAAATAACATAACTGGTAGAACCATGTGTTTAACCTCTGGAATAGCGTTCTTACCACCATTTACCACCTGAATGTTCAAAGACATGGTGCTCCTTGTTCTCGTACTTGTGGCCTGAAACTTGTCCGAATGAATGATCACGGCAAGGTTTCTGGGATCACCCTCTGCGTATGCCCCAGAGTACATAAAGATGTTACCACATATAGAGCAAGTCATGCTTCCATTCTCTGAACGTGTAGCAACAACGTTGTGTTCAGTTGGCCAGCAGTGGAACATTGTCTTGCAGGTGGGACATTGTTGTGGAAGTTTCCACTGTGCACCTGGAGTGAAAAACGATTGATACTCACGCCACTTGCTACCATGCCAAAACTCTTGCATTTTTGAAGGTTGCTCATGCGTATGTTTTCCAAGCCAATCCTTTCTCTCTCGCCATGGCTGTAGGAAACTCCAAGCTACTGTTCTTGTTGACACTAGCATTTGAAGCCTAGCTGCAAGAGGGATGTACATGAACTGCTTTGCATCCTTGCGGATGTTTAAACATGAAGCACATGACACCCGGTTTGCTTTAGTGACTTGAGCTTCATCGTCTTTAATTTTTGGAAATATATATGGTTTGTCATCCTTATGGTAACACATTGCATATCTGTCAACCTCTGGAGCTCCCAAGTCTCGGCAAAAGCGTTTCATAGTCTTCACACTAGTTGGAACCTTATGACCATTCAACTTCCCTGACCAGTTGTTTAACGAAGCTATCTTTGATGCAAGTCCATCTTCTTTAAAAAGCAGTTTGTAGACTTCATTAGCTAATGCTTCAGGTGCTCTGTGTTGTTCAAACAAACTTGCAAGGTCAAGAATAGAGAATAAAAGCATCATTCAGCAATCCTTTCTGTGGATGCAACTGTATCAAAATCTGGATCATCAAATGGATTTTGTACTGCAATTTGTTGTGGCAATGGCTCCATACACACCTCAACATGCATGCCGTCATCTATTTCATTCTCCCTTGTATTTGGCAATGTTTCTTGTGTTTCTTCGTTGTAAATGGAACCTGTGGTTTTTTGTTGTAAGGCACCCCCTGTTTGCTGATTGAAGTATTTTTCTTTTAACATCCGCGCAACCAAATGCTGCCCATATCCTGTTCTAGAGTATTGCACCCCACCTAGTTCAGGATTTCTAGCTTTACAAAGTTGACATCTACAAATCCTGTAAACATTTGTAAACCTTTTTCTTGAAGATGCTACATGCAACAATTGCTTGTCGCGCTTTCTATGATAATCCCTTGTTGGTCTAGGAACCAATTTATAGCCACATTCCTCACTTCGACACAACTTGCATTGACAAATTACCTTGTTCGCAGGTGCCATACCTAAAAACCTAACATAACTAAAAGATATATGTAAATAATAAACTTAGAACTAAAACATAATACTCAAATAAGTAACAAATACAAGCCCTATTTAAAAAACATATCAGATTAAAAATAACATGTTATTTTATCTTGTTTACACTTCCATACTCCCAAATCACATATTATTTGTTATAAATAATAACAAACAATAACAGTTAAACAAAAAATAATTTCTCTCACCTCTTGTTACAATCACAAATTATAAATGTTATTTTCAAATATAACTTTTTGTTTTTTTAAAATGGGGTCCCCGTGTTAATTATTAGAGTTGTGAATTTCCCATGCCTTATGCACCATTCTTATTCCACATGCTATATAAAGGACTCCAACAAAGTCATTTTCTTTATTATTACAATGATGAATATTCATCATTGTTGAATTTAGTAAGTCACCTATGAAGTCATACATTAATAATTTTTCTTTCTCCAAAGGATCTTTAAGATATGAAGAAAGATTGAACAATTTTATGCTGTTGTAAAAATTTATGTCTGAAAACTTATTGTTAAGTACATGAATTGTTGCTTGAACATATGCATTTTCTTTATTAAAATAATCCTTAATAGTTTATGGTGATATATTTTAAATCAAAAACCTCAACATCAGTAGTTGATTCTTTTCCATTAGGAATAGGTTGATAAGTGAGTTTGTAAATCATATCAACACCTTAGCTATTTTTTAAACTAACTTTTCACTTTGACTTGCTTTAAATAAAAAGTTAAAACTAAAAGATAAACCCTAATATTTCAATTTCAACTTTTCCAAAGTTAAATCAAGAAAGTATCCTATTTGTGAATAATATGTTAGATGTACTTGAAGTAGAACATTGAACTTATTAAGATCGACCAGAACATCAATCAAAAGGTGAATAAAAAACTAAAACCTCAAATTTAATTAATTTATTATACCTAACAAAAGGTTATTAACAAATATATTAAATCTTTACTTTTTATCTGGTTTTGTTAGCAACCTTCCATTGTTTAAGTAATGCAAACATTGCATGAATAAGTCTTTGTACGACTCTAGTAAATGCTTTAACTCTTCATGTCTGAGCACTCTTCTCCTTAACCAACTATTGATTTTACAGGCAAGTTCATTAATCATATTGATCATATGTGGATATGTAACAAAGCCATTCTTTATTACAAGTGTTTCCCTGTGAGCCACATAATGAACACCCATTATGTTTGGGAACTTAACCTTTACCCATTGAACAACTCTTACTTTATAACTAATCGTGATAGAAGTTCCATCAAATGCAAATGCAACCATCTTTTTCATATCTAAGTTCATCTATATCATTAAGGCCTCAACTGAACTTGTGATATTTTTAGCCATAGTCCAGCAACCATTGAACAAATGTACAACAAGGAGCTCTTTTTTTCTTCTTTCAAGTACAAAATATAAATAATGAGATGTTGTTAAAGGTTACAATCTATACTTGCATCTAAAAGCATTCAAAAGAAAGGGTTTCTCCTAATTTCAAAATAAAAATCGTCATGATTGAATTACAATTTAAAACTCTCGACTAACTATTAAAGTGATATATGTAGAAGACTCCTCTCCCATGGTGCAACAAGATAAATTACATTATCCATCTCTAATTTTAACATGTTTAAAGGTGTGTTGGCAACATCCATATGATACTCATTTTCATAAGTCATAATATCCTTTCTTATTGCTGATTGAAATGGGTTTCCTAACATTATCCATGGGACCTCTCGGCAACTCTTTCTTCCTCTAGGACAATAATGCCACTTGTTATCATTAAGTATGTTGTAGTAAGATGCGGTTAGGTTAATAAGATGTCGATAAGTACTGCAATTACTGTAGAAGAAAGGACAAATGGTATGATCAATGCTAATGATACTACATGTCAAAGTTTTAACCTAAAGGGCCAACACATGGCAACATGTGGTTCTTAAGTGACCATCTGACATCATCACCTTATGTGAGCAATGCTAAGTCTTCCAAGATGATCCCCAAAGTTTGATTCACATGCCTAATTAAACAGAAGACTAAAAGTCCCACTCTAAGTCCCCTAGAATGACTATTCCCAGAACCCTAAAGGATAACTCGAGTAAACTTTAGGATCCTGTCTCAATAGACCTAGACAAGCTCATGCCTTAACCTCATCAAGGAGATGTGCCTTACACTTACCCCGTGACAAAACTAAGGCATCATCACTTACCCCTTAAGGAATCACCCTTATCCAAAAATACAACCCCTTCAGGGCGACAAGGGGTACTTTAAGCCACGACTAACCCCTAAGGGTTTGAGTGGCTAAGTCATACTCTAGACTTAGGGCTAGTATGTAATGAGGACACGAGTGTTTTACTAAATAAACTCCCTAACCCTAAGTACATGACCTGACAGTGCCTCACAAAAGGGCTCCTACTAATGAGCTTAGGTTGTTCAACCCTTACATCCCAAGGAGAACACCCTTAGTCAGGTGTGCTAAAGCACACCTAGTTATGAGACCTAACCTCCCTTGAGCTTATGCTCAAGGCTTAACACCTTAGTGCAAGCACAACATACCTTTTAAGTAGAATATCCAATCCCTTGGCAATAAACTCATGACACAACCCAAAAGGGCATGCCTCGAGCATTGTACCATGAATTGTATAACCTAGTGTTACATCTTTATGTGACACTATTTCCACAATGTAGGCTATCATGCCATAGCCCTTACATTCAAGAGTTACACCAAGTACTACGAACGTGGCTCTTAAGTGCCAACTCTATAACCCCTCAGTGAACCCTCAGGAACTAAGTAACAAGAACCTATTAGTCAAGATCTCACGCCCACAGTTGGGCAAGGACACGGATGTGCCTTGCTTAGTTATGAGTGTTACACCTAGCTTAATGTGGAGAAGGAGGTTGGAGACATGCCTCAACCTTTGTCCCTTGGAACATACATTCCGACAAGACCTTTCAATCATGGATTCGCCAACGTTAAGGGTAGGCTACCTCAAAGGTGAGACATACCCCTATTGTTTAGAAGTTAGGGCGGCAGAACATAGGGTTATACCTTGACAACACAAGCTAGAGCTAGAAGAATAACGAGCTCTTGTTAGGAACCTAAGAACTCTCCTACTACATACTCTACCTTATTTATGGACGAGGCCCCCCACCCCACCCTCTTTTCATACATGTATAAGTGGGCTAGCACAGATTGCGTGGAATGAGATGAGTTATCAATTTCTAACCCTAAGCCCTACTCGAGGGGAGGGGATTTTAAGGCATGGGTTAGGGCAACCCTAGGTCCCTAGGGATGTTCCTAACCTTATTTAACATGTCAAACTCATCTGCACTAATCGAAAAACCTAACTGGGACATCAAAATCGGGGGTGGATTTTATAAAAGGTAAGTTCTAGCTTTGCTTAGAATTTTTTATAAATACCTAATGACACTCAGCTGGACCATCACCAGATACCCAAATGCACTAAACGGGCATGTTTCTTACTACATCTAAGGTCCATCAACATAGTACAGTAGGTAATAACAATTAACGTCCAAAGTAAAGAGTTGAGTCATAGTAACACACTCCCTAACTTTTAGACTAAATACTATTAGAAAAATTAACCAAAACTAACATATCACTATATGTGGAGTCAACCAAAAATCACATACCTTTTGCATTATGTGAAACAAAATACTTCATAACCGTCGTTCACTAAGTTGTAAACTCAGTAGCTGGAGGCACCACTTGCGACATGAAGTCATTTGGAGACTTTTTACATGTCTGTAAAGTCTGTCACTCGACGCATAAAACATAATGGTTCATTTATTTACTTAATTAGAATTTATATCAGAAGCCTCTAGTTAATGTTGACTGTTGACAAAATGAGGCATGCACCGGGCCATGCATCATCCTAGGTTATGATGTATGGTCTCATAAGGTGTGATTTTGATTCCTTTAATAAAAAGTGGTGCATGACATTAATGATGAATTAAATTTGCACCTTTATGGAGCCATGCACAATCTTAAAAAAAATTGAACTTGGCTATGCACCATTCTCGATGCTGAAGATGATGTATGGCTTCATAAGGTGCAAATTTGATTCTTTTTTAATATAAGGTGGTGCATGCCCATGAGGTGCAAATTTAATTCGTCATTAATGTCACGTATCACTTTTTATTAAAAAGGAATCAAAGTCACACCTTATAAGATCATACATCATCACCGAGGATGACATGGCCCATAAGTTGCATGTTCAAAATCTTTATTAACCTTTTATTAAAAAGGAATTAAATTTTGTAAATTTTGGTGTCATGTAGTAAATTTTTATTAAAAAAGAATCAAATTCGCAATCTTGTAGGGCCATATAACATCCTTAGTGGCAAAGATGGTGCATGGTGTTGCAACTATGCACGAACCTTTTATTAAAAATGAATTAACTGATTAAATGTAGTTGCCTATTCTGTGTAATATGTTATACAACTAAATGAGTCTTCTTTGTTACGAATGGTCACACGCATATACAATTTATTACTTTAGTTTATCACATTATACCATATTTGGCAATACAAAAATAATGTTAAACATAGAAATATAATGTCATTTAGGGATATAGTCATTATAAACATTTAAATCGATTTGATTTCATGCCTTTCCAACATATTATATAATTATTGTGTACATGGAAAAAAAGACAAACAACCAGCATTTACACTATGTTAATAAAAGAGATTTGATAAGCCACAAGAGCGTACTATATGGTTTAATATAATTATTGTATTAGGTCCATGACTAATTATATAAAACTAGAATAAACTTAAACATATGTAAGTTCATCTTGTTCAAGTACCACTTAGTTGATTATATATACAAACTTACACTAATGAGGAATCTTTCTCTCTCTCTCTCAAACACACACACCAAAAAAAAATAAAATTGATATACATGTAAGTTAGAACTTCTAAGCTATACCTTTTATACAAATTGTATACTCTAAACACATATGTTCACATAGTGTTTTTGTATGTGTTGACTTAATTGTAAAACTTAGTGTATAGAATCTTAGTAAGAGGTCCCTTAACATTGTGTGGAAAAGAAGAGCTCCTACCATGACATGCCCTCTAACAAGATTCAATCTTGTTAAACAAAGCATTTCATCCCCCAAATCCACTAGCATCATACATGTATACACAAATACACACTCAACACATGCACACACACACATGCATACACATGGCATGTAGTTTGTTAAGACAAGAGAATTTCATTGTGTAAAATTGTTTTCTATTTATTCTCTTAAAATGGGCGTTCTTTTGAAGCCACATGTTATCATCGGCGCCAATGATGGTGCATGCATGACCCTAGAAAGCTGCAAGTTCGACTCTCGGTGGGGGGGGGCATTGTGGTTGTTTCTAAGGTTTGGTAATATGTTTAATGCTTTAAAGGTGGTGAATAATGATTGTATATGTTGGGCATGGGCTTGGATTTAGTTTTTCTTATGCCAGAATTAGATATCCATGTGTTTTCCTTCTTTAAGCATTTGTGGGGCATTGTGCTTGAAGTGTGTATGTTGATTTTGAAGCATGGCACTTGTGGTCTATGCAAGTTGCATCACATTATAGCATTACCCTCCTTTGAGCATGTGTGGGGAGATGTTGCTTGAAGTATTATGGTTGTTTCAATGGTTTGTTGGTACTTCTAATGCTTTAAGGTTCTTATATATACTTAGTAGATGCTAGAGATGAATTGGTTCTTGTTTATTCTTCTTTGGGAACAATGAAATCCAATAAGTTTGTTTTTTGTTATTGTGTGGACTCTCTTTGCTCCACTTTCTCACTTGTTGGATCTTCCTTCCCCATTGTCTTAATTCTTTGCTAGTTGTGTCCTATGGTCAAGTCCTTTTTACTGGGGGGATGCATCAACAATGAGTTCCTTGATGAAAAAGCCACTGAAATCCCAGTATTAACTCGTTTATCAGATGAGTGATAACCAATTATGATTTTTGATTGAGTGTATCATTCAACTATGGGGTGACAAACTTAATAAATGATCATATGGGGTGACGAACTTAACAAATGATCATGGGGGCTCTATAGGTTGGGAAAAGCGGTTGTGTTGCTAGTTTTGTTGGTTTACTAGGATGATTGAGTTTGTGCGGTAGTTTGTGTTTTTGATCTTTTCTTTTTGCTAATGTTGGTGCTAGTTTTGTGGGTTAGGCACTTGGTAGTGCTACTGTGGCATGTTTGTGTGGGTTGTATACTAGATGATTCATTTATTGGCTTGGCTCCTATGGGTTGTTTACCGTTTTGGTAACACGTGGTGATACAGGTTTTGTAGGGGTGTTGGTTGGTGTGGTTTAGGCACTTTTCAGTGCTTTATTGGTGTGATGGTATGAGTTGGTCTTATCCTCCTTGGTGATAACTTTTACTTGTTTCACCATCTTAAGAATCTCTAAAATTGACAAATATTCTTAAAGGGATATTCTTCAGATATACTATTGAAAATATATTGATTTGCACTGAGTATATATAGTCTTCAAAAGGTTCGTTTAGTGGGCTACTATTGTATATATAGGAGGCATAGTTTTTGAATTGTTTCATTTGAGTTGTTTGGATTGGCTCGTGGACTGACATGCAAGAATATCCCGGCATACAAAACACTAATCAAGGTCGAAGCAAATAAAAATCCATGTATAAACTTGTAGTTTAAACTCAAGACTCCAAGGTATATAGAATATTTTTTAAATATTCTAGGGTATCACGGAGATAGGATACATAGTATTCTTATATTTCATGTTTTTAATATAATTGTTTAAATCTTGGTTAGGCATACACCAAGCTTTTATTAAATAAAACAATTTTATGGGCCATGCATCGAGTTTTTTTTATTAAAATGAATCAAATTGAGTTAATTTTATCAAGATTTTTTACTAATGGCAAAAAATTGTACGGACGTGATCACATGGGTTACAAACACGAGGCGCGCAACACGCAAATTAATTCTCCCCAATTAGTCTAGTTATACGTATTACTTAATCGTGCTGATTTAAAGGGATGTCTTTATGTATTTAGAGTACACCAACACAAGAGGCTATACATCTCATGCAAGACCTTGTTTCTACAACAACACTTATCTACACAATGTGGAAAGTAATTAAGTGTGTATCGGACCATGCTGATATTCAGTAAATTCTTGAGCATGTACAGCAATAGAGAAAAAAAATACACGGGAGTACATGTATCTTTGTAAGTTTTCTCTGTATCTTTGTGTTAAATACAAAAGCACATATACATGTATTTTGTCATGTATGTTTAAGGTGTAGAGTTCATTGGCTATCTACGAATGTACTGTTAATCTTGTGTATTTTATTAATTAGTGTTACTAGTGTGAATTCTGGCATACATTTATACATACTTAATTAATAAATTCTAAATAAGATTTAGAAAACCTATGGTAATATATTAATATTTATTACATGTACTTATATATACACAGCTATATTAAATAATGAGCTAAGTATATGTATAATGCTGTGTCTCTCTCTCTCAATATGGGTGTGTGTATTTTAATTAGATTAGTAAGTTTTTTGTAAACTTTACTATTATTTAACGAAAAATACTGAATTAAAATAAATTATAACTTAAAAACTAATAGATATATGATATATATTTGAAATAATAGTAGATAGTAGGTATATATATTTATTTATTTATATTAAACTAAAATAAACCAAATATAATTTAAACTATAGTACTATATAAATAGTATAATATAATAGTAAATTAAATGATAAATATATATTATTATGATTGAATTAAAATCAACTAAATTAAATTAGTAAACTATTTAAATGATTATTTTATACATATATCAAATATACTTATATAATATATGAAGTTATATATGGTATAGGACAAGGATCATGCCGAGGACAAAACTATGATTAGTTAGGTCTAAGCCATTCCAGATATCTTGGCTATGGCTTTTCTGATTGGGTTTTTGTGACATTGAATGTCTTCAAAGATAAAATAAACTTATTATAAAGAATATAGAAAATATTGTGATTAAAATATACACAAACTATATCTATTCAAAGTTGCAAAATATATATGTTTTTAGGTCAAAATACATATCTAGTTTGGGATTGCACAACGCGTATACCACTGTATATTATTTCTAAACCGTATACAGTTGTTCAGAAGATACATATACAGCCTGAGATATATGTATTTCCCCCTGCAAATTTCAACATCAATCTAGAGCGTCAATCTCCTTTGTCTGCACGCGTTGTCCCCACGGTGTTCTACACAAAGGGCATGTCCATTGCACCCGTAGCCAATCTAAATGCACTCTATATGAAAGTGATGCTTGCATGGGACATCTCTATGCTCCAGATGTTTCAAGTCATCCCAACATATTGCACAAGATGTATCCTTTTCTAGCGGATCGGATTTCCCATGGAACCTGCCTATGTAGTATTCCCTTAAAAGACATGTTTCTATATGTTTCAACATCTTAAAATCACTTAATTCTCTTGCTACCTCAAGCGGTGATAGCATAAATGGAACCACTGTAACAAGCTGCAGAACCCCAGCTAAACTTATTACATGTAAAGTTGCTGCCCAGTTGTTCAATCTTCCAATCCCCATAGCGTGAGTAATTTTCCAAATTATCATCGAAGTTATAAACCATATAAATCTAAAGATTCTCCTTTGAAACATTGTAATCAGCTGTATATTTGTTATATAGAACCAATTATTCGTGAATTGAACAAAGCATGCAAATGATAATGTTATCTCCAATATCTTCTTAAAGCTGCCTTGGAAAACAAGTAATTCTGCAGATATGCAAACTACTGCTAAGCAGATACAACTCTTCAATCTAAAGGTAGAGATTTCTTGATAGAAAAACAACCATTCGATGGCTAGGAATCTCCCAGTGAGAACCCAATAACCCAATAACATAATGAACATAGCAGGTAATCCCATCGCTGTAATGATAGGCATATAATTAAAATCTGCCTCTGGAATATCAGCATGGTCCAATAGTAAAAATTCGCACGTGACCCACATAACCAGTGTCACACCCATGCCGAACACAGTAAATAAAGCTCGGTTAAACATTAGGGCTTATATTATTTGTCTGCGATTACACATATATAACCCGTACAAATAAGGTTTATGAATATACCTTTAAAAGTATATATAGTATATATGTGTATATGTACATTTTAGTTTTGATTGGTATTCAGTCGATGTAAATTACTTAACACTCGTATTTAAGACGATATATCATATCAAACATACACGTCATAATATATCAAATTATTCCTAGTGTATTCTTAGTTATTATTAAAATGTTTTAATCTTCAATATGAATATATATTGTGTGCTTTAATTTATTTTTACAAATATGTGATTAAAATAATTTTGATCCCAGTGTACAGTACATAAATGAGTATATTCATAAACATAATATACATATTATAATCTAAACTGTGTGAAGTTTTTAATAAAAATCAGAATAAATTTCATAATTAAAATTTATTAAATAAAATAAAATTTAAGACATCTTGAAATTAATAGAATTTTAATTTATTTTTCTTATTTTTAAAATAAATAAAACTAAACCATTCAATTAAGGGTTATCTCATTAACTTAACAAATTTAAAAAAAACAACCCATAAAGTTTTAAAAATTACAATTTTATCCTTAATTTATATGCCTTATCAACAATTGCTAATATAGTAACTTACACAAGGAAAATGTTTTAATATAAATTTGTATTATGAATGTCAAAGTCAGAAATATGTTCATGTGTATGTGTTAATATTATTGATATCTGGTCGTGTATAAGACCTCCTTGTAATCGAAATGATGATTATTGACTAAGCATACATATATTATAATTAGATGTCTTAAATTTTATTTTACTTTTAGACGTAGTTTAAATTATAAAATATAAATATATGCATTTACGCAGTGATATATGCCGTAGTAAATAAATGCTACGGATTAGTAATTAAACTAAATTAATAATTAGTACATTAATAATTAAATTAGTAATTAAACATTTCTGTAACATTTTTCAACTACGGATTTAATCACTGCATTTACGTATTGTACATAGTATTGTTAATATATTTAATCTCATAATTCTTAAACACATTATACACACGCACACAGACACACATATATATATATTAAACATTAAAATATTACGTGCAGTTTAAAATACAGTTTAAAATTATAACTGAACTTTAATTTTAATGTTTTTCTATATTATATATATATAATTTATTTATTTATTTTAAAGTATAATATTTTTTATTCTTCAACATAAAAAAACCACTATATCAATGACATGGTCATAGCCAAGATATATATGTGTGTGTCTAATATAATACATAGACACACTCAGGACAGTATATAAGCCAAGGACAAGGATGTAAGCCAACTGTGTCCGGATAACATATAGATTGTGCTGGACATAAAAGAGAAATATAATACATACATCCAGTTCAGAACCGTTCGCGTATTTATCATTTAGGGTTCTTTATGGCAATGGAAATTAAAAAAATATGATACGACGTTGTGCCACCTGCAAAACCCAAGTACATGCGTACATGCATTTTCTAAATATTTAACATTATAAAGTTAATTAATTATAAATGATTTTTAAATAATTAATTAACAGGTACCTGGATTCGGATGAGAAATTGTTCAGTCTCTTTACACCAGTCTAGATATGCTCCGTTGGACTCAAAACATTATCAATTTTCTAATTTTCAATGCAAATAATAATAGTAATAATATTAAAACAAAAGTAGAAAATAAAATAAAAGAATTTCATACAAGAATGGACATTTTTAAGATAGATATACGGAGAATGGACTACATGGAAAATACAAAGTCATACATTGATATTTGTTGTATATTAAGAGGATAATAATAATGAAATGGTTGAAAAAGAAAAATATAAAATTTATATTTGATGTTGCATTGAAGTATAATTAAAACTTAAGAAAATTATATTTATACCCTTGAAATTTATCATATTTACATATATATTTCTAGAAGTTTTATATTTACTTATGTACCTTTCTAAAAATTATAAATTTACATATATAACCTTAAAAAAAATTTAAAATAATAATATTAATTAAAATATATTTTCAATTTATAATATATATTGCAAATGAAATAATTGAAGTTAATGAAGTGTTAAATGTCAAAAAATTATTATAATAAAAATGGAATATATTTTAAAATAATTATATTATATTATAATATATATGTTTAATAGGTTGTATTTTGGACCTAAATATAATAAAATATAAATTAATTAATTATTTTCATTAATTTTTTAAAAATATATTTTAATTTTTAATTTTAAAATTTATGAAATTTTAAATTAAAATTTTAGGGATTTATATGTAAATATAGAACTTCTAAAGATAAATATGTAAATATGATAAATTTCAAGGATATAAATATAATTTTTCCTTAAAACTTTCAAATGCATTTGTCTAACACATGTATGGACTTCCTTGCAATTTGTTTTTTTAATCATATGATATAAAATAATTTTATTAGGAAATAGAATATTCTAAACTACACTCAACGGAATGTATAATATAGAGAACGGCCTTATGATATGAGCATCCATCTATGCTGAAAAAATAAATGATTGAGCTATAAAGAATCTTGTTTACTACGTAACGCTCATACTACACATATTGTGCCAAAGAAAACCATGAACTAATTATATTTTTATAGCATAGTCTGTGCTCAATAATAAGCACATATTATGATAAAACAAGTATTTATTTACAAACCACTAAGCTTCATAAAATAAGTATTATTGTTTTTAGAGCAGTGAGTCATGCTCTCCAGAACATCCTCTCTCTCACACACACATTACCAGTATAACACACACACACACACACACACAACCAGTATAACATGTTATAATCTTCTATATTAATTGTGCTAAACCCACAAAATAACCAACCTATTCTAGAACGTAATTAGTATGAAATACAGACTTCTAATATAAAAATATTACAAGAAAGAAACTATAAGAACAGTTTAAAAGCTTATAGCTGGAAAAATAAATATAAAATTTAAAATAACTATTAAAATAATTTATTCAAAACTAAGTTAATTTATACTGAAGACTTCTTCAGACACTGCACTTTATCTTTATATATGTTTAAGTAAATGTTTTGAGTTGAAATGGACCTAGAGAGCATGCCCTAATTAAAATGAAATAAATAAACTTGATACACCGGTGTAGTCCAAGTACGTATATTGAACTACTACACTTGCACATCTGAAACTTATATATCAAAAGATAGTCTTTGATTTGTATATATAACAACATAAGCAATATTAAATAAAATTATATATGGTATATGTACATCTACATATACATGCCTGCACATAAAAACCTGTTTACGGCTGGATTTTGCTTTCGATGCAAAACCTTTGTAAATCAACATGATTTCTCTAAAGGAATTCATTCACGAAGGCTTTTAATTATTTAAAACTATATTTAAAACTTGTTACATACACACAAAATAAAATAGATAAAATGCATGATTATGTAATTTTTGCATTAGTTTTACACAAACACAGACGATATAATAAAGGAAAACCTTATGTTGTAAACGACAGTTTAGCCAAGTGGTCTAAGGCGTTGGATTTAAGTTCCAATCCGTAAGGCGTGGAAATGTCTCTAGTTCTTATCGTTCTATGGGTAATTATTGTCTGTTTCAATACAATATAGAAAAAGAAAAATCAATAATTATACATTTATATATATATACAATTAAATATACATTTTAAATTATATAATTATAATTAAAATTTCTGTGTGAGATTTTAATTAATATAGTCTAATTTTGTTAAAGAAGTTAAATTTATCTCCATAACCAATAACTTAAACAATAAAATATTATCATCATCATTATCATTATTTTTTATTGAGATACTTATTCAAATTACTCATTAATTCATAAATAAACTTTAGAAAACTTTCAAAATAATTAATTTTATATATTCATAAAATAATGTAAAATATATATCTTGTGTAACTTAGACACAATAACACATGTATATATATAACATTACAAAATTCACGTTATATATAACATCCTGTATAAAATTATATGCATGTGCGTCTTGAGTTAAAAATCCGTTTATGTGCTGAAAAAATAAATGATTGAGCTATTAAAGGATTCGCTTATTTGGTGTTTATTTAATATACTACGCGATCATCATAACACATATTGTGATGAACTAATTATATTTTTATAGCATAGTCTGTGCTCAATAATAAGCACATATTATGAGTATAACAATCATTTATTTATAAACCATGTTTAGACACACCACCGTTGTGGTATTCATTTAACACCTGGGACAAGGGTTGATGCAAATACAAGTGGGGCCGCTGCAAATGCCAGTGTGGCATTTAACGCAGCCTGAATTGCCCCTGTGGCAGCTCTTACAGTAATTGTTGCATGCTTACCGTGTCGTTGAGGGCACTGCGCATGTACTACTGCAGTCACAAACAGCAAAGTAAATAGCACAATTACTAACACACCACGCCTCATGTCTACTACCTCTTCCACAAGATAGCAGTTTTTTTTTTTATATATAGGGCCACTGCAACTTCTCCCATGCTTCGAACACAATGCATATACACATGGCCAAGAGTGAGGGACCTAGTACAACATCGTTGAAGTCGTCGCAAGCCATAGATGATGTACGAAGAACAAAATAATATTAATAATAGTCTTTATTCTTATCTTATCACTCTACACATGCACGCAGACAAGTGATGTACGCACAAACAATATAATATGTATCGTAATATGTATCGTACCGTATGTGTCCGGTACCGATGTGTAGATGTGAAGTATATGTATAATGCTGCTCTCTCAATATATACGTGTATGCGTGTGTGTTTGTGTGTGTATTTTAGTCAAATTATTAAGTTTTTTTGTAAACTTTATTTTTTATTTATTATTATTTAACGAAAATATACTGAATTAAAATAAATTATAACTTGAAAACTAGTAGATATATGATATATATTTAAAATAAATAGTAGATAGTAGGTATATATATTTCTTATTTATATTAAACTAAAATTTAATTTATACTATAGTACTGTATAAATAGTATAATATAATAGTAAATAGTAATGATAAATATATATTTATTATGATTGAACTAAAAATCAACTAAATTAAATTAGTAACTATTTAAATGATTATTTTATACATATATAAAATTATATTTCAATATACTTATATAAAGTTATATATCATGCCGACGACAAAACTATCAGCTGATTAGTTATGTCTAAGCCATTGGCTATGGCTTTCTCTGATTGGGTTTTTGTGCATTGAATGTCTTCGAAGATAAAATGGGATAAACCTATTATAAATAAATATAGAAAAATATTATAATTAAAATACATTTTAAAATTATAGCAATCCATCGCAGAATACAAAACACATTTTAAGTACAATTAAAATATAATCAAATATACACAAACTATATCTATTCAAAGTTGCAAATATATATGTTTTAGGTCAAAATACATATCCCTAGTTTGGGATTGCACAACGCGTATACCACTGTATATTATTTCCTAAACCGTATACAGTTGTTTCCATTGTATCAGAAGATACATATACAGCCTGAGATATATGTATTTCCCCTGCAAATTTCAACATCAATCTAGAGCGTCAATCTCCTTTGTCTGCACGCGTTGTCCCCGCGGTGTTCTACACAAAGGGCATGTCCATTGCACCCGTAGCCAATCTACAATGCACTCTATATGAAAGCGATGCTTGCATGGGACATCTCTATGCTCCAGATGTTTCAAGTCATCCCAACATATTGCACAAAGATGTATCCTTTTCTAGCGGATCGGATTTCCCACGGAACCTGCCTATGTAGTATTCCCTTAAAAGACATGTTTCTATATGTTTCAACATCTTAAAATCACTTAATTCTCTTGCTACCTCAAGCGGGGATAGCATAAATGGAGCCACTGTAACAAGCTGCAGAAACCCAGCTAAACTTATTACATGTAAAGTTGCTCCCCAGTTGTTCAATCTTCCAATCCCCATAGCATGAGGAATTTTCCAAATTATCATCGAAGTAATAAACCATATAAATCTAAAGATTCTCCTTTGAAACATTGTAGTCAGCTGTATATTTGCTATATAGAACCAATTATTCATGAATTGAACAAAGCATGCAAATGATAATGTTATCTCCAATGTCTTCTTAAATCTGCCTTGGAAAACAAGTAATTCTGCAGATGTGCAAGCTACTGCTAAGCAGATACAACTCTTCAATCTAAAGGTTGAGATTTCCTGATAGAAAAAACAACATTCGATGGCTAGCAATCTCCCAGTGAGAATCCAATAACCCAATAACATAAGGAACACAGCAGGTAATCCATCGCTGTAATGATAGGCATATAATTAAAATCTGCCTCTGGAATATCAGCATGGTCCAATAGTAAAAATTCGCACGTGACCCACATAACCAGTGCCACACCCATGCCGAACACAGTAAATAAAGCTCGGTTAAACATTAGGGCTTATATTATTTGTACACATATATAACCCCGTACAAAAAAAGGTTTATGAATATACCTTTAAGAGTATATATAGTATATATGTGTATACGTACATTCGATGTACATCGTATCAAACATACACGTCATAATATATAAATAGTCTTAATATGTAAATTCAAATTATTCCTAGTAAATTCTTAATTATATTAAAATAATTTAATCTTTAATATTATGTGTTTTAATTTATTTTTAAAAAAAAAACTATTTTGGTCGCAGTGTGCAGTACATAAATGCGTATATTCATAAACATAATATATATATTATAATTTAAACTATGTGAAGTTTCTAAGGAAAATCAGAATAAATTTTATAATTAAAATTCATCAAGTAAAATAAAATTTAAGACATCTTGAAATTAGTAGAATTTTATTTATTTAAATTTTTTTTTATTTTTAAAATAAATAAAACTAAACCATTCAATTAAGGTATATTCATTAGCTTTTAAAACCAGTGATATATGCCGTAGTAAAAAAATGCTACGGATTAATAATTAAATTAAATTAGTAATTAATAAACTAGTAATTAGATTAGTAATTAAACATTTCCGTGCATTTTTCAACTACGGATTTAATCACTGTTTAAAACTTACATTTTTATCCTTAACAATTGCTAAATACTTTGTGTGTATGTGATTTAAAATCTTAAAAGCCCTCACACACTAGAATACATAGACACACATATACACAGTAGAATACATAGACACACATATACATGCACGCACACACCGTAGAATACAACACACAATCAACTATGGGCATATGCTTCTTAGTGGATTAACTTAGATATATTTGAGATTATTTTTTAGAAAAATCGATTTTGAAATATAGTTCTCTTAAAGTTGATGTATACGTTAATTTATATGTAGAGTTATCAAAATAATGTTAACAATTTCATTAATATGCTCTAATATAGCTATATTTCTGTACTTTATAGCAATTATTTTATTTTAATTATATGTACTATATATATAAAGAAGTCTATAACAAAATGCCGAACATGGACATATATATAAAATGAAGCCACAACATGATAGCCACTAAAATGAATTTGTAAAGAATATAAATATAACATTTGGTAAACTTAATAATGTTTAATTTTTCAATGTTAGAATGTTTATTGAAATATTCAATATTTTCTTTCAATGTATATATAGACACATACACACTAGCAATATAAAGTATATATGATATTTTTCAGCAATTATTATTCAAGATTTTTATTAATATTCCTTGTTATATGTTAAAGTTTCTAACTGTTAAAATATGATGTGTATGTACATACACATAGAATATAATTTGTATTATTAAATGTTCTGTTTTATACACACCACATGAACACAGCAATCGTATGAACATTGCAGATTGTAAATTTTATATAGAGAGATACATTTGTAAGTCACATTCTTGTTGTGTATGTCTGTGTTGTATATAAACGGTTGTTGTTATGTAGTATAGTGTATATTCACAGGCACGTATATATAGAATAATATACTGTATGTACTCTCTCTCTCTATGTGTGTGTGTGTGTGTGTGTGTGTGTATATATATTGTATTTATACAAACAGTGAAAACATCAAACTTTTGATATACAAATACATGTGAAATATATAATATAACATTATTTAATAATGATATTTATAGTTATTTTAATATAAGAATCAAAATACACCTCGTTTCGGTATGTATTTAACGGTTCCGTGCACAGGCACAAATATATGAATTTAAGTATATATAAATACTCTGTTGTATAGAATGAATGATCATTTGAGTTAACCAGAATTAATATACATTACAAATTATTAAGTTTACTGGTTCTGCTTAATTTGTTTTAATCCCGTTTGAATTAAACCTATACATTATAATAATTTATTATTGAAAATAATGACTTAATATTTATGTAATAATTTGATTATGGTTAATATGTATATAAGCATTTATGTATAATAAAAAAGTATAATTGTGTTTACGTAACTTACTTTAATTAAAATTAATATATACAAAATAATCACACTGTTTTCATTAGCATTTACTGTTTGCTTTGAAGTGAACAATTCTTATATAGATAAACACATAAACAAACAGATAAATTAATTAATTATATAATTATTCAAAAGATTTATAATAGTGGGAAAAAGGATTTATTAATATAATTTTGATTATTGCCAATTAGATTTGTAAGATCCACGTGTACGGCTGCATATGCACATACTATTATTAGCGTAGTGGATTTTGATAGCCGTCGGATTGGATTCAATCTGGACCACTCGCTCTTGTATATAAGTTAGGGTTTCTGAACTAATGGATACACATTTTATATTCCGAGCTCTCACATTGGTGGAGGTGAGGGGCACCTCTAATTGTCCCTACGGAGTGCTCGGATTTGTGTCTTTTTTCTCTGTCTTCTTAGGTCTAGCTTTTCCATTGTCTAGATCTATTCCTTTCTTGTGGATTTTGTCTCTTCTTCATCCATGAATCCACAACAGACAAATCCCTTGTCTGTGGAGCAGTTACTCATGCAGTTGTTGGATGCCATGCGTGTGCAATGAACAATCATTCTCAGTTGATGGCAGCATTCACAGGCCAGGGTACTCCTCCTACGCATGTTGCAAACCCCCGTGTCCGACCGGATTTCTTTCGCGGAAATCCTGGAGATGATGTGTACCATTGGTTTGACCACTTCACTGTGGTTGCCACATATCATTCGTGGGACGGTGCTCAGTGTTTGCGCGAGTTTCCTACTTGTCTTCAAGGGACGGCGTTGCAGTGGTACAATGGTCTGGACGTTGCAACTCGTGGCGATTGGAATATTCTTCCAGAGATCTTCAAACGTGCATTTGGGCATGCGGACGACTGTGATGATGCTTTTCAGCAGTTGCATCGTATTCGTCAGGAGCCGTCTGAGTCGGTGATGCAGTTTGGTGTTCGCTTTCGAAGCCTTTTGCTGCGTGCAGAACCTAACATGTCGGAACGCATCAAGTTAGGTATGTTGTGGCCAGCACTTCGTCAAGACCTTGTGGGGCTTGTGCATGCACTAGCTCCAGTGACTCTTGACGATGCTTTGAGGCTGGCACAACGATATGAGTCGTCACCTCTCCCACTTGTGCCTTCACGTGCTCTTGTTCCACTCCATGTTGGGGATGGACCTGCTCCGATGGAGGTTGAGGCTGTTGCCGCTCGTGTACCAGCACAAGGTGGGGCCCGTGGACGAGGACGTGGACGTGCAGTTCGTTGTTGGGCATGTGATGAGGTTGGACACACGTATCGGCGCTGTCAACGGTTTCCCGATTGGCGTCCCCCATTTCCAGGATGGAGGCCATGGCGCAACAACGTCCGGTTGGTGCTGCTGCAGTGGAAGGTTGTGATGCGGTGGATCTTCCGGGAAACGACGAATCGCACGAGTAGAGGAGGGTCCTCGTGCGAATAAATTAGTGACCCCTCCATCTTTCTTTCGGGAGTATCATCAAGGGGTTCACTCGGCACCAAATCATCCGGTTTTCACTTTTCAAGCTCGTTTCAATCGCACACCTCATCCTGTTTTCCTTTCAGTGTTGGTGGATACAGGTTCAAGTTTGTCCTCTGTTTCTCAATCTGTTGCTACACGTTGCAGCCTTCATTTGCGTCGTGCGGTAGAACCAGTCTTCATTCTGTACGGCAACGGACATACTCATGCTTGTTCGCGGGATGAAGTGGACATTGTTGTTCGTGTGGATGATTGTGAGCTCGAGCTTCAATCTTTGCGGGTGGTGCCGAGTCAAGCTTTTCACCTTATTCTTGGTATGGATTGGTTAACTCGCAATCATGCCAAGTGTGACTTTGAAAAGTCTCCCCCTTGTTTGACTCTCCCTCGTCTTTCTTCCATTCCTCTTACTTCTATTCCACTTCGTCCATCTGCTTCCACCTCTGCTTCCATCACTTTTGTCTCACCCTTATTTCCAACCATTTTCCCTTCATGCTCTTCCTTTTCTTCTTTGGATCCATCAGATGATCGTCGTGCTGTAGTTGTTGATCAACTCAAGAAGGAGTATGCTGATCTTTTCAACTTCGACTTGTCATCTGGGGCCAAGATTGCGACACGCCACCCTATTCCAACTGGAGAAGCTAGGCCAATCAAGGTACCTGTTCGGCGTCGATCACCAAAGGAGCTCAAGATCTTACGAGCGAATGTCAAAGAGATGTTGGAGAAGGGTGTTATCCGGAAGTCTCGAAGTCCTTGGGCGTGCGAACCTCACCTTGTGACGAAGCCTGATGGGAGCGTTCGATTCTGCATTGATTATCGCCCGTTAAATGAGGTAACCGTCTCAGATGTGTACCCACTTCCTCATACTGCAGACCTTTTGGATCGACTGGGGCGGAGCCGTTGGTTCACCAAGTTAGATCTCGCATCTGGATATTGGCAAGTTCCGATGGCTGACATGGACATTCCCAAGACTGCTTTTCGAACACCATTTGGCCTGTACGAGTTCCTGGTGATGCCTTTCGGTTTGAGCAATGCTCCAGCAACTTTCCAGCGTATGATGGATGAGGTTCTTTGCGACATGCCGGAGGTGACTGCTGATTTCATCGATGATGTTTTGATCCATTCGATGGAACGTGGGAGGAGCATGTCGGTGATGTACGTAAGGTTTTGGATCGACTGCGGGAAGTTGGTTTGAAGTTGAAGCCATCTAAGTGTGTTTTGGATCAAAGGACACCACTTATCTGGGTTATCGCATTTCACGTGAAGGTTTGCAAGTCGATCCTGACAAACTAGTTGCAGTTTTGAAGTTCCCTACGCCGAAGTGTGTGAATGATGTGCAACGCTTTCTTGGCAAGGTACAATATCTGGGTCGTTTTCTGGATCATCTTTCAGATCGTACTGCACCGTTGCGCGCGTTGTTGAAATCGTCAATGACTTCTTTTGTTTGGTCTAAGGATTGCAAGCAGGCATTTGCAGATCTCAAAGAGTTGTTGACGACTCCTCCAGTTTTGGCGTACCCGGATTACACTCGTCCTTTCATCTTGCGTGTAGATGCTTCTGACATCGGCCTCGGGGGTGTATTGATGCAGGAGAGTACAAGTGTTCCTGGCCAACGACATCCCATTGCCATCAGCCGTACATTGCAGCCAGCAGAGGTGAATTACTCCACAACTGAAAGGAGTGTCTAGCAGCAGTTTGGGGTTTTGAGAAGCTCCATGCCTACTTGCATGGTTCGCGGACGTTGTTGGAAGGTGATCATGCAGCAGTCACTTCGTTGTTGAAGCGAAAGAATTTGATTGGGCGTACTGCTCGGTGGGCCTTGAAACTTCAAATTTACGACTTTGAAGTTGTTCATCGTCCAGGGAGTTCCATGGCTGATGCTGATGCTCTTTCTCGGGCTCCTCTTCCACCTTCTCTCTCTTCTGTTGCCCCAGAGGAACCAGTTGTTCCAGCTTCAGTGGACTTTTTGGAAAGATTCCGTACCATCAGCAGTTGCTGTGCTTGACGTTCAGTGTCCGCAGAATGCAGAGTTAGATTTGCCGTCTTTGGATGAGGTTCGGGAAGCTCAAAAGGTTGAGCCGTGGATTCGAAGGCTTCGTGATGGGTTTGAGAATCCTGCATCACTTGCTGATGACTTGCCTTTCAGGCATTTACATTCACAGTATCGCCTTCAGGATGACCTTCTTTATTTTGTGGGGACTGATCCAGATGATCCTTTGCGGTTGGTGGTGCCTTCAATCTTCATTCCACGCTTCCTCCATGCTTACCATGACTCTCCTATTCTTGGCGGGCACATGGGACATCGTCGGGTGATGGAGAAGCTGCGCAGATCTTTCTATTGGCCGGAGTTGCGAGGAGATGTGATTCGGTATGTGCGTAGTTGTGTGTGGTGCCAAGCTCGCAATACTCCCCCATGTGCTTCGGAAGGACGGTTGGAGTCAATTGCAGTTTCTCGTCCGTTTGAATTGGTGGCATTTGATTTGATGGGACCTTTTCCGCGGTCAACTGCTGGTAACGAGTACGTTATTATTGCTTCTGATTACCTAACTCGTTGGGTAGAAGTTGGTGCTCTTGCTAGTGCGACTGCTTCTGCTGTTGGTCAGTTTCTCCTGAATCGGGTCGTGTTTCAGCATTCTTGTCCGGAGCGAATTCTCTCGGATAATGGTCCCGCATTTATGGCTGAGGCATTTCATGTTTTGACATCTCGATTAGGGATACGCCACACTTTCACAAGTGCTTATCATCCTCAGACAGATGGTTTAGTGGAACGGCTTGTTAGAACCTTCAAGGGGATGATCGCAAAGTATGTGAACTTTCAACATTCAGATTGGGATGGTTATCTGCCGTCTCTCCGATATGCTTATGTCACTGGAGTTCAAAGTTCCATTGGTACTTCTCCATATAAGCTTTTGTATGGTCATGACCCGGTGTTGCCAACGGAGTTGGGTTTGCCGTCTCGGTTACCGCGAGCTGCTGATGCTAGGTCATGGGATCGGTATCTGACAGCATCCTTCCATTGGTTCGTGCGGAGTCAGCAGAACACTTGGGCCGCGTACAAGTAGGACAACAACAACGGTACAACTCGCATCATCGTCCTCCTGCGGAGTACAAGGTTGATGAACTGGTGTTGGTTCGTTTTCCCAAGCTTACGGTACGTGGTTTAGCTAAGAGTCTCCTTCCTCAATGGAAAGGACCGTATCGAGTGTTACGGCAAGTAGGACCACAGGTTTATGAGGTTCGGCACGACATTCAACCCGATCCTCCGGAGATTGTACATGTACAACGGTTGAAGCATTTTGTGCAACGGGAACAAGTTGTGCCGCCTATAGATCCACCAGTGCCTCCTCCTGATGTTCCTCCAGATCCGGGCCCGTCTACAAGAGAACCCTAACCAACTTACACCCTTCCGAGAGGAGGGGATGATGTAAGATCCACGTGTACGGCTGCATGTGCACATACTATTATTAGCGTAGTGGATTTTGATAGCCGTCGATTGGATTCAATCTGGACCACTCGCTCTTGTATATAAGTTAGGGTTTCTGAAATAATGGATACACATTTCTATATTCCGAGCTCTCACAGATTATAGTTATAACTTAATTTATTAAATATACTAAAAGTATCATTTACCTATGGTTATGGTCTATGATCGTGTCATAACCTTGTTAATATATTTTACACCTTTATAATGAAAAATTAATGTTCATTATGTATCTGTTCAAATATTTTATGAGAAAAATAGAGCATGGGAAAATAGATGCGTGCGTGTGAGTATAAAATAATACACATATATACATGTACTTTCTGTATAATATAAAGTTCGAACGCATGTATTATCATATATAATATATATATATATATATATAATATATATTATATATATATATATATATTATATATAATATATAATATATATATATATATAAATTAATTAATTTATATTGTATATTTTTAAGTAAACATGATTATACTTTTTAATAATACATGTGTAAAATTATTTTATTAAATATATATATATATATATTTTTATAGATGAGAAGCTTTATATTGTACCTTATAAAATAAAAGTATTTCTTATGATTGTTTAATTTTCATGATTATATTTTATGATGTTTTGATTTAAGCTTCTTTTTTCTACCAAACTCTCCCCTGATTGCATCTACCATACATGCAATTTCTTCTTTAGTATACAACCGCCTTTCCGTTACTGCGGGTAGCTTTATATATATATATATATAGATTAATGCCATGAATACAACAAGATCAAGATTATTATAATTAAATATATATAAGATTTAATTATATATAAGTCATATTTAGTCCATGAAATTCTTCATTTTCAAGATCATATTAATAAGATAACAATTGTTTTTATATAAAAGTTGATATGTTAATCACATACACGTTATCTTGTAGTTCAGATCAGGGTGGTTCCTATTATAAATACTATATGAAATATTGGGAAAATCAATATTACCTGAATTTCAAGAGATTCTTAGGTAATTTTATTAAGATTATTACACGGATACACTTCATTATTATTAAAAATTAATTAATTAAATTTTACATTTTCAAAAGTTATTTTATAAGTTATTATTTTGTATAGGAAGATTAGTAACCCCTAAATCCCTCTTAATACAATCGTCTTAAATTTAGAATATATAAAAATGTATTCTAAACACCTTGTATTAAGAGGGATTTAGGATCTAGAAGTATATATCTTTGTATATCTAATGGATATTCCATAGGTATCTTAATATATATTAATTTACATTTGAAAGAGCAGATATATTCAAGATGTCAGATACTATTCAATTACAAAACCCTGCTTATATACAAGAGACCTCCTGCCATGTGGCACACATGCGACACATGGCGCTGACACGTGGGGGCCAGATCACCACCCATGTGTCACTATGCATGTGTGTATATACATGCGTATATACGGTATGTTACCTAATATATAGTATCTTACATTATCCTCCCCTCTGCAGTTGTGTAGATGGTGATGGATCTGATGGTCCTGGATCTGTGTGAGCTGGGCCATCTAAGGTATGACCAAATGTACTCAACAAGTCTCGAATGACAAACCATTTCATTCGAACCACGTGAACTATCTCAACCTCATGAGATCCCACCAACTGTACTTGATATACCTGAGGACCAACCTTTCGGAGTACTCAGTAGGGACCAAGCCACTTGTGTAATAAACCAGTTGTAAGCCCAGGTGCAGTCAACTTGGGAAAACGTACCAGGACTAAGTCACATCCAGCAAAATTTGGTGGAATTTGATGTCGTGTACATTGTAAGAAGATTGCTGCCGCATTTGAGCTCGACCAAGATGTTCAGCAGACTCTGCACGCAGAAGAGGCAAAACAGCATCCAAATGTCGAGCCCACATCTTTGCATCCTCGGCACGTGGCAGATTCGATGATAACCCCAATTCACTAGGCAACTTAGGATCATATCCATACAATGCCTTGAATGGAGAGATACCAATCGAACTCTGAATGCCTGTTACATAAGCAAATCTCAAACATCGCAAATACCAATCCCAGTCCGTGTGATTGAAGTTCACATACTTCGAGATCATACCCTTGAAGGTCCGATTCAATCGCTCCACCAAACCATCAGTTTGTGGATGATACGGAGAGGCAAATGAATGTTTTACCCCTAACCTCTCACACAACACTCGGAATACCTCTGCAATGAAAGCGGGGCCATTGTCTGATAACATCCGCTCTGGACAAGAATGCTGCAAAACCACATTATCGAACAGAAACAAAGCTGTTGACATGGCAGTTGCATCCGGAAGAGCACCAACCTCCACCCATCGAGTTAAATAATCAGATACACACAATGATGTACTGGTTACCTTGAGAAGAACGTGGAAAAGGTCCCATTAAATCCACTGCAATTAACTCAAAAGGGCGAGAGACCCCCATGGCCCGAGTCGTAGAGGAATTCCGAGTTTGACAAGTGGGACAACTTTGAATATACCTGATCACATCACCACGCATGCTGGCCAATAAAATGATCGCGCAGCTTCTCCAACACTCGTTGGTGACCAAGATGACCTCCAACAATAGGTGAATCATGATATGCTCGAAGAAGGTGTGGAACATATGTAGAGGGTACAGCCAAACGCCATCTGTCCTCTGGATTTGTCCCAATAAAATACAATAAACCATCCTGAAGTCGAAACTGAGCATGATATTGTCGAAACCGAGGTTCGGAAGACGGATTGCAAACGCATCGCGTAATTGCCTCGTCCATGGTTCATGTTTTTGAGCATCCTGCCACTGTTCCAAGGATGGTAAGTCGGCATCGAATACCTGAGGGGCTTGTATCAAACCGAATGCTGCAGCTACTGCATGAGCAGGCAAAGTGGAATCGGAGAGGGGTGCTCGAGAAAGTGCATCCGCATCCACCATTGTTCGCCCAGGCCTGTGCACCACCTTAAAGTTATATACCTGGAGACGTAATGCCCATCTGGCTACGCGACCCACTAAATTCTTCCGTTTTAATAAGGAAGTGACAGCAGCATGATCACACTCCAAAAGTGTTTCACTCCCATGTAAGTAGGCATGAAGTCGTTCAAAACCCCAAACAGCAGCAAGGCATTCTTTTTCAGTAGTGGAATAATTCCGCTCAGCCGGCGTGAGTACTCGACTAATGTAAGCCACCGGGTGTCGAATTGAAGAATCCACAGCATCAGTTTGCATCAATACACCACCAATACCAACATCTGAGGCATCTACTCGTAAAATGAACGGACGAGTAAAATCTGGGTATTGAAGCAATGGTGGAGTTGTCAGGAACTCTTTTAACTGGTCAAATGCCTGCTGACACCTGCGAGTCCACCTGAAAGATACCTGTGACTAACTCCCGAAGAGGGGCAGTTCGATCAGTGAGATGATCGATAATCGACCCAAGTACTGCACCGTGCCCAAGAAACGCTGGACTTCCTGTACTGTACGGGACGAGGGAACTCTCGAACAGCTCGCAACTTCATTGGATCCACCTGTAAACCCTCTCGAGATATACGGTAACCCAAGTAAGTGGTGTCGGTCGAACCAAACACACACTTTTCAAGTTTCAACTTCAGGCCAACTTCTCGAAATCGATCAAGAACGCGCCGTACATCACGAATGTGATCCTCCCAAGAACCAGACCCATGAATGAGCACATCGTCGATAAAATCGGCAGTGATATCAGGCATATCGGAAAGAAGCTCATCCATCATGCGTTGAAAGGTGGCAGGAGCTGAAGTCAATCCAAAAGGCATGACCAAAAAAGTAAAGACCAAATGGTGTCCGGAAGGCCGTTTTTGGAATATCCTCCTCAGCCATAGGAACCTGCCAATATCCTGATGCCAAATCCAACTTAGTAAACCATCGACTCTGACCCAAAGATCTAATAGATCGCAGAGTTCGGAAGTGGATAGACATCTTTGATGGTAACATCGTTAAGAGGTCGGTAATCCACACAAAAATCGGAGAGATCCATCAGGCTTGGGAACCAAATGAGGTTCACATGCCCATGGACTCCGTGAGGACGACACACTCGTTTTCCAATCATATCAGTAACAGCTGTTCGCATGGCTGATAACTCCTTGGTGACCTGCGTCGAACGGGACTTTGAAAGGCTTTGCATTGCCGGTGGTATACAGTGTCGAGTCTTCACACGTGCACCTTGGGACAGATCAAATTTGAACAAACTTGCATACTGTTTCTTAAGTTGTTCGATGTAGTGTGCTCGACACTCAGGTGACGGATCCGGCATTTGAACTGTTCAAGACCGGAATCAAAGGAGCTGTATGCGTGATACAAAAGCAACAAACTTCTCTGGACGTAAAGGAACAGACTGCAAAGACACAGACTCCAAGCGTAATACAGGAGGAGAGAGTGAAAAATCACATGTACCTTTCGACTGCTTTAACCAATCACATCCCAGAATGATGTCAAAGACCTGGGAAGGGACAACCTAAGAGACCCAGAGGGAAACTTACAGTTGGCACCCATAACCAGCGTTGTCGAAGTGGTGTACTGTGATACTGCAGAGACTGCCCATTACCATATAAAATGTGCAAGACCTTATCTGCTCGTCTCAAGGGTAATGAGCACCGATGCGCCAGAGAAGTAGTTATGGAAGACATACTAGATCCTGTATCCACAAGTACTGTGACTGAAACATCATTCACTCGTGCAGAAAATGTGAAAACTGGATGATTTGGTGGAACTTGCAACCCTTGATATGCATAGGGAAAAAGCATGGAGGTGGAGTTTCCATCGCACGGGATCCCTCCGTCGCCCGTACGATTACTGGTTTTCCGCAACAGATCCACCCGCAAGAGAAGCGTCATCATCTGGAAGCTCATCATCAGACATAATGGCCGCCACAGGTACACCATCCGGAACATATGGTCGCCAGCCTGGATGTGGTGGACGCCAATCAGGATACACATCGCATGCCCGCCAAGTATGTCCAGGTGCCCAACAGGCCCAACAATGAACTTGATTGGGTTGACCTGCATTGTTCCGATTCCTCCTGTCACGAATCCGTGGATTTTGACCACCACGGGCAGGAACTGGAGCAAGTGCAGGACGATTTCGTGGAGGTGGTCCAGGGTGGGCCCCGAGGTCGACCACGAAAGGCTTGTCGTGCGGGCACATATGCAGCAGCGTCAACCTCCATTGGATCAGCACGCTGAATAGAGGAGCAGGTAACCCAAGGGGACCACGGCCCTCACCAGGCACCAACTCAAATCGTTGAGCTAGTGCAAAAGCTTCCTCCAATGTGGTAGGACGAAGAGCCCGAACGAATCGAACAAGTTCGGGTCGCATAGTTGGCCATAACATACCGAGCTTAATGGGCTCAGGCATGTTAGGATATGCACGCCGAGCTAAATCCCCGAACCTAATACTGAACCGCATAACAGACTCACCAGGATGTTGTCGTATCGCATGCAGTTGTTGGAAAGCATCATCTGAATCCTCAACTTTGCCAAACGTACGTTTGAGGCATTCCGTCAACCGATTACTATTGGCTTGAATCTCCGCAGCCAATCCATTATACCACTTGAGCGCAGGGCCTTCCAAACATGTAGGGAATTCTCTGAGAGCACGGGCCTTCATCCCAACCATGGTAACGAACAATAACTTGGAAATGATCAAACCAGTGGTATACATCATCTCCCGGATCACCACAAAAAGATCGGGGTCGAACCCTCGGATTTGTGGCCTGTGAAAAGACAAAGGAGCACTAGAAGCAGATCCCCCGGCAGAGGCTCAGCGGGGAAGATGAGGATGAACCCTCAACAAAGCGCTCCAACAACTTCGTTTGTGCATCAATAGCAGTAGCAATAATGCTAAAAGGTCTCATATTCATTGTCATGGAAACAAGAAAAGGAAGAGGCAGAAGAAAGGATACCCAACTTCTCCACAATGAAAGAGCATATATATTCAAGATGTCAGATACTATTCAATTACAAAACCCTGCTTATATACAGGAACCTCCTGCCACATGGCACACATGCGACACATGGTGCTGACACATGGGGGCCAGATCACCACCCATGTGTCACTATGCATGTGTGTATATACACATGCGTATATACGGTATGTTACCTAATATACAGTATCTTACACATTTAGAGATATTAATGTGTTATTTGTAATACTTCTGGTGTAGATCAAACTACAGAAAACAAGGTTTGATACATTAACTTTGACATAAACATCCAAATTTAAATAAGGAAATTTATTATAATCATGTATTATCAACTACATGTTTATACATACACAAACAAAATTAAATGTTTTTGAATATATTCACAATATATATCTATATATTCAAGTATAGTCCAAAGTATTTTTAAAATCAAGTATAAGCAATAATACTCATATATTATATACGCAGATCATATATATGTATATTGTCTGTCTATATAATACATGTTACGTTATGGAGTGTGTATGCTATATGAGGGACGGTTAGCACCTGTATGTAAGCTCCGGATTTGTGTGTGTGAGAGTGAGAAGAACATTTCATTAAAACAAACAGTAAATGCTAATGAAAGCATTAAAAGTTTGGGCATGTGTACAATTATTTATATATGTTAATTTTAGTTAAATTAAGTCAAGTAAACTAGATTATACTTTTTTATTATACATACATACATGTATTAATCATAATTAATATTATTATATAAATATTAAAAAAGATTAATTTAAAAATATAAATTATTATAACTATATAAATACATATGCATAAAAGATAAAAATATTGTCATCGTTGCCCTTTTCAGTGGGTCTTGGTTAATGGAACTGGAATATTCGTTGAAATTTTAAGAAATATATTTTAAAGTTTAATAAATAAAGATCAAATACTTACGGGAGATTTTACACTTGCTTGTTTCAGGAGTGTTCATGTATGCACTGGAATGCTGAAACGATCTCAATGAACTTGCTTGTTTCAGGTGTGTTAACATGTGTGTGTGTGTGTAACTTGCTTGTTTCAGATCTGTTCATGTATGCACACTGGAACATGTGCGTGCGTGTGTGTGTGTTTAACTTGTTTCAGGTGTGTTCATGTATGAACTGGAACAAGTGTGTGTGTGTGTAACTTGCTTGTTTCAGGTGTGTTCATGTATGCACTGGAACAAGTGTGTGTGTGTGTGTTTAACCTGCTTGTTTCAGGTGAATAATTAGTTCTGGTGGGGGTTGAAACCCACAACCTTCAGCTAAGACCAACGCTCTAACCCACTTGAGCTACAGAACTTTACAGTTAATATAATAAGTAGATATGTATAATTAAATAATCCATGTAATATATAAAACTTCACACACACATATAGATAGATATATATTTTGATTAATATAATATCTAGTAAACACTGCTTGGATCAATTTTTTTAAAATTTGAAAGTCTGTATACCATTTTTATTGAAAGACAATTCAGTGTATAAACATATATATTCAGGCTATTGTTTTATTTAATTATTCATTAAACAGTGCTTCCAGATAACATAACATCTGCCTTTATGAATTGTCAAATGCTAGATCTTCTTACACACACAACTGATCGATTGTTGCATGTATCTAGCTCTATATATATATATATATACACGTGTGATACATGTATATATAACCATCCCTTATTTTTATAGATATTATCCTTCTTGTTTACAACTTCAGAAGTACGTTAGTTTGGGTATCCGATATATAAATGGTTTCAGAATTTAAGAGATGTATGTTTCCATCCTGCGATGGAAAATGACAATTATCACTTATATATCTTTATATATACCCTTCTAAAAATTGTAAATTTACATATATACTTTTGAAAAACTTTAATTGTAATATTTTAATTTTTAAAATAACAATATTAATTAAAAATATATTTCAATATATTGCAAATGAAATAATTAAAATTTATTAAGTGTTAAATGTTAAAAAAATTATCACAGTAAAAAATGGATTTTTTTTTAAAAATTAATTATATTATATTGTGATATAGATGTTTAATAAGTTGTATTTTGGACTTAAATATAATTAAATATAAATTAATTATAATTTTTTATTAATTTTTAAAAATATTTTTTAAGTTTTAATTTTGAAATTTATGAAGTTTTAAATTAAAATTTCAAAAGTACATATGTAAATATAAAACTTTTAAGGGTATATATGTAAATATAATAAATTTTTAGAGGTATATTGTACTTGTATTCTATGTTTTAAGAACAATGACTCGGAGGCTTATTTCTGGATAGGCTTTTTTCCACACCAATGGTGTGTGTGTGTGTGTGTGTGTGGGTGTGGGTGTGGCCGTGGCCCATACAGTACTGTTTGATAGTTTTTAATATTTTTATTAGCATTCTTTATTTGTTTGTGTGCATAACTAATATATACGTGCGTGTGTGTGAACCTTTGTATATTATATGAATTATTTAACTATATATAAATACATATGCATAAAAGATAAAAATATTGTCATCGTTGCCCTTTTCAGTGGGTCTTGGTTAATGGAACTGGAATATTCGTTGAAATTTTAAGAAATATATTTTAAAGTTTAATAAATAAAGATCAAATACTTACGGGAGATTTTAGAAGTTTAAAATCGTTTGTATATCTAATCTAATATAAAACAAGCACTTGCTTGTTTCAGGAGTGTTCATGTATGCACTGGAATGCTGAAACAATCTCAATGAACTTGCTTGTTTCAGGTGTGTTAACATGTGTGTGTGTGTGTGTGTAACTTGCTTGTTTCAGATCTGTTCATGTATGCACACTGGAACATGTGCGTGCGTGTGTGTGTGTGTGTTTAACTTGTTTCAGGTGTGTTCATGTATGAACTGGAACTGTTCATGTATGCACTGGAACAAGTGTGTGTGTGTGTGTAACTTGCTTGTTTCAGGTGTGTTCATGTATGCACTGGAACAAGTGTGTGTGTGTGTTTAACGTGCTTGTTTCAGGTGAATAATTAGTTCTGGTGGGGGTTGAAACCCACAACTTCAGCTAAGACCAACGCTCTAACCACTTGAGCTACAGAACTTTACAGTTAATATAATAAGTAGATATGTATAATTAAATAATCCATGTAATATACAAAACTTCACACACACATATAGATAGATAGATATTTTGATTAATATATATTTAGTAAACACTTGGATCAATTTTTAAAAATTTTGAAAGTCTGTATACCATTGTTATTGAAAGACAATTCAGTGTATAAACATATATATTCAGGCTATTGTTTTATTTAATTATTCATTAAACAGTGCTTCCAGATAACATAACATCTGCCTTTATGAATTGTCAAATGCTAGATCTTCATACACACCCAACATGATCGATTGTTGCATGTATCTCACTATACATACATACATATATATATATATATATATATATAACAAATATAATCTTCATGTGTGATACATGTATATATAACCATCCCTTATTTTTATAGATATTATCCTTCTTGTTTACAACTTCAGAAGTACGTTAGTTTGGGTATCCTTATAGAAAGATATATAAATGGTTTTAGAATTTACGAGAGATATGTTTTCATCCTGCGATGGAAAATGACAATTATCACTTATATATGTTATTACTTTACGATTTTCTCTCTCGTACATACACATGCATAAACTCTTAAATACATGCATGCACATAGACATGTTGGAGATAAATTATAACTAGACGTATCATATACACATAGTAATGGAAAATTACATTTATATCCTGAAATTTATCATATATCCCTCTCAAAATTGTAAATTTATATATATATCCTTGAAAAACTTTAATTATAATATTTTGATTGAAAAACTTAATATAATATTTGATTTTTAAAATAAAATATTAATAAAAATAATTTTAATAAAATAATTAAAATTTATTAAGTATTAAATGTAAAAATTTCATGTAATACATATGTTAATAAGTTAATATTTGAACATAAATATAAAAAATATAAATTAATTATAAATTTTTATTATTATTTTTTTTATAAAAAATCTAATTGAAGTTCCAAGGACATATAGTAAATAAAACTTTTTAGGGATACATATGTAAATATAAATTTCCCTAATTTAAATGATATTTTACTTATATCTCTATTTTAAGAACTATACTCAGAGGCTTATTTCATGTGTGTGGCCCATCCAATCTGTATACAGTACTGGTTGATAGTTTAATATTGATTAGCATTCTTTATTTGTTTGTATGCAACTAATATATATATATGTGTGTGTGTGTGTGTTTTAACCTTTGTATATTATATGAATTATTTAACTATATATATACATATAAATTTAATTTATGTAGAGCGTCTTGTGAAGTTGGGGTTCAATCCCCACCAGATATACTGATAAATATATCAATAGAAGGGATTAAAAAAGATTTTACATTCACACATGAATATACATATATTAGGTGTAACAGAGATAACACATAGTAGAAGATTTTAGATTCACACACATGAACTTGAATATACAATATTGAATTCACACACACTTACACAAACGTGCATACATGAACACACCTGAAACAAGCAAGTTAATTAGGACTGCATAGTTCTGCTTAATCCATTCTCAAGTAATGATTAATCTGCTTGTTTTTATATTAGATGTACAAACAATTTTATCTTTATTTATTTTAAAGTTAAAATTTAAAAATATGAACTTTAAAGAATATTTCACAGTAACGTTGTCGTCTCTGCAATCCCTTTAAATTTTTTTTATCTTTATACTTGTATTGAATATATATTAATTTGTATATCTAAATTAATCTGGTTAATACATGCATTTATGTATAATAAAAACGTATAATCATGTATTTACTTGAGTTAATTAAATTAAATTAAATATATACAAATAATTGTCCTTTCATTAACATTTTTGTTTTAATTGAATGTTCTCTCTGTCGCACACACACAAATCCGGAGCTTACATACTCTTAGAAATAATTAACTTACACAAGGAAATATTTTAATATAAATTTGTATTATAAGATAGTTATTAGATATATAAATTTCAAAGTCAGAAATATGTTCATGTGTATGTATTATTGAGTAAGCATACATATATTATAATTAGATGTCTTAAATTTATTTTATTTTAAAATTTAATTTTTATTTAATAAATTTTAATTATAAAATTTATTATTTAGTTTCATTACAGCCTTCATGTTATAGTTTAAATTATAGTATATAAATATATGCATTATATATTGTACATAATAATGTTAATATATTTAATCTCATATATGGCTCATTTTTTGACTCAAGACCATGGGCTTAAGATCGCCAATACCACGTTATTTTCTTTCTATCGTTGTGGACAGTGTCCGGATAACACACACACCACACACACCACACACACACACATCATTCTTAATATGAAGACTATCTAGTGTTGAGAGCCGTTAGGGAAAAGATGCTCTATATTAGGAATAAGCATTTTTTTCTTTTGGGGTATTTCTTAGTAAATTCTTAGTATATTATTATGTCATGATTATTATTTCTTGAGCATAATATAGATATTTTAAAATAAATATGAATATATATAATGTGTGCTTTAATTTTGTTCTAGAACTAATCTTATGAGATTAAAATATATTAACAAAGTTTTGATTACAATATAGAAATGCATATATTCAATAAATATAAAATGTATATATTATATAATTTAGCTTTTAATTACAGCGATACGCCCCAAATTTATTATATTTACATATATACCTCTAAAAGTTTCATATATTTAGCACAACTAATGTAAAGATTATAACATGTTATACTGGTAATGTGTGTGAGTGAGAGAGAGGATGTTCTAGAGAGCATGACTCACTATTCTAAAAACAATATAAACTTATTTTATGTGAATCAGTCAAAGTACTAAGTGTGTTAAAGTTTCATCATGGTCCTAAGGCCCACTTTTCAGTAGCGGGTGGTTAATTATTTAATCTTATTAAATTTTAATAAATTATTTATTTTATCAGTAGTTTGTTTTTTATATAATTTATTCTTAAGTTTTTACAATATATGATACACACATATTCATATCTTCAACCTCAAAAACTTTAATAATGAAAAAACCCATTAACTATAGTTAAATAAAAATTATGCATTAATAATTTAAATTTTAATTCAATTAACCACTCTAATGAAAATCACAGAAATAATTATTATTAATAATGTAATATTTTTGAAATTTATCATGAATCAAATAATCACCCGCTAGTGAAAAGTGGACCTAGTACTTCCACTGATTCACATGTTTTCTTCCACAAGAATTGTAGGTCAGAATTCTGCTTTACGTTCAAGGCATCGGTACTGACACATATGGTACGATACATATTATATTGTTTTGTGCGTACAACACTTGTCTGCGTGCATGTGTAGAGTGATAAGATAAGAATAAAGACTATTATTTTATTATTTTGTTCGAAACATGGGAGAAGTTGCAGTGGCCCTATATTAAAAAAAAAAACTGCTATCTTGTGGAAGAGCCATCGACTGGTAGTAGACATGAGGCGTGGTGTTAGTAATTCTGCTATTTACTTTGCTGTTTGTGACTGCAGTAGTATATGCGCAGTGCCCTCATCGGCGCGGTATCTGTGTATTTGAAGGTGAACCAGCATGCAACAATTACTGTAAGAGCTGCCACAGGGGCAATCCAAACTGCGTTAAATGCCACACTGGCATTTGCAGCCGCTCCACGTGTACTTGCATCAACCCTTGTCCCAGGTGTTAAATGAATACCATAACGGTGGTGTGTCTAAACATATAAATAAATGTTTGTTATACTCATAATATGTGCTTATTATTGAGCATGGTATAAAATATAATTAGTTCATGGTTTCCTTTGGCACAATATGTTTATGATGATCACATAGTATATAGCTCATTCATTTATTTTTTTCAACACGTAAACGGATTTTTAACTCAATACGCGCATGCATGCGTATATTTTATGTTGCTATATAACGTGAATTTGAATTATATTAATTAAAATCTTACACAGAAGTAAAAAAAAAAATTAATTATAATTATATAACTCAAAAGTATATTTAATTTACATATAATTTATTAATTTTTTCTTTATTATATCGTCTGTGTTTGTGTAAAACTAATGCAAAAATTACATAATCATGTGTATGTAACGAGCTTTGAATATAGTTTTAAATAATTAAAAACATTATAATAGTTATATAGATTTGAAGTATTCTTTATATATATAGCACACAGTATGAGATTGAATAAAATATGTCCAACATGCAACAGGTTTTTATGTGAACGCAATACATATACCATAGAGAATTTTATTCAATATTGCTTATGCTGTTATATATAGACAATATATAAGTTTCGGCATGTGCAAGTGTAGTAGTTAATTGACTTTATTTTTAATATGAAATCTAAACATTATTAAATCAAATCTTTAATTTAAAGTTCAATAACTTAAATATAAATGTTACTTATTCGTGATGTATTTGAATTATTACTTTTAATATTTTATTATAAATATTTATACGAATCAATTGCCCTTAACACACATTTTTTAAATTAAATAAAGAATTTAATACAAATTTATAATCCTTAATTTTTTATTTAAGAAAACTTTAAACTTATGTAAATTAAGTAAGGGTAAAGGTTAAAACAAGTCGGATCTGCAATGGTAGAGCTAGATTTTTTTTTATTTGTTAGTGTGTGTGTGTGTGTGTGTGTGTTATCTTTAGTTTGTAAGATGTAATATATATGTGTGTGGTGTGTACACAGCATTCTTTCGTACACACGTATGAACATGTATACAATCGCATTCAGGCATCTTCTTGTTAAATGGACTTTTATTTTAGGTTGGGTCTAGACCACAAAAAACATTTATATTCTAAATAAAAATACTAAAATTTATATTAATAAAACTAATGTGTGTGGTAGTATAAACATAGATAAATCTAAATCTTCTCCCTAGTGGGAGCTACCAGTCTTTGTAGTCAACCACTTAATTTAAATCAGATGCCTGATAATAAGTACATATTAAATAAATAATCAGTTATATAATTCAGCAAAAGAATATAATAAATATGTTAAGGAAATTAGGAACCTTGTTAGAAGCCAATATGAGATGTGCTTTTGACATTACCTAATATTTTACTGTGTGCTAATATATATAAAGAGTACTTCAAATTTATATAACTATCATTACTGTTTATGATTTATTAAAACTATATTCAAAGCTCGTTACATACACACAAATAGAAATAGATAAAAATGTAATTTTTGCATTAGTTTTACACAAACACAGACTATATAATACAGATTATGTTTATAAATAACAGTTTGGCTGAGTGGTCTAAGGCATTGAATTTAAGATTCGTAAGGCGTACGTTCAATTCTCATAGCTATTAGCACTGTGTGATATTAATGCCCTTTATAAAACAAAATGATGTGTAGATAACCATGCACTTAAATATTTTGATACTATATCATAGTAGTTTGATTATTTATTAATTTATATACATATGCACGTGAATATTAAATTTATTAAGCAAATACTTATTAGTTAACTTGTCTTCAATTCCTATGACTGTACGATCAATTATTGTATGTTCCAATACAATATATGAAAAAGAAAAATTAATATATTATACATTTGTACATATAAATGCAAATTAAATGTATTTTAAGTTATGTAATTATAATTAAAATTTATCTTATTTTTGTTTGAGGTTTTAATTAATATAATTTAATTTATTAAAAAAGTTAAATTCATTAAGATTATCTCCGTAACAAGTAACTTAAAATAATAAAATATTATAATCATTGTAATACTTATCCAAATTACTCATTAATTCATAAACAAATTTTAGAAAACCTTATAAAAGAATTTATTCATAAAATAATGTAAAGTATATATTGTGCAACTTAGATACAATAACACATGTATATATAACATTACAAAACTCACTTTATATATAACATTTTATATAAAAGTATATGCATGTGCATATTGAGTCCAAAATTATTATTTTAAATAATTAAATTAGCTAAAAATAACATAATTTAAAAGCTAAAACATTATTTATATATATATATATATGCTTATAAATCATATTTGTACATCTTATTATGAATTTGTTGAACACCCATCGTATTTTTGGCTTATTAATGTTAAAATCTTATAAAAATAAATTATTTATTCAATCTTTTACTTATTAAAATTAAGAATTTCATAAAAATAATTTATTTTTGTAACCTTTAATTCTTAATAACTTTATTTTTTATTTTTTATTTTTATAAATTTATGTTTTGTGTTATTATTGACCTTTTTAGTTAACACATCCTCTTCACACATGACAATAAAATCTTTTCTTCATTGCATAACTTTATTTTTCTTCTTATAAAATATAATCTTAATTAAGTTTTCATATATAATACATATTTTAATTATTAATATTGAATACATTTATATACATGAACTACATGTTATATTTTGTTTATATAAATGATAAATAAAGTATTTATATTTATATACATCTAATTTACAACTATGTATAAATGCATTTTTGTGATTCCTTTTGCATGAATAATTTGTTATAATTAAAATTTATTTATCTGTATATAATTATATTAATTTAATTTTAAACATAAATAAAATAAATAATAATAAGAATATGAGTAGTTGAACATCATAATCAAATTTAAATTCCTCTTGTAAAATATTATGTGATTAATTAAATTACATTTTAAATCAATGAACTATATTAATTAGATAATTTATATGTATATTTAAAAGTAGTGAATATCTATATTATAAAAATTAAAATGAAATAAAAAA